>VZTB01000874.1:445691-464326 GCA_013397245.1 Thryothorus ludovicianus | reverse complement strand
CTCCATCCAGAGTTTTTTCCCAAATTTTCCCTAAACCAGGACAGTCAGGAAGACCAAGGCCTGTGAACTCACACGTGCCACGGACACCTGGCAGAGCTGCACAGCTCCCAGTGCCAGCAAGTTCAGGCCAGAATTTTATCACGGTGCAGCTCAGCAGGGACCACAGACAGGCAGGGCCATGGGGAGGTGGAGATCAGCATCCCACAGCACCCCCAAACACGGGAAAAAGCCCTGAAATGGAGCCCTGGGCCGTGAGTGGGCTGGGGAGGCTGCCCAGGGCCCCGGCCGCGCCGAACTGACCATTAACTGCAGCAGGATTTTATATTAATCACAGCTTGTGGAGAATGCAGAAAAAACATCAAGCAGAGAACACATAATGGATTTACATCGCCATGGAGAAGACAAATTTCAAATCAGAAATATCCAGCATATGAAGCAACCCTGATCCAGGTTAAGGCCAAGGACATCTGTCTGTTGTTACAGGAAACTGCTCTAACATTTTAGAATAGTTTGACTGGTTTACTGCCCTTGAGTCATGCAAGCCCTGAATACTGGCAAGTAAGGAATGAATAGATAATATTGCAGAGAGTCAGAATGTACTAGGCAAACATGAAAAATAAAAAGAATTAGAAGAAAAGACACCCTCTCAGCTGCAGTCATTTAAGTAGGAACACCACAGAGAAAAGCTCTTAAGTGCAAATCTTTCTTATTGCAGTGTTACTTTCAGTGGCACATGAAACAGCAATGATAACAGGCTCAAAAAAAACTTTGAAAATAAAGTTAAAAGATACATGTAACTTAAAACTAACATCTTTTCCTACACAGAAAGGTTAAATTGTGGGGTTGACATTTGCATTTGTTACGTTGTCAACGTTTCCTGCCTATCAGCCTATGTACAAACAATATCTAAAGATGTCATCTACATATTTATACCAAAGGAGTTTATGAACAAGACCTGTCAGTATATTTTAACACCTTTCCAAAACGTCAGCTTTCATCAGGTATAAACACAACATGTTTAATTTATTAGTTTGGTTTAATATAAAAAGTTGACAATCATATGTCACCATAACTATTGATAAGGTAAATAAGGACTACAGGAAAACGTCAGAAAGTTATTAAAATATTTCTCAGCTTCCTGAATCAAATTGGATTTATTGGCTTTTCTCTGTCAATAAGTGCATCACACATTTTTCTTCATATGCCTATTTTTGAAGAAATGTGTCCAACAATAAAGTTTATAGACAGACTATATTTCCTAGAGAATCTGAATTTCACTTTGACTTTTTGGGACAGGGGAAGGACTTTGTTAATATCAACAAAAAACCCCAACAAATGAACACAAACACACAGATTTGTTCACCTATATTTAAACAAATGCCAAAGATTTCTTTTTCTAAAATATACTAAGCCTCATAAAAGGTAAAATGTAAGGTGAGAGAAACTTTGAATACAACTCCAAAGTTGAGCAAAGCAATGGATTTATTTGCACTTTCCACAGGAGGCGAGGCACTTGATTTAATTCCCTCAGGAAGGTTGCTACTACCAAAGGTCCATCTTCTTTGTTTGTAATGTCAGAAGAACAACCTATTCTCACTTCATTCTAGATACTTCCCCCTCAAATGTAACAAGAGGGCAGCACAGCCACATTTCAAGAATTTCATCCCCCCTACAATATATCCAATGTACAGCCAAACACCTCATCTGTGAGTCACTCCAGCCAGAATGCAGTAGCTTGCTCCACAGGGAAAAAAAACACTTTATCTGAATGCACGGATAAGCTCCATTGTAAGATCAGTTCAAACACTCCTGCCCAAGCCACACTCAGGCCAAGTAACAGCCAGAGGCACAGAAGTGTTTAAAGGCAGGGGGTGCCAGAGAATGGACAGCTCTCCTTGCTGGAAGAGGCTTTTCTTTTCTTCAGAATGTCTACAGCTCAGAATTAGATACAGTGAAGAATTCACTATACCAAAATTTATTATACAACCAAGCTCATACTGTATTTGGTACTATGGACATCACAAACCATGGCATGGCCCAGCCCAGCCTCGACTAGTCTGTAAAATGTACCTGGCAGGGATAACAATAGTGTTCTCTTAGAATTCACCAGACATGCTAAATGTGCCCTCAAAGACCTGATCTGGATTTCCTGTTGCTAATTTTTGAGGGATTGTAATGATTCATGTCACTTCTGCATCAAAATCACAAATGCAGTGAGTACAACTGGAGACCCAGGCATGGAATATCAGAAATATAAGCCACTAATCCATTGTTGCTATCAGAAATTTTTTTTCTGTTCAAATGACAAGTAGGTGAAAGAACTGGCACATGACCCACCATAAGTGACTGAAAGACAATTTCCAAAAATGAAAAACAGTCTAATTTTATTAATAAACGTATTTAGTTATGTTTATTAACCATAGGATTATCCAGGCCATCCCTGGCAGTGTTCAAGGCCAGACTGGTTGGACTCTGAGCAAACTGGTCTAGGGGAAGATGTCCCTGCCCATGGGGAAAGGGTGTTGGAAGTACATGATCTTAAAGGTGCCTTCCAATCCAAACCATTCTGTGATTCTATGATATTTCAGGCTACAGAAGCAGCTGTCCTGGTTTCCTTTGTCTGATACAGGGTACAAGAAAGGGAATGGAAATTTCCACCAGGTCCACATTTTTCACAAAGGAAGGAAAGACCTCAAAAGGAAGTCTTGCTCCAAAAGAATACATTTATCTACATCAGGAGCATGTTGGAGTTCTTCCACTATTTTTTCTGTAGTGTACATGATTTCAGGTTTTATTGCAGAATAGATTTGGCCTGATTCTTAGATCAAACATCTTCCCTTCAAGAAGGTTCAAAGCTGCCTGAAACACCAGTATTTTGTTCAGACCCTCATGTCTGTTCACTGCACACCTGAAATGGAGTTTCCAGTTCATTTTCCTGAAAAAGCAATTCTATTCAGACTCACATGCAGTAAGTGAGGAACATTGGGGGATTTTGTCCAAGCAAACACCACCATTGCACAAGAAGCCCCAGATGGGAGAAAAGTCCTTAGCTAAGATATTTTTTGAAACATACAAATGGCTTGGAAACTGGTCCTACATTATGAGAGAAGGGAACTCAGCAGTTCTGACCTTAGCAACAGAGTACTTTTTAGGAACAAATTAAAAGTAAAAACTTCTAACATTTGCCCCAGAAAGGGAAACAAAAAAAGGAAAAGGGAAAATGAGGAGAGAAAGGAGCAAATTTTCCATATGTTCATTCTAAAATACATGCATTTTAAACCAAGCTCTCTGCAGGGCACAAGTGCTGAGCCACCGATCTGCATTGCTGAATGCCAGACATGTAGCTCATGAATGGAAAAAAGGGATTTAATAACACGTTTGAAAGTGACTCCAAGTATGGGTCAGGAGAAAGATGCAGCCCAGGTGCCTTCAACTGAAATAAAGATCTAACAGGAGGACAACATGACAGAAGGTAAGAAAAAGACAAAAGGAGCACTAAGGGTTTAAAAAGGCTGGGAAAGCAATTCAGGTTAGCAACCCCTAACTTAATCCTGACCTTTCTGTAACTTTTTACCTTGATTTAGTTGACTGAACTAACTTTGTGGGAAGCTTACACAACTGAACCAGAGAATCTGATTTCTCCTGAAGACTGGGTAGAAAGAAGAGGGAATCACGTGGTCACTTGAGAGTCTTGATGACATTGAATTATGAAAATATACAAAACAGTAAGTACAAATCAAACATTTTCTTCTGAATAAAAAAATCCTAGCACTGGTTTAGACTCTGCCTTAGCATTATTAGTTTTACTCCCAACCACATTAATCCTAGATGAATGCTTCTCCTTTTTTTTTAAGTATGCTAGAAATTTTAACAGAAACACATAACATGAAAACCAATAGTTTCAAAGACAGCTGCTAATGGAACAAACTATAAATCTGACACTAACTTATATTTCTTAAACAAACAAAAAAAAATCACAAAAAACACATTAACATAACAACCCAGTCCTTTGCATAGTTCTGTTGAGTTAATACTCATTACAGTGCCAAGGAGCTGTAGTCATGAGTGAGAAATCCCTTTGTGCTAGGCACTCCACAAATGGGGATCCCTGTGACAAAATATCTGCAGTTACACGTCCCAAAATACCAACCACCATAATGGAAAGTAAGTTTTCAGATTCTGAAATAAGAGAATTTGCTTTGATATTAATGCAGTTATTCTCTCTTCAATGAAATATTAAATACCACTTTTTTTCCTGGTTGGTGACACGACCTAGCAAAAGTTAAAGCTCGATTTAATAATGGCTCAAACCTTTACTCAGGAATCAGTGAAAAGGAGGTGTTAAATTCATAATGCAGGAGCATTTTCTAACTAAGGCCCAAGCCAAGACCCACCAGACACAATACAAGCCTTTTCTTTGACTTGCCAGAATTCACATTTGAATCTTTAGTGAACAGGTACAAAGCCTGCAAATGCAATTCAGTGTTTTCCACACTGATCAGGAGGGTAAGTTGGCAAACACTACCCTTATTCATTCTAGTCTTAACTTCTCAGAAAATAAAAAAATCCCAACAAACTAAGGACATGTTGGAAAGTTGTGGGGGTTCTGAAAGTAAGCACAAATGCCACTCAATGGGAAACATGCAGAGCCCACACACACACTCCCCATTTACTTTCTCTTTATACACCAGGCACCAAATATTTAGTTAGCAAAACCCTTTTCTCATTACACCCATTTGAAACGGTTAAATGTTACTATAGAGAGAAAAATTATTCTGTTCTACTGCTGATCCCTGAAGCCACCTGCTATATTCCTTTTTACTATCTGTAATCTTTATATTTCTACTCTAATTTTCATTGATCACCTCTTTTAGGAGTGAAATCTCGGTAGTATTCATTAAATATTGGAAAAGGCCTATTTTCCTTGCCCTGGCACCCTAAAGGCAGTTAATAAAAAGCAAATGAAAAGTAAGGGAGGTGCTGTATTTGATCCACTTATTATAAATGTATACAAGCATTAAATTGTCAAATGTACAACTTTAGATCCTCTAGCGTTTGCAGGGATTTCCTCCCTAACTGGGTAAGAACAGAAAGTTTAAAAAGACTTTGTGGCCAAGAACCACTTTTTGGTTGAGGTTTGTAGAGCAGGTTTAAGGGAAGCTGGCCGTATTTGGGAAAGCCTACTAAACGATTGCAGAGTAAAAATAAAAAGCTACCAAACAAAAGATCAGAGATATTCACACTTTTTCCATATGTTTCCCATAGTAAAGAACATTACTAGGAGGAGGCAGAATCACTCTACTACACTTCCAGCTCCGTTTTTTTTTTTACTTTATATTCCTTCCTCACTAAGTCTAAAGCCAGAAAAAAGATTACATCTCTACTACCATAAAAATCCATCCTTTTTTATCTCTGATAGCCAGTTTTACAGAATCACAAAATTTCTTCTTAGTTTATTACTGTTATGTTAAAAAGAACCAGATTAGAGCAGAAAATGGGAAGGGTTTTTTTCTGAGACAAAAGAGGTGTGGTTTAGTTTTTAAATACCATTTTAAAACATGCACAGCTAGAAAATACTAAAGAAATGTAACATTTTTCAGTACAAATTAAAGTCTACCTACAGAAGGGAACAGCACTCTATCCAACACTGACGACATCTGCTTAAATATCTGCTTTGTTCTTGGGTTAGAATTTGGGTAGAGGTGGAAACAAAAATTACCGTTTTGGTTAGTAAGAAAAATCAGCATGAAAAAAGGTGGACTTACTTGATTAAATGATTTTCCTTAAGAATCCCTGACACTTTTGAATTCATCCAACACACTAGCTTTTCACAAAGGCTGCTCAATCAATTATAGTAGACTTCTTGAGAAAAGAGCCAGAAATGCAATTTAATTGAACTGTATTTCGATTGCACTACATTTCATGCATTCCACTTTTGGAAACCCAGGATCATAAAAGCAAAACTATGCAAAACATGATACCTGGCAACTCTGATTTCTTGTAAAACACACAGAAGTTAACATGTAACATCACTAAATCAGTGCTCTAGAAGGCATCAGAAAGAAAGAGCAAATACATCCATCACTGTTTCTTCATGTCTCCTATTAACAAACCTAGAATGTATCTGCATTTACAAGAATTTGCAACTGGCTCAGAAAAAACTGCACTATCCCAGTAATACTACCACAAAACTACAGTCTCTCTCCTGCTATTCTGTGGCTAAGGTTTTCAGCAGAAACAAGGTAACTAAAATATTATTAGTACCAGCAGACTATAATGAATGCTAGTATTTGTAATGTTTGACAACTCTTTGACAACCAGACATGCAATGTATTCAGTTATGCAAAGAGGTTTTTTTTTACACTCCAATATTTGCTTATGATGCAATGAGAATTTCAACAAGCATTTACTATGTAATGACCATATAAAATTTTCCCCTTGAATTCTGATTGAGAAAATATTAAGATAAACAAAATACCTCTTGAATTTGGGTAGAAATAGTTATTTTTAACAGCAGTTAAAATACTTGCTTATATTTCAAGTTTCTCTTCATGGAAGCAACAAAACCAAGCTGGCAGAAAAAGCTATTAACCACTTGTTTGCCAACTAATTTTTGACATGGGACAGTTAATCAGTCACAAATAAAAAGTTCACTATTTACCAGATGGCAACTTCACTATAAAGGGAAGCTATTTTTGACCATGGCAATTAGTCTTCTCATGTTTCAAACACTACATTCTATTTCCACATTAATTTTTAAATCTATGTGGCTTTAACTTAAAATAAACTGTACATCAAAAGAATAGAAAATAAACAGCCAGGAACACAATTTGACGAATTGGATTTATTTAGTTTATTTAGCTAAACAGGGTCCATTGGATCTCTTTAATAGGCTGACAGTTGCACTGGGCTGGTTAATAAAACATTCAACACAGTATCTTCAGCCAATATAGAAATGCAAATCCCACCAGAAATATTTTATTCATGAAACAGTAATTTCAGTTACTACCANAAAAAAAAAAGAAACTGGGGGGGAAAAAGGAGGGGAAGCGACGCTCGCTCTGCATTGCAAACAAACAGCGCCACCCAGCGTCAGTCCGCGGACAGCGCACCGCGCCCGGGAACGGCGGGAATCAATCCTGCCAAAACCAACCCGCTCTGTTTTCTGTCATTTACCAGTACCGCATGGCTCTCCCTGTTCAGCACGGAAATGCAAACTAGCGTCGCTCTAGCTGGGAAAAACAACCAAAATAAACAACCAACTAGGAAAAAAACCCCGTGATAACACGTTAAGGAACTCGTAGTGCAGTTCTAGCCTGAAAAGCAAATGCGTTCAAATGGGGAGGGTTTTGCTCAGTTTGTCTGATATTTTGTTTTTGTAATCTTTATGTTTCTAGCTTGTGATAGAAATAAAATCAAATTTCTACTTTAATGAGTGCAGGTGAGCCTGAGGAACACTTTTCTTCGTTCATCATTGCCTCCGACACCCATGTTCAACTACAGGACCTTCATTACTACTGCTATCAAAAGCAGGACAGCGACAGCTGCTTCTTTTTGCACAACAGGTACAGGGGATCAATTGAGTAGAATAAGAAATCACTGAGAGAGTGGGAAACAATAAAGCTTTCCCCTTGTGGGCACTCCTCCCAAAACCAGCATTCACATTTTCCATATTAAGCCACTTAACTCATCAGCTGGTTAGAAGTAATTCTGCATGAAAATGTCTTCTCCCACGCTCTTTTAGAAAGAGCAGCAAACATACTTAATTCTACTATTTTGGGAAGTAGAAGTTTTAACCTAGGAACTAACTCCATGGTAAACAGGGAAATTGCAGTTCTCTGCTTGGGAAAGGCTGATGGGGGCTGAAATCTGAACATGTCCACAAACTATCAGGTGAGAAAGATTGTTCAGTGAAAAATGCAGAGCTGATACCATGCTGAATTTCTACTACAAGTCTTAAAGCACATTTTAAAGAAAGACTTCATTCTGCCACAGACCACTTTTCAGCTTAATTTAGTACAGAAACATTTTGTGTGTGAAGGAAGAAAGGAATGAGGCATGAATGCTTACAGTGCCCTGTGTGAGTAATACGCCTTCCATTCACAGCCCCCAGCCACACAAGAGTTATCAGACTCACCAAATCACTTCCTGAAAACACCTTTATTTGTAATCAGTCAGCCAAGTCTAAGCTACACAAATGTATTTTCCTTAAAATCATGTGCATCACCTCCACCACAACTGAAGGACCAACAAAGAGACACCACAAAAGTCACCAGTCTCAGCTCTATGTGTTAACAGATGAGACAGACACGGAATTTCCTGTGAGGGTCAAGGGGGAGTTGGCTGAGAGAAGAATCTAGTTAAGGCATTAGCTTTACTGACATTAAAAATTTGCTGCTTGGTTGCCCTCACTCAGCATATTATCTCTTCACACATTGAGTTATGAGATGAATAACAAACTCATTGGTCAAACACGGGATGATTCTTTGTAAGCAATACCTACAGAATTACAATGCCCAGCAGCTAAGGTGTGTTTCACTGGTCTGGCCTCTCAGGAATCTCAGCTAACACGAACATAACACTTTAGGTTAATTACAAATTAAGCATGTTAACTCCCATCTTTCACACTTTCTTCCACAGAAAAGCATCTCATCATTAGTAAATTCTGTTATGAAATAAATTTACTTCTATCTTCATACTTTGACACAAAACAATAAAAAGAAATTTAAGACATAAAAAACTTTGGGGAAATCTTCTACAGGGGTTCTAAGTTATATCACTTCCTAGTATTTCATCAGTTTAGGCCATGAATGCTACAAAAAAAAAAATTAAAAAAGAGAACATTATCTCCTGTATCACTTTTCCCCCATTTAAAATAGCAGTATTATAAATCAAGTAATTGCAAAAGGTCAAATGCCTTTTTCCACCACAAACCCACCAGGGCAGGGACACAAGTGAAAAGCTGAAGACAATGTGGAGTTCACCCCCACAGAAAAGAAGCCAGCCTAATGCTCAGCCACAGTCAGCCAGACAAACATCATATCAGAAGTTATTAGAAAAGCAACAGAGGAAAATAAACAGCACTCTCTAAGGAGCAGTCTGAGTAAAATGTAGAGGAGTGATTACTTATCTCAAGAAGCAGACAGTATCTATAAAAATGGCAGTGAAGGAACTTTTGTTCACAATATGCTTTTTCAAAACTAGATTGTCTAAGTGCAAAGCCAAGATATTTCAGATTCTTTCTTCTGAAACTTAGTTCAGTCTTGTGTGCACTAAAACAAATCCTCCATAGCCCCATTCAAAAGAGCTGTACTATTCAGGTGTTCACACAATGAAAACTAATCTCATTTCAGAAGTTTTAAATGTATCAACAGATCAGGTTTCACTAAAGGCACCTGAACCTGCCCAGGCAAGGTTCTTGTTCACACATGATGTTTTGGCATGACAGATTCCCTGTTTTTAAGAATAGTGTTGGGATACAGCAATTAAGATATACACACAGCAGTCCCACACGTGGCTCACAATTTTGTAAGTACAAAACATCATTCCACTATTTGCTTTATAAATCAAAATAACCCAGCAGCAACAGCTGAGTCTCTAAGTTTTAGTTCAAACTGGAGACCAAGGGAAGACTGGCCATAAAGACACAACCAGTAGCTTGTTATTTGACAAAAGGTGTTCATTATGTTTACAGCCATATGATTATTTGTCTGGGTAGGTGACTGAACCTGAGATGGGGGTAGTGGTATTTGCAAAAAACAGCCAGAACATAACAGACACAGCTGTAGAGTTGTTCAGGTGAGCTTCTGGACTCAGGTGGTATTTGAGAGTTATACAAGAGAAATAACTTTATCCAATGAAATTCCATTGGTTATCTCCTTACATGTTTTTAAAGCTTAACGGCAGCTGAAGTTTTAACAATGGTCTTTAAATAGAAATTGCAGGAGGTATAAATTGCAAATACATACCTCAGTATTGACAGAAGCTATTGTTAAATGCCAAAAATGTTTAAACATTTACTCAAGTTTTGTACAATATATCTACATATCTGCAAATTTGCCCCACTCCCCTGTTTTTTGCTTTTAAAGGTTACTCTAAAAGTTGGAATTACCAAAATCAGTACCAATTCTGAGGATTTAAAAGGAATAAGCAGTGTCTCCTGAACTGATAACAAATGCTACCTGTAAGATTTACCTCTGTGCTGCCCACAGAATAAGAACAGTTCCTATGTTGCCTCCTTTATTTGATGGCTATTTCTTCTTTCTTAATATGATAACCTCATTTTCAAGACTGGTTATGCAATATTCATTTTTATAACATAAACATTATTGTATAAAGTGGTCTTACAAGATTTTTATATTTCTTCTCTATTTGAATGCCTTATATGTCAGCAGTAAGCTTTTCCAGAAATAAATGTCTGCCTTTGTTTTTTTTCTATTTTACGGTGCCCTGACATTGAGCCAGTACATGGAACCCTGGGGGTGGATACAAATGCTAGGAAATAACCACATATTTGCTACACTTTTCTACACAGACTGGGATAGGTTCTCTCAAAGTAATGTTTATAAAATCTGGAAGCCTTTTACCAGTGTATATCCCCACTATTTAAAGACAACTGTCTACTTTTAGGTAACAATAAACATAAAATGCTTTATTTGTATGAAGAAACAACACCTATAGTCCATATACTTAAAATACCTTTTTCTGCCATCACAACTTATTTTAAGCAGGCACCATGGACATTCTACATCTGAAATAGCCAGAAAAAAAAAAAATATTTACAAGCTTACACCGCATAATGGTGCATGGGTAGGTGCAGTAAAAAGCCCCTTGATACGAAGATTGTTTCAAGCTCCAGGAACTCTGTCGCAGGTGGCCCCAAGCCGCAGAGCAGCCCGGAAAGCACAAGGCTGTGATGTGCAACTCCAGCTGGAGCCACAAGATAGAGCCAGAGCTCATGGGCTCTGCAAACCCGGCCGCGGGTCCCATCACAGCCCTGAGCCAACGGGGACCAACCCCTACTGAAGGGTTGGGATGTGCAAATGCGATCAGAAAGCCAAGATTCACATCTGCGAGTGGGAAAAGACAGCATAAGGCTTGTCAAACATTCTGTTTCAGTACGTTTATTGCAAGCCTGAAAGTCGGCTTCTTGAGATGTGTGCAGCTTTTCTGCACAGGAGCATCACTTCATGCCTGCCCTGTTCTGGAATTCTCTGCAGGGAAGAGTGTAGAGCACTGAGGTGAGCATCAGAAACCACTGCTGCCTAAAGCTGAGGTGCAGTGCTTGCTCTGTTCATCTTCCCCATCAATATTCACAGTGCTATGCTTCCTGAGTACTGTTAAAGACAAAACTGTGCCATTCTGGTTTTCATTATCACTGCTCCCCTTCAATAGAGAGGGCTGAGACAGGGCAAGGTGTTTTTTCCTCCTTGGATATGATTTAGTGCAATTAGTGTGTTATCAACTATGCAATCCAGTGCATGGGGAGATGCCTTTGCCTCCACACACCCCTGGACTGCAGAGCACTGATTCCTAGCTGCAGGTCTCAAACCAACAAGGATTAGCAATGAGAGGAAATAAATCTCCTATTTGCAACTTTTTCCTATTAGATTACAAATTTAGAGATGAAAAGCCATGTTTGGAGTAACATTTCTAAGTACAGCTCAACAGAGCGTAAACCTGTATTTTTCAGAATATATTTCAACATCGTAAAATGTATGAGAAAAACCCCCTACATATTCACAAAGATGCCACAGCATCTAATAAATAATATGACAATGATGGCATTTTATCATTCTTACACACACTGCTCAAGATAAAATAAATTCACCAGTTACATGTTAAATGTCAAAAATAAAATTTAATGTTGTCCATCCTGCCAGTAAAGAATGGACAAGTGAACAGCCCACAAACCTCAAGTTCCCTTCTCCTAGTTTTAAACATGTTGCTATGATGCTGTTTTCCATAACTAGGTGAGGGCAAATTTTCAGATGCTATAAGGCATTCAAATAAGCACAAGATCAATTCTCATGTTATCAATGAATATAAAATAAAACTGCTAGTGCTGGTTCTGCATTCACTTTATGTTTGAAATACAGGACTTAATGAAAAAGACTGTGCACTGAGGTATGTAATTTTTGCAAGTAATTTTGTTCTGTAGTTTCCAAAAAGTTCTATTTGCCTGGATAATAATCCTAAAAAGGACTTAAATCCTTACATACAAAATTAGAAAAATATTAGTACTTAAAAATAAGGCATTTAGTTATAACACCACTATTTGCCATGTAAGTGAGATTTTTTTCAAGCACAGTTTTTTTTTTCCAGCAGTTTGCTCCATCCCTCACATCATTGACTTTCCTTGAATCTTCTGCTGAAGATCCTTGGGTTTGGAGCTGTTGTTTCTACCCATTATTACAATCTGTTCTTTCCTCTGTCTCAAGCTTTTGCTTCTTCACTCTGAGCACAAACTTATGTTCTTGTGATCATGTAACTCCCAGTGCTGTGACACATTTCCTTGCACTCATTTCTCTTCTTCCATACAGTGTTCAGTTCTGAACTCTCTCATTTTCACTTGCCTGGGAATATGAAAGTATGAATTCCACCATCTACCTACATACAGAAATAGGCCAGGAACAAATATATGCTGACAGCAAATTCTCACACATCTGAGAAGATAAACAGCATTCACAACTGGTCCAGAAATTGCTCTCTCTGGGAAGTCACTGTTTGGCCACATGCAATTCCTACAGGGGAACAGATGAGACGGCCTCGAAATTTTGATGCAAGTCTTTTTATTCTAACATTCCTCAAACTTCACAAACTGCAACAATCTTCTCATACATTTTTGTGCAACTGCTCAACTTGGCAGAAGCACAGAGGAGTGACAGTCAGCTGGATTTCTTGGCTGCAGGTATAAACATTGACTCCCCTCCCCTGAAGGATTAAACTGCTGCCAGCAACCTGAGGAAATTCACAGTTCTCCAGTGAATGGAAAACACTGCCACTAGTTATTTCTTTCTCCCGACCCTGGAGGAACTGAGCTGCTGCCAATTAACATAGCATTTTCCTACACTTTGCAATCCCTTTGAACTTTTTCAGGATTTTACAGGAAACAGTTTTGTCTCTATGTAAATCTATTCAGTGCAAATCCCAGACACAAAAAAAGGACTGATAACTGTAGCAGAAGCCCCAAGACAAGGGAATCTTGTTAGCCTGCATCCATTACTCAAAAAAATGTAGTATTTATAACCAATTTGTACAAAAGCCAAGAAGAATCTAAGTGCAATGGAAAAGAAAACACAGTGACTAACAAATGAAGTGCACATGAGATAAACTACATTCGCAAATTCCATGGATTGGAGATTATACTGCCTTTCATGTTACTGCTCACATTCCTACAAGCTGTCATTCCTTGAGAAATAGGATTAAAAGCTGACTATTTTGCATACATCATGAACACTCACAACATTTAATGCCAGAGAAAGAACAGAGTTCCAGGGTAAAGGGACAGGAGGAGAGCAACTGGATTATTGGTATGGGGCTGCTAAAAGAAAAGCTTCTCTTCCCCAGTTTGGTTTTCATCTGTCCACAAACATAGCAAGATACATGCAGAACTCATCTATCACACTAGTCAAAAATAGCCTCTCATTTGCCTGAATAGCTGCATTGTTTTATTTTTAAAATTCTTAGAGATGCCTTCTTTATGTAATATGTTAAAAAACTCACGAAATCAGCTTCAAGTTTTCCCATTTCTTGTTTGTAGCTTCTCATTCGACTGCTGTACATCCCTCGGCTCTGAGGCGGGATCTCTCGAACTTCAAGTTCCATCTGCTCCAGCTGACAAGTAAAAACAAAGAGGTATATAAATCAAAAGGTTAATTAAAGCAAGAAAAAAGTTCCAGAAATATATCTAAGTTCAAGAAATGTTCCTTCTCTATACGGAAAAATGTTGCTTATTCTGCAATATACAAACAATTTATCAAAATCTTTGCACAGTCTTAAGTCAAGGAACAAGTGACAACACTACTATTATTACCACTCAGAAGGAATAATTCAAAACAAACTTTTCTGGATTTCAATTCTAACTGTGACGAATGCATCTTATTACAAAAAAATAGTAAAACTGAAAATAATTCCTGCAAATGAGCATAGTTCAAAAGAAAGAAAGCCTACCTCCAGCTAGCTGTGCTGTTTTGGAAACCATTGGCTGAAAAAAGTATTTTATTTTGTTTTATATATATATATATGTTTAAAGTTTTAATTATCACTAGCCTATATGTTTAATAAACAATTCTTATGTTTAATAAACAATTTTTTTTCTTTAAACATTGCTAACTCAGCAGAATTACATAACCTGAACTGGCTACCTAAATCTACATCCCAAATCTATTTGTAAGAATACTAAACAGGTGAATTTCAGGGTTTAATGACAATGCTATTCAAGAACTTGTACACAGTCAAATGGATCAAAAAATTACAGACATATTCTATCTTTCAAAAGCTTTTTTTATTTATTCTTGCCATATAGAATTCTAAGGGGCCTGAAATACAAGAATATGGCACGGGAGTAGAGCAAATCAGAAGTTTTAAATGAGGGCTGCTAATTACCTGCCCACTGGGTCTTGGAGCCTGCTCTATATGGTGCTGTCTGTTATGACAATTTATTTTGAACAGCAGAAGAATCCCACACCTGCCTTTTAAAATCTTTCCAATCCACTTAAAAAAGATAAAAGAACACCCCTCCTTTGCTGCTGTAAGCACCTGAAACAATATTTACTCACCTCCTACTGATCTTGGTTGAGCAATATGGCATAGGAGCAGAAATGCTTTTCAATTAGGGTCTCAAGCTACTGGTTGCAAGGGACTGCTAGAATTTATTTCTGTGTAATCACTTGCATACACTTTGAAATTTCATCCTCATATCGTCAGAAAAGCATCTGAATTTAATCAATGGAATTGCCAGATACTCAAAAGTCATTTTGCCTGATTTATTCTGATTATACAAAATGATATTCAATAATAAACTATAAAGCAGACTTTAATTAAATAGTGACTAATGAATTGAAACACACAAAGCAATTTTTAATTCTACCCAGTTCTTTAGCTCAGGCTTAACGTTCCAAAAGGGTATTATAAATTAAACCAATAGCTGGAATTAATAGCTTATTCCTTATCAATTTCATCTTAATACATTTGATCTCAAATGTTCTATAAATATTTCTCTCATATATATATATGTGCAAGGTTGGGAAATTTTAATGAAGTCTCAATTCTTGTCTATTATATAAAACCAAAAACATCTACCAGTAAATCCAGAATTTGCACCAACAATCAGACTGTGGTCCATGACATCTAAAATGTTCGTTCTAAAGAGTCAATGCTAGAGAGTGTAAGGTCCAAGGAACAACAATGAAGCATATTTAGGCTGACCAATATTTACCAATGTTTTTTCATCATGAGATTAAATGGGTGCATTTTGTGGCTGGGCTGAGAAATTCCCATGAGAAGCCATGCAGAATATAGTGGTCCAAACAAATGTGAGCCTAAACCTAATTTCATGCTTCTCTGTTTTCAAAACTCATATTATTGGTCATAAAATCAAATTTTTCATAAACAAGCAAAAGCAGAGCAGCCCTTCATATTTCCATCCAAAAATACAACAAAGCAGTGTGGCTGAAGTTGTCCACTCCATAATAAGTCTCTCCCTCCCACAGGAACTTCTCCATATGAATCTGCTCTGGACTCTGGAATCAGCTGCCAGCATTTTAAGACACTTGTAAGCTTTGCTATTTTATTCTGATTCTAAAGCCCTGGAACTAAAACAGAGATCTAAACAAAGAAACATAAGACAAGAATAACCCAACATTTGCCACATAACAATTCTGTGATGTGTTCTTCATCAAAGATAAAGGCAAATAACAGAGAGTTTTGTCTTCTTAAAAGTAGAATTTCATTCAAAAATTCCCAATTCTTCTAGTACATGTTAGATTTCATACTCAAAGAATTTCCCCAAGGTTAGCTCAACAATCGCCTTTCTTAAAAACCTGGTTAAAATAAGACACTTCACATTGGATGTAGAACAACAGGATTTCTCTCCAGAGATTTCTTACTCCACAGCTCTGGTTTGAAAAGGCAGCCTGGGAGTCTGAAAGTTTTCATGTCAGTCCTGCACATACATCAAATCAATTACACCAGTGATTTTACCCAAACAAAGCAGACAGAGTTTTAAAACCATGTGAGTGAATACAAATAAATTATCTCTATAATAATATTTATAATATATGAGAGTGTTATTTTCTAGACAAGTAGGAAATAAAATAAAATAAGCTAATCTCAGCTTTGACTATGCAAGACAATGAAACAAAGTATGAAAACTATCAGCAGCAAGGAATTAGGTTTATTTTGATTTTCTACTGTAGCCTCTAGTTTAAAAGAGGATCTTCTTAATCAGTTCTGTTATTAGCAGGTTTCTTCAAATTGATTTCTAAACCCAAGCCTTGACATAAATCACAAACATGTTGTGATTCTTAACTTCTAAAAGCCAATAATTGGATCAATCTAAAGATTTGAAACAAAAGTGTGAAAGAAAAGCCAGTACAGTAAATGAAGACCATCATTAGGATAAAAATACAGATACTGGATTTATTTTTTAATCTTGTAATAAATACAAATTTAGATGATCTTTGTCTGACATAAGGAGAGAAGTAAGAAGCCATTAACTCAATTTCTGCTCCTTCCAATCTACTTGGAGTAGAAAACCAAATTTGAATGACCACCCACACTGGAGCTTCTCTGTACTACTCTGTCTTTTGCCATGTCAACTCGTAGTGAAAATGAGCTGAAAAACATTTCTAGATTTCTATTTTTTGCAACTGTTTGTATATGAAAGTGCCCAAAAGGCCTTAATGTATCTTCAGAACATCCTCAGGAGATGAGACAGTAATTTTACCATGTTTCTCACTGAGAATACTAAATCAGAGAGGTTAGGAGCCTTGTCATCTTCAAAAGGCAAAACTGCAGGAAGTCATCCCAAGATCTAGCTTTACTGGATGCTATTCCAATGCTCTGGTCTACAAGACTAATTGTATTTCTAAACCAAAAGCATCATGTATGCCTACAAACAGTCGAGACTTTTTTCTTCCTATGCCACTTCATAAAATTAATTTTATTTTTTAGTTAGTAGCCAAATAATTGATTCAATTTCTTTCAATTACGAGAAATTCTAGGGTAGAAAATCTAATTTCTTCCCCTATCCTAACATTCACATTAACAATTATTTTAAAACACTGTCTGCTTTGTTTGGGTAAAATCACTGGTGTAATTGATTTGATGTATGTGCAGGACTGACATGAAAACTTTCAGACTCCCAGGCTGCCTTTTCAAACCAGAGCTGTGGAGTAAGAAATCTCTGGAGAGAAATCCTGTTGTTCTACATCCAATGTGAAGTGTCTTATTTTAATCATTCTGACATTAGATAAACCAAACCCATTTGCAAGCAATAAACAAAAGCAACTTCAGGTAAGGAACTATTGGCCATGTAGGAAAAAGCCAATCTCAGCTGTCACCAACACCTCTGCTCAGTTACTCCACATCTACAAAACCTTACTCTCATACTCCTCCCAGATGGAAGACATGACAGGCTGTAATGGGAATAAAATAAATAAAAGAAGAGCCACAGTTGCCTAACACATGTTGCTCATCACATCCTGAGGTTTTTGTCAGTGTGAACCACAAACTAAAGCTTGGTTAAACCTACACTCTTCTTGGATCAGTGACCCACACTGCCATGGCCTCCTTGTCCTCACCTTTGTCTCACTTGCTAAAATGGAAAAATATCTATTGCTCTACAACAAGGCATTCTGATAGATGAAATTAAGTAGCCAAAAACAAAGTCATGGTGTGTAAACATTTAATTCCATTCCTAAAGTATGACCTAATCCACAACTCCAGGTCTGTAACTTTTAATTTACTTATAACAATTGTGCAAACCCTGCATCACTTAACACAGGATTAAAAAAAAATACATTCTTCTTGTATCTCATAACCTCAAATAAGAACTATTTCAAGAGTATTATTTCATTTTCTAATATAGAATTGTTAAGTATTTTTAGGGCATGGGTGTTGTTACTATCAATGATCCTATTATTTTTGTTAGGAATTTGCAGTTAACATATGAAAATCCAGAACATACCAGTTCCCTTGCTTCTTCGAGCTGTTTCTCAACATTTGCAACCATCTGCTTCTTCTCATCTGAAACAGAATCGTGAAAATACCAATATAATTGTGCTCTTACCATGAAAGAAAAATATACCATTTCAAAAGGCTGCATGTATCAGCTAAAACAGACTCAAGATTTATTCTGTGTGACATCCTCACACATGGTGATATGCACATTAGTAATTAAAAAAAATAAAAAAGTCTGGAGAACCCTTGAAGTCTTCTGCCCTGTAATGCAGCATTTGCTAGTTAGGAAAGCACTTACAGCTGCTTCAGCTGTAGGAATTATGCCTCAACAGGCACTTGCTGGTGTGTACAGATGCATGAGAATGCACATACATACATTAAATGGAAAAAAAGATCATTTAAAATCAAAGGCTTAACATATTCGTTTTCAAAATATGAGATGCACAAAACCA
>VZTB01000874.1:413754-445661 GCA_013397245.1 Thryothorus ludovicianus | reverse complement strand
AATTTAAATTAATTCAGGTTCTGAAGAAAAATGATGTTTCTATTCCCCTACTTCTATGCTGGGTCTAGAATTGGTTTTTTTTTGCTTTAATAGATATAAAATGAAATGCCAGAAGAACTACAAGAAAGCCACTGTCTTCTAGTAGCAGTAAAAGTGGAAATCAGTAAGAAAATATGGAAATTTTAAAGAATTTAAATAATAAAAATGTAATAATAAAAATTTAAATAATAAAAATGTAAGCTATACATTGCTATGTATAGCTTAAAATGAATTTTTAAGCTATACATAGCAATCACCATCTGCCAGGGTCCCCAGCAAGGCTATATCCCAGCTATAGAGACTTTTGGCATTCATTGACAGGCAGAGAATCCAGTCTGAACTGAGAACTGAGATTCAGTGTCATCATTACAAACATTCCAATTGCTTCACAATTTGGTTTGTTACAGCATGAAAGGGGACTGAGAAATATTCAGACACTAGATAAATAAATGACCCCACACTGCTTCACTGCTGTGGGTATTCAAGGGTTTCAATGCCACCATCACATCTTCCAGCCTTCAGACTCTAAATCCACCCATTGTGTCAATGAAGTTAACCACAGAACTCTGAACATACAAACGGTTTGTTTGAAACCAGGAGTATCATGAGACATCTGCACTGGTGGTTTGCCTGATGAAGCAGATAAAAAGTGAATGTCACCAAAGTGTCTCCAGTCACAGCTCCCCAGAGGTCACGAGGGATAAGTCTACGTTGGCACAAGACTTAATCACGTATCTCTAAACTTCAGAGCTTTGTTTTTAAGTCTGAACCCCCTTGCTTCTCTTCCACATGATGGCTTTGTATCCTGGAACTGACACATTAAAGACAAAGGGTTCTATCTGATGATCTCCTTCAATCCTCTGCATTTCACAAGCCACTGAATTTCATGAGGGGATCACTTTAATAAAGGAACATAAATCAGTTTCTCACAGGCTGAAATGCCTATCAATCTCTCTTCTCATTCACCTAAAATGCTCTACACTCTGATTTAAGGACACAGGAACATCACAACCTGTCCTTGCTCAGTTGCATGTACTGGAGCTCTGCCTGCAGAGAGGATCAGGCTTGGGACCATCTTTCCTGCAAATCTGGAGTTCATGCTGCCATGTCTGGTGGATTCTACTGCAGCAGAAGATGCAGGAAATATTTTCTGTGTAGCATTTTTAGCTTTCTGCAAGCAATGTCTTCTTTTAATTCCCCACCAGGTTCTCTTGACAGCACCCAAGCCAGAAAATTCAGCATTTTATCTTCCTAATGTACAAAAACCAAAAGAAATCTGCCCCTTCCCCCCCACCCCACATATTTCTACAAAACACCTTGTTCTTTCCTTCATTTGGAAGTTAGCAAGATGACAATGGACAAAAATGAAAACAATGGAAGGTCTGAAATACACAACATTTTATTGAAGCTGAAATAAAATTTTAAAATATAGCAGCAGAAAATAAATGTACTATAGCATTTTCAGTACCTCCCTGAGTTGTACTGGATCACAACCTTCATACACATTTAGCAATCTGAAATTTAGGGATATAAAGTTGGGGGGTTTTGGTATTTCATGATGAGCAAATTCTGCTTTTACTTGTGATTACAAGAACTGCTCAGCACTCCACTGGCCAGTAATGTCTTACTGACCCACAGAGAAATTTGGCTACAGAACTTTTGTAGGAAAAACTCATTAGTACAGAAGGTCTGGCTAAAATTGCTCCCATAAAATTAGGAGGAGAGGGTATTCAAATGATCTCCAATGGTTTAGTAAATTAGATTTTAACCCAACTCCAGATTTTAACACTGGCCCAGGTACAGTATCATCCAGATGGTGCCCAGGACAACTGCCTTTGTTTTTCCTTCTAATACAGGTATGAGAGCAGGCACATGGCAGCACCCCAGCACTGCAGCTCTGGAGCAGGATCTTCACTGACTTCCAGAACACCTACATTTGTTGCAACTGCTGATCCTCTAGGGCCCACAATACCATATAACCATGGTTTCCAAAGCATTTCTTTCCAGTTTCACTTCAATGGTTAAGCAAAGGAAACAACTGATTTCACAGCCAGAATCCTCACAGGAAGGGGGGCACAATACTCACAGGATGACTTGCTCAGAGACTGAAAGTGAGATCCAAGAGAGTTCATCTGGGTAAGGGAAGTTTGCCACTAATCAAGTAGATCAGGATAAGCAAGTTACAGTCCAATTAAAGATGCCAATGTTACTAACTGTACTAGCCCACTGTGACTTAGCAGTTTTCAACCTGCCTACCCAACCACTTTCTTAAATACATTTCACAGGAAATGAAGAAAAAGCTTTATAGAAAAAGTTTTATAATTTTTTGTTTTGATTGAGATTTCAAATATCCTTTAGAGAAAATAAAAACAATGCTCCATCAAATATATCTAAATGTAACTTTTTAAAATTTAAGTAGTGAAATTGACGAACTGTGAATAAAGACTGGAAACAAAAGGGGGTTTTCCTCTGTGCAGGATTGCAAAGAAATCTGTTCTCTTAGTTTGTACACAAGGTTATATCACTTTCTTAAAAGAAACAAGCTCTCACTACATTTTCTCCAGTTCTTTCAGCTTTGCCCTGGCATTAGACACTTTCTCTGTCTCCCGAAATACAGAAAGGTGGGAATCTGTCTACAAGGCTGGAAAGAAAACATAGCACTGGTTTGATCTCAAAGTCAACAAAGAGATTTAAAAAAAAACCTGGATCAAGACTGAGCAGTCCCAGTGCTTCTTTTCATTAGTACCTGCTGAAGAAGAGATTGAGTAACAAAGAGCTTCAGTTCACAGACCCTGCAGATGCTGCTGTGCTTGCTCAGGTGGTGGTTACATGTTCACCACTGCCAGAAGTTACTGCCCACCAGCAGAGAAAAATGGAACAATACATTAATTTCTCTCTTTGGGTTATTAGACTGGGTTCAAGAGGCATAACAATGAGCCAGATCTGAAACTGAGACAGTAAACTTCAGTACAAGAATACAACAGAAAATAAAAGGTGGGGCTTTCTTCAGCAAAACCTATTAGCAACTGAAACACAGCACTTTGATTGCCCTGTAGAAAATGCAGGTACCATGTATCAGAAGAATGGTAGCACTCCAGTCCAAAGCCATCACAACCCAGAGGCTACTGTGCTGGGAATAGACTATCACCATTTGTGCTGATAAAACTCTTTCATATCAAGCAATCAAAATTTCTATGACTTTTTGGTCAAATCACAAGACAGATGTTTCTCTGAAACACCAAGGAGCATTAATAAAATACATCAGTCAATGATTTTCATTCTTCAAAGACCTGCAGCAGCATTACAGAAAATTTATTTAAAAGGCATTTCTCTATTTACAACTTTTTTTAATCCTCCAGGTGATGTCTGCCTCAACAACAGAAGACATTTCTTCCCAAGACGTTCTATTGTCCCTGCTGCTTATTGTTTCTGTGGTATCACAGAGCTTTTGTTACATTTCTTGCTGAACTACTTATGCATTTGTGACAACAGGATTGTCTGCTGAGCCATCATCCTCCTAGAACACAAGACAGCATCACGTCCTGACAACACAGAATGCAGGAATGTTGCCAAACCAATTAACCAGCATTTCTCCATTACAGCAGGTCCATCCTGGGCAGCAGAGGGAAATAACCAGTCACTAGACTTGAGGAGATCTCTCTTTATTATGCAGAGTGGCACAAGTCCTCACACCTTTCATCCTGCTTCTTCCAGCGGGGAGGAAGAAGGCCATCAGCAATCTCTCTCAAATCTCTGCTGCTGAAAACTGTCACCTCATGTTCCCCTCCCACCTCAATCTCTTTTTGAGGCTCTCCCAGCCATCGTCACAAGAACTAACTGGAACTTCTGGTGATGAAGAAGCAAAGATCTTGCAAATAGTCCTATTAAGAAACAAGGGAAAAATGTGTATTTAAAATATTTCTGATAAAGTGTTAAGCATAATTAGAGATTTTTTTTTTCCAGGTGGTCAAATGCCTCTGTTAGCTAAGATTGCAGTTTGTTTTGAAGCCATGGAAAATGTTTTTTCCTTATGAAAGACAGAATAGCCCTGAAAACAGAAGCAATATCTAAGCCATAAAGGTGCAGTGCAAGAAGCAGCTATAATGCAAATCAGTTCAAACCATGTATGGCCAGCCTCAAATATAACATGGGGAAAATACTTTAACTTTTGTCTCATCTTGACTCTATTTAGCCCAGTACCACATTACAGGTCCTGCAGGGATCATGCATTCTATTTCCTCTGAGAGGATGGCAAATTCTATAAAAAAAGTAACCTTCTAATGGTCTCATAAAAGATTGATGATTTCAAAGCCTGCTGCTTCTAGGCTATGTCACTGTTTAAGCCAAAACACTTTAAACATCTTTTATTTAAGCTCCAAAATCTCCCTAAGTGAATAAGGGAGACTGATTCAAGGAGAGGATTATGGAAATCCTCTACTATTACACAGAATATTCTTCCTGCTATTGAACAAACTCTGATGACTTCCAAAATCTATACAATTAGGAACTCAAATCTCTATTCTTTACAATTAGGGAATTAAATCTTTCGTTACCTATAAATCAGTCTAGCACTATTGACATTCAGAGGATAAGCCAGTAGTGTATTTATGATGTCTCCCTGTTCCTACTAGAGGCCCTTAAATTCACTGTTTAAAAGTCAAGGAGCCTTTGTGAAGGATTCCCTGCATCCTCTCAGTAAATGGTTCCAGTCCCCATTTACAGGTTAAATATAATTTCTGAGCAGATTAAATTACACCAGTTCTAAAATTCAATTGCAAAAACTCTGATTCTTTCTCTTCTTCATTTGGTAAGTTTCCATTAGAAAACAGACAAGTTTCTGTTCAGACAAGCTGCAGCTTTTGACTGAATTATCTCCCTGTGTCCTTGCTGTTAGGATCAAAACATCTTTGTTAAGCCAAGGAGAAGGCATAGTTTCCTTTAACCATGGAACTCAACTCTATTTTTTCAGAAGACTTTCTAACTTGCTAAGATTATAATTGGACATAATCTTCTAAAATAAAAAAGATTTTTTATTCAAAATCCCCTGAGATCACACATTTTAGTTGACCACCTACCTCAAATCCTGTTTAGAGTCACTACTTCATCACTTCATGATGCATTTCCCTCTCTAAAAGTAGGATTCTTTGGTCCTGGATGCATGATACCTTTTCCTTTAGTCATATGGAAGAGTACCCCATTAGTATGTGTTTATTTCCTTCTTATACAGTATCCACTCCTGTGGTTAAGGGTCCCAGACTTTTGGGTAATATGCACAAGCAGCAGAGGCAGAGGTATTAAATGAGGTGGAAACAGAGGAAGCATTAAGCTGAGCTACAGGAGGAACAGAGGAGAAACCCACGACTGTCAGCTTCCCTCCATCCCACACTCGGAGCCCTGCACTGGGACACTGATTCCTATGTGCTGCAAGATTCAGCTGGGCTGATTAATGAGATTAAAATTTTCATCTTTCTACTTTTACAGACACTATTGACTCTGCTGCTGGGATACATCATGAATTAGACCATGAACGCTGCAGGCTACTGACAAACACATTAAAGTAAATGAACACTGATTTCTTTGAATCTGCTTCTACATGTGAGTCACCACACTCAATTATCCAAATCAAACGTATGAACAGTCGGCAGCAAAAACACTGATTCAGATTAAGTCATGCACAAAATCTGTCTGTGTCACAGGAAAAAAAAACTTGATTTCCATTACTGATGTTGTGGCATGATCACAATAAAGAGGATTCAGCAGCAATGCTGGTACAGGGAACAATCCCCACCAGCTCTGCTCAGCCCTTCAGGGGCACTGGCGCAACTTCGCGCGGCCCCAGAGCCGGGCAGAAGGGAAGAGCTGCTCCTTACAGGTGACCACAAACAAATACTGTGTCCGAGCACTCTCAACACATCTCGAGAGACAACTCGCTGCTGGGACGGACCCGGGGCAGGGAAGCCACTGTGCTGCGTGAGGAGCGAGGAGACACATTGGGCTGTGGGGACGCTGAGCCCTCACTAAAGGCAGGCGGGCACCTCCCGCCACCGCCCTGCGCGCCCGCCGCTGGGAGCCGGAGCTGACACACGAGCCGGCCGGGCCTGCGGAGCGAGGCCCGCGGGGGCGCAGAGCAGCCGCTCACCTCCTACCAGCTTCGGCACCTTCCCGATGCGGCCCGTGATCTCCGCCGTGAGCACGGCGAAGTCCTGCTCGTAGCTCTCGAAGTCGGAGGACATCGCGGCGATGGCGCTGCCGGGGCCGGGGGCGCCGCTCCGCACCGCGGCGCTTCCGCGTTCTGCCGCCCCAAAACGCGTCCCCCACCCCGCCCCCGGGCACCTCGCCACGCGTTCCGGCAAAACTCAGGTGCTTTAACCGGCACAGCTCGGCCTCTCTCGGCCGTCCCGACAAGCCCTGTGCGGCCGTGGCGCGCAGGATCGCGCTGCACCGCGGGCACCGAGGGGAGGCGGCAGCCAGGGCTCACTGCCGCCCCGCAGCACCTCCGCCCCGCCTCGTAACCCGCAGGGGGAGGCAGGCGGCTGCGGCGCTACAGGCGGGCCGCTGTTTCCCGGGGGGCCCGTATTGCGGCGGACCGCGGGCGGGCACTGGCGGCGCGGCCGCGCCCCCTCCCTCCCCTCCCCTCNNNGGCGGCGGTAGCGGCGATGGTGGGGCCGGGCGCGCTGCAGCGGGCGCGGCGCCTGTGCCACTGGGGCCCGGCGGTGGCGCTGGCCGTGGTGGCCGTGTGCTCCGCCACCGCCATGGCCGACGCCGCGCTCTGGTACTGGCCCCTGGACACGGCCGGGGGAAGCGTCAACTTCGTGATGCTGCTCAACTGGACCGTCATGATCCTCTACAACTACTTCAGCGCCATGTTTGTGGGCCCCGGGTACGTCCCGCTGGGGTGGACGCCGGTAAGCGCTGCCTTGCGGGGCCTCGCGGGGACCGGCGGGCAGCACGGCACACATCGCGTGTCTTTCGATGCCGCTGTTTCTCCTCTGTGCCCCGAGAACGCTGCACGCTCTCAGGCCACTCCTCCCTCCTTATCTCGTTCCGAAATCTCTCCTTTGCCTCTCCCCTCCGCTTTGCTCCTGCCTATGCCGGTTTCCAGTAGAACCCAGCTTGCTCCTGATACGGAAATCGGACAGATAGGAACTTTCTAACCCGGTTTGGTATTAGAAAGCAGCACCCTGGGCACTTCAAATATCCTTCCTCTAACCGAGTCTGCCGAGCGTTGAGTAAACAGTTTTTATCACCCACACTGGTTACACATTTATTAGCTATCCCCACTTCCTTAATGTATACGTAGTATATATAAAATATATGCAATGCTTTACGCAGTCACATTCCTTATCGGAAGTGTTTATGTGGCGTTTTGGGGTCTCCTTTGGTGGTCCCCAGTGGCCAGCGTTGTGACATTTCGGGTGGCCGTTCCTTGACCCCGGCTCTTGAGTAAGCACAGCACTGTTGATTTCCATGGCTCCTGCTTTGTCAGCCTCGCAGAGCTGAGCCGGCTTCCTGCTTGCCTAAGTTTCCTCCTTTATCTGCTTCTCAAGGCTCTGCTCTGTTCTGTTGCCCTTCTCCATCCCCTCCCTGTGCTGTCAGGGGTCTGGTAATGCTGCTTGGCTGGCAGCAGTTGCTGTGTTTTATTTTATAAGGGGCTTCTCAAAGCAAAGCAGCAGGAAACAAGGACTGTGAGCTGGGAATGAGAACCTCAAGGTTATCTGCATGTTTGTGCAATCACCTGTTTTGGAGATTTTGCTGCTGGCAGTATCAGTGAGAAGTAATTAATTTAGAAAATTTCTTTTTTATTTTATGCAAGCCAGCAAATTATCTGGTTACCTTCTGCTTAACACATTGCAAGATGGAAATTTGCATTTCCAGTGCTTCAGTAATCTCTTGGACGGATTGTAATCAAGAATGAGACAGGTTCAGTGTTCTAGTGGTGTGATACAAAGTTTAGTGCTGGTCACCTTTCTAATTGTGGAATATTACTCAGGACAGAGTCTAGGCAGCAGAGGATCCTGATAATCATCTTAGCAGGAGAACTGAGTGGAAGATTTTGGCCACTGTTTGCTGTCTGCAAGTGTCTCTGTCTCTCATCTTGCTGTAGATGGGGTGGTATGTGTAAATGAGATTGTAAGGGAGTTTAACATTAGTGTTTACCAGTGCTGTATCTTAGAGTAGTTTATGGTGTAAAATGGAGAGAAAATGTGCTCAGGATTTTTTTTAAAAATTAGAACAGCAGCATGCTGACTTTTACTCTCAGAACTTCACTATGAAAGTCTGCCTGTACAGTTTCTCTTCCTGTCAGAGGAACTGTTTATTTAATTTAGCAGCCAGCACTTTCAGCAGTGGGAGATGTCTGTGCTGATAGCCAAGAGATTAGTAGGGAGATTGTTTAATTTTGTTTCTTCCGCTCCTTGACGCCTGCCATTAGAAAGGGTTGGACCATGAAACACACCCAGTCAGAAGAAATCAAAGGTGCTTCGGTTAGGAAATGCCAAGATAAACATTGCCAGTGGAGTTCTGTATGCATCTAACACTCCTATTTTTCTGTTTAAAGGAAAAATCTCAGGATTGCATGTATCTCCAATACTGTAAAGTGTGTCAGTCTTACAAGGCACCTCGTTCACACCACTGTCGAAAGTGTAACAGGTACTGTTTGTTTCTCTTTACAATTGTTTGAAGTCCATATTAGAGCAGCTTCAAATCTAATGATGGGCTTTTACTATAATTTGTGCTTCCAGCACTTGCATTGCACTTTTTTAAAAAGCTTCCATATGAACGCTATAGCCCTTTTAAGTATTTCCACTTTCTAGTTATATAATATCTATACAGTTTTGCTGTCTTTTAGTTTAGAAAAGTTACTGTCTTTAACATTTTCTTTATAGTTTGAAATCAGTTTCTCTTAAGAATTTCTTGATGGTGCTAGCAAAACAATGCAGTCCTACTTCAGGGATGTGCGTGTGTAAACACCTAAAAATCACCTGAAATTCTTTTAAAATTCTGAGTCCAAGCATTGACCTGCTTAGCAAGTAGAAATATCTGTTCTGTTATCTTTCCAAATGGGAATTAAATGTTGATTTGAGTGGAAATTTAGGACTGTTGTTTTTACTCTTAGCCAAAGCAGGTTTTCAATGGGAGTTGGCATGTTAAGTGAAGTAATAAACCTTTAGGGGTCAGCTCAAGAAGTTTGCACCTTGTTATCTTCCAGCACACTCATCCTGATACAAAGGATACTTTATTATGAATAGCTGTCACTAGAATTTTGTGCATCTTGAAAAAATCAAGGCACTCTGCAGTCCAGGCAGGTCATCCTCTGAAGGACTCTTAAGAGAATGTGGTGAAAGGATATTGCAACGTAGGCGTTCATTTGTTATTTCTATAAACCCAAGATTTGCAGTCAGGGTTATTTTAAGAATCAGAAACTGAAACTCCAGAGCAGTGCTGTAATTTGGCTACATCATCCCCAGATTTAAAATCAACAACCCTTTTCCTTGAGTGACAATCTTTACACTGAGGACTGATCACTTGGGTGGTCATGTAGACCTTTACACCTGTCAAGGTAACTTGGAATGTGAACAAATACTGAATCAAGTGGGGAGTTTTTGCATGTGTGAGCTATACCAAAATAACCAGCTTTATATTGAGTACAAGAGTATCTCTAGGGTGTTTCCACTTGTTAAATATATTTTGAAAAGGATTTTCAATGGTGTGAGGTCAATACATAACAATTGAGAAAGCCTTCAGAGGGTTTACCACTGAAAAGAGTCACTATCACACTTCTGTCTGTATATCTTTCTTTAAATACTCTTTCTACAAGTAGTTCACAGGGGATTTTATATTTCCTTTATTTTCCAGGTATTCTGATTTTTAAAAATTGGTATTAACAGTAGTGCTTAATTATTGAGATCATAGTTCTTACAAGTCCCATTCTATGGCTCTGTCTCTAGGCTCTGTACTATGATATTTTTTAGCAACTAGTTAGTTTGAGTAAAGGGGTTGACAAATAACTAGGGAGCATAGGGCCCGGAAGTACTTTTTATTTGCTTTTTTAAATTTCACAATGTGGAAATATAATTCTGAATAGCAACTAAAAAGAAGCTGCTGTGTTGATCTGTCAGAAGTTGGTGGATTCATATGAGAGAATGGAGGTTGAAAAGTAGAAAGTCAGCTGTCTTTTGAGTTTTTTGAGAAACATCATTCATGTCCTTTCTATTAATCAGTATTTATTATCCACAGATGTGTGATGAAGATGGATCACCACTGTCCTTGGATCAACAACTGTTGTGGATATCAGAATCATGCATCTTTCACTCTGTTTCTCCTCTTAGCTCCACTGGGATGCATTCACGCTTCTTTCATATTTATTATGACAATGTACACTCAGCTTTACAACAGAGTAAGAAAACATAACTAAATGCTTAAAGTGTTATTTAAGTCAGGTGCATAATTTATCTCTGGAAGCACGAGAGAATTTGGTTTTCTGAGAAGGAACGTGTGGAATTCCTTGTTATTCTTTCCACGTGCACTCCTGGTTCTGCTGTGTACATGTAAGATTTATGTGTATGAATGCAGAAGGATTCAGAGAAAGTTGTTTCTATTTTTATTCTTTCTTTTTCTTTTTTTCCCTGTTGCTTCTCATAATCTCAGGGAGTTTCCTATTGCTTTATATTGACTGAAGACAGTTTCTGAGTAGCACTTTTTGTAGAGAGAGATTGTTTTGGCTGGCACAGAAAACAGGTGCTATTTATTTCCAACGCACACATTGGATCTCATTTATTTTCTTTTACTAGCCTCTTTTTTAGAATTGTGCCTATTTCTTCAAGGAAAAAAAAAGTGCATTATTTTTTAGGACTAAAAATAAATATATTAGCTGTGGGTTTTTTAACTGGAAAATTTCAACAGTGAGCAAAGCTTGATCTGGAATACACCCCTTGTCTCAGATCCATGGTTAAGATTATAAGCTTTGATTTCAGCCTTTATGGTTGCAGTGAAGAGCTTGGTAACACCAGCTGAGTGTGACAGATGAAGTTGTATTTGTAGCAGCTGAGTTGTGTTTGCAGAGGAATAGTGTTGAGAACTGATGTCTGCCAAGCTTTTAGAGAAAAAACTGCAGCATTTCCATGGAAAATGGGAACTATTCTATGCAAACATTGTCTATCTGACACTGATGAATATGGGCTTCTTAACATACCGTATTTTTGCTGATTTTTGGGCCTGTGGAGCTTGCAAGATGGTGATTGTGGTTTCATTTTCCATCTAGCAACAAACTGCTGAAAAGTATTTTTTTTTTTTTTGTTACTGTGCGTGCATTATAAACCTGTCAGATGTTGGACACTTACTTTCAGAGCCAGATTTCTTATGGATAGCTTGTTTTGTTTCATCAGTTGGAAAGTTCTAGAGCTGAATGGAGTTTTTCTCTTTGCAGATATCTTTTGGATGGAGTTCTGTGAGGATTGACATGAGTGCAGCCAAAAGAGACCCTCGTCCCATTATTCCCTTTGGACTGTCTGCATTTGCTGCATCTTTATTTGCCTTAGGACTGGCTTTAGGAACAACTGTTGCTGTTGGTATGCTGTTTATTATCCAGGTGAGTCTATGGCTCTGTTACAAAGAAGTTAAAAGCTGCAAGTTTTGTGTGTTTATGGAGCAAAAACAACTCAGGATTGAGATAAGAACAGTTTTTCAGAGCTTATATTGTTGTATAACTTTTCCAGGGATTTATGTAGCTTTGTCTCAGATTTCTGTTACCACAGTTTCAGATTTTTTTCATTATTTTTCTTGGGAAGACTTGGATGTGAGAATCTAATGAACTAAGAAAACATGAGATGCATTTTATAAGCTCCCTGAAAAAGGCAAAATACTTGCCCTGTCCCTTTAAATAGCTGTAAATATGCCTGATGTATTTCTTAAAATGCTTGAGATCTTTGGAAGGAAACAAAAAGAGACATTTTAAGCATTAAGTGCAATCCTGTGTGATACTGTCTAAAGTGTATAATTCTGGTGCCTCTATCTCTGTTGAGGGTTGGATTCTAATAAATGTTTCAGTTAAGTCTATAAAAATTTTGTTATTTAAAACAAATTTAGTTTGTTAAATGAAGCTTTCTTTGTATAGCTGATGTATTCCTGCAGAAAATCAATCCTAATTTCGCCTAACACTTTTATTTCAGATGAAAGTAATTTTGACAAATAAAACTTCAATCGAATCCTGGATTGAAGAAAAGGTATGCTTTTAATACAGTATTCTTATACTGTTAAAAAGTCTATTTTTAATATTTATAATTTTTTTTTTGGGTTTGTTTTGCCTCTGGATTAAAATCAAAGATGTTCTTTCAATTCACCACTGACATAACACAACAAGCTTTTCCCTTACCATCTCTGAAATTCACTGAAAATGAGAAATCATATAAATGCATAGGTTTTTCTTTTGTTCTAGAGGAATTTGTTGAAGATAAAATAATATTTGCTTTGAAAAAACTTTGCTTGTCTACTTGAAATATGTGGATGTTTTCATCTGAAACTTGAGCTGTCTTTCTCATTACACCTGCCTGTACCTTTAATTGTCCACCTCACTGACCCCTTCAAAGTGACATCTTCTGACTGATGGTTTTCCTCATTTCTTACTTTGGGATGTAAGGGAGGATTTTCCTTGATTTTAAAGAAGTACTAGAAAATACCTAGTCTTGTGTCTCTTAAATTTCTCTTGGATTGCCAAATCTTTGTAGAGGTTTTCACAAGTTTTTTCAGGAGAAATCAAGCAACAGAAGCTAAATTTAGAGGAAGCAAAACTTACTCAGTATTTAGAGATTAGTTTGGTTCTACCTGTTGGTTTTTTTTGTGTATGTCCACATATTTCATTAATGTCTTGTTGTCTTAAATTTGTGTGCCAGATCAGCATGAGAATCTTGACTGTGTATAAGTACTTAAAGTATTGTAATGTCAACTCTTTGCATGGGATATGGCTGGATCCAAGTCCTGTTAGACCTGTGAATAATGGGATAATGGAATATAAGTGCAAGAAATCCCTGTTATCACTATATTGTAGAATTTGGAAGAATTTGTTAAAATTTTTACTGTGAAACACAGGCTGCTAATATGTCCCTTTTGCAAGCTGAGCACGGACTGTAATACATAAATATATAATAAAATGGCATTATTGCAACAAAGAGCACTGCTCTGTGGCTGCTCCACTAGGTGTCATCAGAACTGTGAGAATGTAAAGCTCCTGACTACAGAATATTCATGATTCAGATCGTGCCTGTGTGTGCACTCTTGGAGGAGGAACTGGCACTACCAATGTTGAGTCAGAATTCTGAGCTGTGGAAGCTTTTGTATGTAACTAAGAAATCGTCAGGCATTGGTCCTTAAAAAAAAAAAAGCAATAAAATAAGATTGGAGTGTGGAGGGAATTATCAGTGTAGTCAGTGTTTAAGAGTAAATGGGGGGTGACAGAGATGGGGACACCCAAACCAGACATCCTTGTGAATGCCATGATTGGTTTAAGTAGTTTTTAAAGCCTGGGTTGATACAGCAGGGGTTCACTGCTCTTGCCTGAAAGTATTTGCCTTTAGGTCCCATGGACCCATACAGGGATTATGACCCAGCCTTAATATTTGCTGCTTGAGTGCAGTTTGTAGGGTGCTTTTATGTACTGCATCTCTTAATTGTTTTCTAGGCCAAAGACAGAATCCAGTACTACCAAACGGGTGAGACCTTTATCTTCCCTTATGATATGGGAAGTAAATGGAAGAACTTCAGGCAAGTGTTTACATGGTCTGGGATTCCTGAGGGAGATGGCCTGGACTGGCCAGTTAGAGATGGATGTCACCAATACAGTTTGACGGTAACTGGTCTTCAGTGCTATCTCAGGTTGATTCTCCCCACTATCCAATTGTCTGCTTTCCTTTGCAATAAGAGACCAGCTTTTTTAGTAACTACAGTAGATGGGCTTGAAATAGATGTACAGGAATTCTGTTAAATGTTCTCCCATTTTAATGCACTAAAGAGTTGTGCTTTTGTGAGTGCTTCAAACTGCTAATGGTATTTCCTGTGTTTGTTGAGTGATTTCAATACCTGCCTTCATTTTGTGTTGAATGCTGCCTAAATTTCTATTTATAATCATTTATAGATAGAGCAACTGAAACAGAAAGCAGACAAGCGAGTAAGAAGTGTAAGTATTTGTGAAGTTTGGTCTAAAATTACTTTGAAATAGCAGTATAAATAAATGTAATTTATTGACACAAACAATGTATAGCTATCTCTGCCTAATTTATCTTGACATTTGGCTTTTGCCTTTGCTTCTTAGTTTCCAGATGGGAAGAAACATGATAATAAAAAGGACTGATCTTTATGGTTAAGCAGTAATTTAGAGTCCCTTTGACAGCCACTGTCATTTTGTTTAAATCTGTGGTATGCTTGAATTGATATTTTTTTTAGTGTGAAACTTATCAGTAAGGCCATAACTCCTTGAAATAACCAATTGCTGTGTCCTGTTCCCATCTGTAGGTGCGGTATCGAGCCATAGATGATTACAGTGGTGTCTGCTGCCCTGTGACTAAAGGTGTTAAAACATTCTTCACAACACCGTGCACTGAAGAACCTAGAATTGCACTGAGTAAAGGGGATCTGGTTTTAGCCACCAGAGGCTTAAAGTTAGTGGCTTCACACCTTTATGTTTGGTTAAAAGAAATACTGAGTTGAGTTCTGCCATCTAATTACCTGTTATGCTTCCTTCCCCAGACATTGGATGTATGGTGAGAAGATTCTTATCTCAGCTGCTGATGGTATGGAGCAGTTAATTTCATTTCTGTTGAAAATTGCAAATCAATTTTATAGCTGTCTAGAAATGTGTCCAGTATTATTATTAACTTCTCAAAACATAGAATGATAACATTACTGGCTTCCCTCCTCTCTCTACAGTTTTGTTTCTTTACATCTAATAGACTTCCCAGTTTTGATAACCATTAGATGACTCTGCCAGACTGACAGAACACTCCTTTAGTAGTTTATTGAAAGTTGAATGGGAAGAGGGACACTTCATAGTCTAAGAAAAATTTAGACTTTTAGACTATAAAGAGGTTAAGGATGATTAATTTTTTTTAATATTTAAATGGTGGTCTGTCTTAAACACATCCAGGCTTCCTACCTACACACCCTCTATAAGTATAGAGATTAATTTTTCTGTATCTTAAAAACTAGGAGATGTTATGTCTTTGGTTTGGAATAATTTCTAGAGACTTTAATATGAATTTATAAAACTAACTGTGGGTGTTGAAGATATTAAAGGCTCCTGCTGATCTGCAGAGGGTCAGCATCACAGCCAGCTGCAATGAAGCTTTTACATTTTTCACTTCAGAGCTCTTGCTTTGGACTGAGCTAAAATTTTACCTGCCAGAGGGTGAGCTTGATTCTGTTGTTACTTCCAAACAATTGTTAATTCATTGCATGTGTATTTCATATTTGCACAAGAGGCTGCCAGCAGTCACTACACTGAAAGAGTCCAGGCTTTTCATTGGAGGTCTGAAACCTTCATGGGCTGGAAGTGCCCTGGAAGCTCACTCCAATAAACTCCTTCAAACATCAGATACAAATGAACATGGCAATAGTTTGTATTGCATTGCTTATTGTGAAGATTAGCAGGACATATCTCTTCTAAGGAATGTTGGTTTTTTAAATCAGCTAAAATCTGTTGTGGATGGAGAACTTGGTGAACCCTGAGAGGCTGGATCAGACTCGACATCAAAAATAGGATGAGTTTTGTTAGGAATGTGTAGCAAAATGCTATAAATAAGCAGGAACAAAAAGTTGCACTACAGCAAGATGGCAAAATGAATGCTTAAGTAGCAGTTCTTCTTTGGAAAAAAGACTTAATGATAATCTTGAGTCAACGCTTTCAGAAAGGAAAAAGCATACAACTTTGCAGATGCTGAAGTAAACCTTCTGTCCTCCTCAGCATTGGCAGAGACTGCTGAAACACTCCTACAAGTAAAAGCAGTTACTGCATCTCAAGAAAGAGGAAAATTAACTGTAAGGGTTGAGAAGAAAACAGAGAAACATGAGAATAATTAGAATAATAGAAAATGTGACTTACAGGGAAAAGCCAAAAGAATTGGGAGAGGAGTAGGAAATGGGAGACAGCCTGGGTATGTACAGTCATCAGCTCTGTGAAAGTCTTTGGCAGACAAGTTTATCTGCTTCCTGTGCCCCTGGTGTGTAGAAAAAGGAGCTATAAACCTGATTTATAGACAGAAAGATTCAGGTAGGGTATGAAGGTGAGTTTTCTCAAGGAGGATAGAGCACTGCAAAACTTTGGAGATGTCTGAAAATATTTTAGGTAGTTTGAGAAAAATCTGTGCATCCCCAGACAATGATATTAGAAATTACTTAGATGTTCTGTCCTGTAGAAGAAAATAACTTAGGTAACTGTTTGGTGTCTCTTCCAGTCCTGTGTTGTTCCTCAGTAGTGGGCCATGTTTTGTTCTAAGTGAATGCATTTTTTCATGTCTTAAGGTGGAATAAGAGAACGAGGCTGGTTCCCTAGGAAGTGTGTGGAAAAATACCAGTATGACTCTGAAACGGATCAACCAGTGGATGGAGAGAAGAAAAGCAAATAGCCTTCTAATTTTTTTAAATATGAAATGGAATTTTTACTTCAGACCACAATCCTTTACTTGAAATTTTCAGCATATTACTTTAGACTTATGCAATGAATATGTTAGGATGAGGTTTTCTTTTCCTCACAGCTGAGAGAGTTGTATATGCCTGTGCCATGGTTTGCATACTTTTTAAACAATAAATAATTGAAGAAGCCATTCAGTGGATTGCCTTCAAGATGCATCTTTTTCATCACAAGTCAGGATTGTTTTTTTCTGTTTAAATTGCATTCTGAGCATTAAGATTTTAGGGTTTTTTTTCTCAGCCGCATCTGATTGTTATGCGTGCTGTTTATCTTTTGTATTTCTCTGAAGTGGCCCCTGAAAATAAACACCTGATTCAAATTCCAGATAAAATTTGTTACCTGTGACTTTTAATGATGTGAATTGTCCACCTCAAATAAATGATACATTCATATTCACTTGTGGGTTCAGTTGTTCTTAGATTTAGAAGAACTAGTTTATAGGCATGGGAATGTGAACTGACTGGGAAGTAAAGATTTAATCTTATAAGTTGCTTTTCAAGGTTAAAAAGGCTTCAGTTGCAATAGGAATATTTTGTACTTTTAATGGCAAAAATTGCATCCAGCACTGTCTGTTCCCTCTGAAATCTGAGCTGGTACCCAAGAGATCTTGATCCATTCTAGAGTGAAAGGAAGCCGTATTCAAGAACAAAAATTTTAGTGAGTCTGGTTGCTTCTGATGGTTAATAGCCTTCTTAAAGCATTTTCATTTAGCATCTAGTATGAATTATTAGAAGGAAGAGCTTAAATTGGAGTAACACATACAAGCTTAAGGCTTTTTAAATGTCTCCAAAATGCAGCAGGTGCTTTTGTTCTCTCATAGTGTAGACTTAGATGTCAGCCAGGGTGAGAGGTTTTGAAAATCAGTTCATGTGGCAGAAGTGGCACACAAGAGACCAATATAAGACAAATTTACACTGGAATTGCTGTATATGTTTTATTGTTGAGGCAGTGCCATTCACCCTCCAAGCATATCTGCAGGGAAGCATCACTGTTTGTTGTATCAACAAAAGTACTTTCCAGGCACTGCAGCAGGTGGCATCACAGGATTCAGCCTTGAGTTTCTGCAGATCTCAGTTGCACTGGATTTACTCTCCCCAAATAACTTGCTCATTTTGGAATCCAAAACCTGTTCTGGGATACATTTCTTCTTCCCCAGTTTTTACTTCTCCCCAGTCTTACCTGGGAAAAAAGATTAAGCCACTACTGACTTTCATGTCACATTGCTTTAAGGAAAGCAGTGGAAAGATAAGCAGCATCTTCACTTGCAGTTTCAGAGACTTAGAAGCCTTTATAGCCTCACATTTCTGACAAGCACAGTAAGTGACACAATGGTTATCTGAAGATGTCAAAGTCTTTGGGCCCAGACTAGAAACAGAATTGGGTCGGTTGCTTTTACTAGTCAAAGTTAGAGCTGCCTAACAGCAAGAGGGGGATCTTTTGATAAGTCCTGCTTTCATTTTGGGATAGCTGACCAAGTGCATTAAAGAGGGAGAGGAAAAGCCACTAGCTGTCTGAACAAGACAGGGAAGACTTGTCTGCAGACAAAGAATTGGCCTAGGAAAGCTACAGCTACACCTTCCCTGTGTTGCATCCTTGTTAACACTGCCTTTTGAACTGCTGGAGCTGACTGCTGCAGAGACAGGGAGGAGCTCTCAGCAGAGACAGCACAAGGAAGACACAAGGAAGTTTTCATCTTGCTTAAAACATTTTCTAAAGCAACAGCTTAACACAAGAAAATCTCACATCTTATTTCATGTGGTAAATTCATTGTTTCAGCTCAGCCTAAGCTGAAGACACGGAAAAGAAAGCTGAGTAGAGGAGCAGCTAGACTAGAGGAGCAAATCTGGACTACAGTATAGTATTGCCTCAAGGCTGACCAGTGACAGCATAGAGAACAAGTTCATGTTCTGCAGCAGCTGTGTTCTAGCTGCAGCCATACACAGCCAGGCAGCTGACAGTGTGGTTGCAGCAGACCTACAAGTAATTCACACAGGCTTCAATTTGATTGTGCAGTCTCAATTTATTGCATCCTATATCCATAGGAATGACAGCTAAAGTTTTACACTTACTAGGCTCAAATTCATAAGTGTAAAGGCTTTAACACTGCCATTTCATTTGAAAATGTGCAAAAACTGATCCAGTGCCTCCTAAAGAATGAACTGTTTGCTGTAGACAAATGTATTTTGCAAACCAGTCAGTGCTAGATTACTCATTTTCATTATAAACAACTTTGTACCATGTGGTCCGGGACTAGGAACAGGGAATTCATTTCTGTGTTTGCTAAACAGATGTTAGCATGAATTCATACTGAATTCAATCTTACTGCAGATCAATCCACAACAGGTCACAGTGGAGTTCATAGTTTCAGCAGGAAAACAAGTTTGCTTTTGACAGTGAGAAGTACATACAGCTGTCTTTTAAAGGCTGAGGTTCTTGCATGTTTTTGCATTTCATTCACAGTCCAAGAAAGATGAAAGTTCTGGCTTTGCCTAGACAGTTAATGCTCAGTCCCACAGGATGTTAACACTGCTAGTTGTCAGTTTTACTGCAGCCATCTTCATCCATCTTCATCCACAAGTAATTTTTCTCAGGTACTAGAAACAAATAAATTTAAGTTCCTGTTCTCCACTCAAGCCTGTCTTCACCATAGGCCATGTAGTGTCACAGATTTATCTATTCCTTGCAGTTTTAATTAAACTGGCCATTTATTCCTGAGCAGATGAATAGAGGTCCTCAATCTCCTTCTGGAAGAATTTAACAAGGTCTCCTCGCTTTGCCTTCAGTGTTGGTGTCAAGAGTCCATTTTCTACAGAGAACAACTCTGTGTGGATGTACAGGTCTTTAACCTATTAAAAGGAAACAATTTAGTGCATGACACATAGAAGACAAACAACAGTTTTCCCAGCTTCCTTGGGCAGGAATTCAGTCCCAGGAGATCCAGTAACTAAACTGTTTTTTTTTTGGCTGGCACAGCAAGAAGGTGGAATTCCAGAATTGCCCCTACAGCCTGTTGTGAACCTCTTCTCCTTTGCTGCTGTTACCCTTCCCAGCCCCTGGTCTCCTGGTATAGAGACAGGCAGGCAATGTTCCACTGACTGCTTCAATCAGGTGTCTGGGGCAGCTGCCTCGGGGCCCCTCCTGGCACAGGCAGCAGCAGGAATGAAGACTTCCCAGCCACTGTGTTAGCAACACAGGTGCTCATGACAAGCAGGATTTGAAAGTACTCACTTGTTCAAAGGATTTAAGGCCAGCCTCTCTCCCCAGTCTGATCATATCATCTAAAATAGCTTTCTTCACTGCCTAGAAGAAACACAGCAGAAGCAGAGTGGGTAAAGCTGTCATTCTGTAATTGCAGCTCAAAACCATAACTATTTGCCCAGTCAGGGAGAATGGAGGATGGCAAGAATACATATTTCAACATTTGAGATTTCTATATTAAGGCCACTACAAAGTCATGTCTATTGTCTCACTGGAAAAGAAGCAGTGATAGCCCTTGGAGCAAGAGACACCTATATCAGTTCCAGTTTTTGCTGTAAGGCTGCTTGCATGACTGACCCAGCATTAAACCAGTTCAAATTACTGAAAAGAAGTAGATAGAACAAAGTCAGACCAACATAGGATTGGACTTGGAATTAAATTCTGTCTCTAACCCACTAAACACAAAGCTACTTACAGAGTTTTTGCAGAGCTCTTCAAAGGAACCTTTTACTCCCAATTTAGCTGCAAATTCTGGAAGCATCTCAGCATCAGGAACCACTATACCTATTAGAAAAGACTGAAAACAAGTGGAAATATTCAGGCTGAGACCATGATAAGGCATACTAAATGTCTGTGTGAGCTTGCATGTGGGCACTGTTTCTGTGAGAAGTCACATTGTATGACAAGTACATCTCCATGCATTTTCAGAGTTTCAAAGGTAGCTGTGAGGATTTCCAAAGCACTGAGAGTGGTGACAGCAGTAACTGAAGTACTGACACAGTTTGTTATGTGTGCTGAATGATCCAGCAATTACTTTTGGCTAGTTTGGCCTCTGCTAGCATAGGTAACACCTCCATGGCAAAGGAACTGGGAAACACTTCTGTGCAGAAAGGCTGAGAGATTTGGGGTTGTTCAGCCTGAAGAAGACAAGGCTCCAGGAAGACTTTTTTGTGGCCTTTCAAAACTAAAAGAGAGCTTGCAAGAAAGATGGGGACAAATTTTTAGTAGGGCTTGTGGAAATAAGACAAGAGGTAATGGTTTTAAACTATATGATAGCAAATTTGTATTAAATGCAAAGAATTTTTTGGAAGAGTGAAGGTGGTGAAACAATGGCAGAGATTGCCCAGAGGTAGCAAATGCCCCACCCCTAGAAACATTCAAGGTCAGGCTGAATGGGGTTCTGAGCAACCTAATTTAGTCCCTGCTCATTGCAGGGGGGACTCTTCTATGAATCTAAGTTGCACAGAGCTGACCTGACTGTAATTTGCCTTTACCCAGCTTGCAGCAATGCCAGTTGTCACTTGGGAAGTCTGTAGGTCTGAGAATATCTTCCTATAAGCACAGCTCTCTTAGGAACAGATTTTGGTCAAGGTTCTCTTGTATGTGTGTGCATTTGTGCCCTGATCATCCAGAGCTTGTGGGAGGAAATGTTGCAGGGTACTCACTCCTAACATCACTTACCCTCAGACTTTCCCCATGTACAAAGACCTGGGCTACAGGAGTACTTCTGATATAGACATTTTCTATCTTCTCTGGAGCAATGTATTCTCCTTGTGCAAGTTTGAATATATTCTTCTTCCTATCAATGATCTTCAGCGTTCCGTTCTAGAAATTAAAAGTGGAGGTCATTAGTTCCAAGTCACTGTCTTGCTTGTATAGGAGAAGATAAACAGGCTTTGTTTTGTTGTATGAAAGGAACATCTGGAACTAGTCTAGAAACCACATACTGGCCTTTGCTTTCTATGGAGAGAAGGGTGTCTCTAATTTCTCCAATTAGCTCAGGACATGATTAGACAGCTCCTTTATTCTCCTCTGACAGAAACCAAGACTCCTTGTTATGTCACTTCTGCAGTGAAGAATAGTCTTAACCATGGGCTTAGCAGGTGTTATTTGGTATCTTGTAACCTAATTGGTTTTTGGAGCTTTGCCTGGAGTTACCTAGTGAATCCATTGTGTAGAGACTTTTACCCTAGAATTCCATCTTTAGAGATGTGAAGTAACAGGAATTCACATGCAAGAAACGGTTTGTATTAAGCAACTACTCACTGGCAGCCATTTCCCTATGTCTCCAGTGTGGAGCCAGCCATCTTTATCAATTGCTTCTGCTGTCTTCTCAGGGTCTTTCAGATAACCCTTGAACACATTTGGTCCTTTAATGCAGACCTATAGCAAGTACAGAACACTGTTAGTCACCAAGTCTTATGCTTCAGTATTTCCTGACATGCACAGGAGATGGTACCTACCTCGCCTTCATTGTTAGAAGAGAAGTAGCTCATTTCTTCCACATCATCTAGTTTTATGATATTACAAGCCAGAGGGGCTCCGACATGGCCTAAGAGAGAAAAAAATAAACAACAAAAAAAGACTGTAGCAATAGTAAATACTTACTGGGTTTGTTCACTGCTTTAACAAGAACTCCTTCAAACTCCTTGTTTAAAGGAGCCTGCCATCAAATGTTCAAGCAAGTTGTTGCAGTGCCTTTTTCAGGCAGTTAATGCAGGACAAATAGCAGGTAAGTCTCAATGCTTAGAGCATCATTGGTGTAGTCAGCCACACCAGCCACAAACAACTCAGGAGCACCTCTCATAGATCTGGTATTCATTTGCTTTTCATCCTCATTATGCTCTGCAGTTACTGTGTTCACAAAGAAGGTGACTTCAGGAAATTAGTCAAGTATGTCTAATATTTTTGGGTAAAACATGTAATTTAGGAGACAAAGCTAATTTCTTAAGGCCATTTGGGAAGTCCCTATCCAGCTTGTTCAGCTCTCTCTATTCCTTTCCTATATACTGGGACAAAGTCTAAACTGACCTATGACACTTTACACCGGGGTTCCTCATCTGGTTGAGTCAAGAATTTTAGTACCTATTAAGAAGACAAGTGACTGTTGCTACCAAGAATTTGAGTACCCATGATTTAATTTTCATTAAACTAAAAGCATTTGAGCAGCTAGGCTTGAGTGTTCCTTTATGTGGACAGCTCTGGGAGGCTTCCAAAGTCTCAGCTCCCATACCTGTTGTCCAGTCTCCAGGCATTGAGAAAGTGGATCCAGCTGAGCATTCAGTCTGGCCATAAGCTTCAAAGATCTGTGTGAGAAAGGATGAGTATTCCTTGAACATCAAGTCCTTGGTGTGAAAGGCCTCAGTTTCAACTGTGCCCATGCCCAGGTCTTGTTAGGAAGGAAGCCAAAACAACCTTTGCCTTTAAGATATCTTGATCTTATTGGTGTAACCAAATGTTAAAGTTCACCTGTCCAAATGCTTTGGTCACCTCGTTTTCTGTTCTCAAATGTGCTACATTGGGAGCTCATTCACTGTCAAAGTAAGTTACAAAACTCAAGAGGCCTGAGTTTGAGTGCTGCATGTTCCAATTTCTGCTGCTCTATTCCTCTTCTCAGAGCCTACAGCATGGTTTTTTGGTAGTGTAGTTTGAAGTGGGTCCTGCAGAATTTTTTTTCCTTTTACAATTAACTCAGATGAAGCAGTCTGTAAATGCCCAAGACTGACAGCATTTTTCCCAGGAACAAGCTGAGCTGGACCCCAGGTATATCACTGGTCACTCATTAGTGCATAGTCAAATAGGGTTTACTTTAAAAGAAATCTCAGCTTACCTGGCAGCCTAATGCTGCTCTAAGAAATGTCAGGACAGAGGGAGATATAGGGGCTGCACCTGTCACCATGATACGCACTCTTCCACCCATGGTTTCCTACAAGTGAAAAAGAAGCCATCAGATCCTCCAATATTACAGTGTTTAGCTCCCTTACACTTGAAATAACTTACCTGAACTTTTTTGAAGACTAGCTTGTCCCAAATGCTGTCATTTCGAACGATGCCCTGTTTTATTTCAGCCATCTTCATAAACACAGCAAACTTTAACAGGAATTGCTTTACTGGGGTGTTTGCACCACTCTGGATCTGCAAGGAAAGGTACCAGTGACTCTTGGGTTTAACTCACATCTGTACATCTCATTCTTGCCTTGTTAAGAGGCACCAAATCTTACTTCAATGTTCTAGGGTCTGTCTTCACCACTGCAGTGGCTAGGAGGTGACCCAAAAAGCAATATTAATTCATGTTACTGCTGAAACACTGCATCCATAGCTTTGAGGAGCAGGGATCCTGTTAGCTTTGCACTTAATTTATTTGCAATGCAAAAGTAAACAAAGTTTTTGTCTCTTATCAGCAACAAACTTAGTCATGCCAGGAAACACTGTTCTTATACTCCCAGAACTCCTTCCATCTCCTCAGAGAGGATTCTAAAAAATTAACTAATTAATTAATGGCGATGTTATGGCATATTCAATATTATTTTGTACTTGTATACTTGTTTGAATATATGAACACAAAGAAAATTTAGCTAAAATTGCTCACTTACCTTGTCATATACTCTATTGAGCAGCCTTGGTACAACTGGAAATAGCGTTGGCTTCAAGGTTTTCATGTCATCTGTTAGCAGCTTGATATCTCCTTGGAAGAAGCCTACTTTTGCTCCACAGCTGTATATCACAGCCTAAAAATTGACCAGACTAACCTTAGTCAAGAAGAATTCCTAGCTTCAGTCATAATTATTAGTTTATAAAAAGCAGCATGATTTCGAGTGCCCAGTTATTACAAAATAAGGAAAGTTATTGTGTGAATAGGTTTTGAGGATATACAGATTGCTAACATGTCTTTTCCTATAATTTGATTTATAAAAGCTCATATAAATATATATATACATACCTGTACAACTCTCTCAAACATGTGAGCCAAAGGAAGATAGGAAATGGCAACATCTGAGCTTGTACACTCAATTGTGTTCTAGAGGGAAAGGAAGAAGTAGGTTATTTTCTATGCTTGCTTGAGTTACTTTTCAGCAGAAAGTAAATAAAATCTGGATCAATTTGAGTACTTTGAGACAGACACTTCCAACAACTGAAGCAACTCAGGCTCAGGCTCATCCATCATCTCAAGATTTGTCACTCAGCCACAGTAAATTAAAATTAGTTATATGTTTTGGCAAGACTTGAAATAGATGGTTTAATACTCTTGGTATTTAGGACTGACTCATTCTAGAGTAACTTCTATGTAGAAGTTCTTGTTCAATTCAAACCAAGTTTCTTGCAGTACTATTGTCTCATTGAAAATAGGGCACTTAGGAAAGCATCAGTTTCTGGGAGTGAATGGTTTACAGAAAATGCCCACATTAAAGCTGATTTCATGACTGAGGGACATATCCTGGAGAGCAGCTTACCTCTGTGCATCTCAGGAAGGCAGCAGCATTTGAAACAACATTCTGGTGTGTCAGCATGGCTCCTTTAGGGTTGCCTTTGGAGAGATCAAGCAAGGTGAGCTCTGACTGCTTCTGCTGGCTGTTTGCCATGTCTTGTTTGGCTCAGTTTGAACTATCTCAGTATTAGACTCAGTCTCAGCAATTATTGTCATAAGAGATCACAAATATGCCTCATCTTGAGTGCTTTCAGCTATGGATATTACATAAAGAGAAAGCAGTAGCATCTCCTTTATGGAAGTAGCATAGAGAATGCTGAAGATTTTTGTTTTAGTCCCTGTGGATCAAAATACGCAGTTGAACAAGAAATCTCTTGAACATTAAGGCTGCACTTTTCATAGGGCAAGACATGAATTTGGCTTTTCTTGCCCCCGGTTCTAAGCTTTATCATATTGCACTTGACTTGTAGTGACAGTATCCTTAGTAAAACTGCAAGAGTGGTTTGACATTGCTCTAATTTACTGGTTTACTTCCATATTCTTAGGATTTCTTCATTTTTGTGCAGAAAAGCTGCATGGGGAGGCTCTTTCAGCAGGGAAGCATCACTATAAATTCTTACCTGTGGTTCCACTTGTAAAGCACACAACAGAAAGATCTTCAGGCTTGGGAGGCTAGAGACAAAAAGCCACATAAAGTCAGTGTGAGCATTATTACATACAATTCCTAACTGTGATGAATCAGGAATTCTGGTTCACAAAAGAACTCTGCCAGCCTCCTCTAGCCTTCCACCATAGCAAGAGGTCTTTCCAGAGGCTAGTTCTACACATCTATAGCTGTTTCATAGAGATACTTACAACTGGTTCTCTGATGTTGTTTCTTCCCAGCTCCTGTGTTAGAAAAAAAAACACAGCTTAACAGATGTGCACAATAGGTGAACGGGTAATTGTATTTCAAATGCAACCCCTGTTTAACTACTTTGCCTCTTGATTTGCCTCTCATTCAAACAGAAACCTCTTCCTGAATCCAATACACATAACTCAGAAAAACTGTCTGCTGCAAGTGTGGAAAGGACACATGTGAATATGTGGGAAGTGATCAGAACTACTTAAGGAATTTGGAAGCCCTGAGTGGAGAGGTTTCCTTTTATTTTTATTTTATTTATTCCTATTTATGTGGACGAGGGCCACATGTCTTTACGTGTATGCAAGTTTAAGCCTAGTATTGGGATATCTAAGCAGCCAGTAATTTGCACTTACAGTTCCAATTAGACTCAACTGCCAGCTTAGAAGCCTGATAAATCCTGTTACAACAGTATCACGAATTAAGCTAAGCAAGTCCTGGCTGTCTACAACTCATGGGCACAACTCTAGTCAACAGTTTGAGCTCTGCAACTCTGTTTAGCTAAAGATATCAAGTTTCAAAATGCTCATCAAGATGTCAGGTACAGGCATGACAGCTGGGTAATGCTTACATTAAAGTGTCATTGCTGCCACAGAAGATCAAGATGTTTAGTTGGCAAGGTATTCCAGAAGCCTTTAGCCACCTACCTCTACCTCCTGCAGTGACAGAATTTCAATTCCCACTTTAGCTCCTCTGTCCTTGAGTTCTTTATCAAAGAGGTCCATGAGAATAACAATCTTCAGAGATGGGGTCTTTTTTTCCTCACAGTTCTTAAGCAAGACCTCTGCCTTCGCAGGCGTGTCACAGATCACCACGCCTATGTCAGCTACAGGAGAGACGTTATCAGAAGTTTGTTTAGAAGACATAAGGCTGGTGACAGCTCAGCAGCACATACTTTTAGAACATAGCATTGGTTTGGTGCCATTTGCTTTTGTTCACACGGATTCAGTGACTGTCTTACAGTGCTAAGAATGTTCCTCCTACCTTACTCAATTGATTGGGCAAACCTGATACTCTGGCAATATAAAGTGAGGGCAAATGCTGAGGAGCTGAAGAGAAATATCTTGGCTCACAGTCAAGAAGGGCATTGAAACTCTTGGTATTGCCATGTTATTGTTTAGATTTAGCCATCTTCCTTAAATCTAAAGAAATTAAGGCCCAGTTGAAAGAGGTAGCTAAAATTCTTGAGTTAACACTTCAGCTTCCCTGTAGATGCAGTTACAAAAGCATTTAAGTCAGCAGAGGAACTGGATTTGCCTGAGCCTGCCAGTTCCCAGTTAGACTGGTAAATCACAGCTGTGCAATCTCAAGGCAAGATCTGTTTCTAAGATTCACCACCATAACAGCTGAAGTGGTTTTGCTTGGTAAATCCCATTTATGGGATGGATCCCGGATCACTGTAACAACAGTAGATATTTGTTTCCCTCATATCTCTCCTAAGACTGGGGGAAGAAAGTCTGAAATTTTATTTAACTTCCTTGCCAGTTAAATCCATGATGGCCTGCTAGATGTTGTTTCTGTAGAACATGCAATAACCAGATAGATTAAACAGAATTAGCCAAATCTTTACCCTTCCCTCCTCCACTGTTTTCATCCTACAACTTTAAATCAGACAGACACACACATCTAGTGTTAATTTACATGCATGTCTGTCTGCATTATCTGATTGTTTGGCAGTGTGGGAGTTCAAGGTTGCAAAATCTCAAATAGCAAATTGAGCTATAGTTGAGACCTCTGATTGCAGAATCATCCACAGGATGTAGGAGAACATTATCATGTCTTTCAATCAAGACACTAGGAGACATAGGAAGCCCACTGGATTCTTCTAGACATTGAACCATTTGCCCTGCAAAGCAGCTTCACTAAGAAATTGTCTATAAGAGCAGTAAGGTTAAAGCTACTCTGATTTTTGCAAATTCCCTTGAACTTAGCCCTCCCAAAACAAAGTTTCCTAGAAAAATCCTTATGAAAGAGTGAAAGTCAATATTTACCTTTGTTAACAATATATACAATGGCCTCTGGTCCCAGAGTGTCATACAGTGGAACAGCAACCATTGAGTAGGTGTAGCAGGCATACTCTGAAATGACCCACTGAAAAGAGAAAACAGCTCAACTAAGGAAAAGTAGGAGCCCCCATGACAGGATTGCCTACAGACTTCCTATAGCTTAACTATCCCATGCCCATGGCAGGGGAGGCCTATGGAAGGAGCACTCCATGAGAAGAGTTGTGAGAGGTCTTTGTGTTACATACTTGGAGAGGCACGTGCTCAGTCAGTAAAAAGGGAATTGGGAAAGAAAAACCTGTGATTGTTCCTCATGTAGCCTGAAGCTATTTAAATACAGACTCTCACCCCAAGGTGTCAGAGTAGTGTAGGAAAGGATACACAATTTGTTGCTTACCTCTGGCCTATTCTGAGCAAAAATGCCAATAAACTCATTTGATGTTGGTTTGCATCCTTTTTGCAGAAGCCCTGATCCCAGGTATTTAGTTCTGTCCGAAACCTGCAAGATAGTTATTCCCCCACTTTAGTGTTACAAGGCAGTATCCCAAATTAATTCATCTGTCATTTACAATACTCACCTGTTTATATGACAGCCACTGGTAAGGTTGCTTGGGTTTCCTGTAGCCTAGACAGTCACCATCTCCTAAGGAAATAGTTCAGAAAAACAATTTCAAAGCTCAGTACTGAAGTTGCATAACACCACAACAGAAACACTTGAAGTGGGAAATGTTTTCTGTCAGACATTCAGGTAGCTACATGGAGAGCAGGTCAGTGTCCATAGTTAAGCACTTTGCCCAAACCAAGATTATAAGACTGTTAGCTTTATCCTTACAAGCAATACTTCTAAGATCTGGTGATATATTTTCCACTGCACAACCCATGTGAGGTTAAAATTGCTTGCAAGCCATCACATATTTCTATGCATAGGACTTATGAAGACATGCACAAGGTAATATCTATTGTAAACAGGCAGTAATTTCACAGGAAAACTCACATCATAAGAAAAAGGAGAGGTGTTTCCCCCCCCAGTTCCTCTGATGCTTTGTATCTGCTGACTCTTGACTGAACTCTACCATCTTCAGCTTCCCCTATTTGTTCCTGCCCAGTCTGCCAAATAAGACTAGTGCTAAATTGGGACAGGGAGAAATATGGTCACTTGTCTCTCCACTCCACAGAAGGCTAGAAGAGCTTTTGCTAGCCTGCATTATTACCACAGTCAAGACACAAGATAAAGGATCTTGGAAAAATTTTGTTTACTTGTGATAGACAAGTACTAACTATCAGATGCAAAGCTTACCAGAAATACTAACTCCTCTCTGGAAAACTTCATACAGAGTTTTAGCATCTTCAAAGTAATAAGAAAGCAGGTTATTATCTGTCAAGACTGCACCTCTTCTGGCTCCTCCCTAGGAACAGAGCATGGTTATGAAACAGTGCAGAACAGAAGAAATGTCATTTGTTCTTCAGCCATTCTCTCATCAATCCCCTTTAAAGCATTTCAATAGCATTGGATTGTTAGGGAAGTCTTTTCCCTTCCTGATTTTGATCTACTCAGTCACATGCAGAGGAGTTTTCTAGATGGCCCACATTAACTTTCAGTTTCAGGTTATTGAGAGGCCTTGACTGAGTGCTACCACTTGCCTCAGTACATGAAGTCTAGTGCCAGTTTCAAAGCTGATGCAGTGCATTGAAAATGCAGGAAAAAGTCAGTGGTAGCCAAAGGCATCTGGTAAAAAGCCCACCTAACCCTGCTTGTTACAAGCTGCTGTTTTCCATCTTAGCATCTTAAGACTTCCCTTCTGCCCACCATGCTCTTGAGTTGTACATTTGGGAGAGAAGGCTGTGCACATCAGACTGGAGAGCTTCCACTGACACCCAGAGTCAGAATGTACCAGTATTGGGATTAAGCTCCAAAACAGACCATGCCCACAAGCAGAGAAAGCATTACCTCAATTCCTATTGACTGCTTGTTCAAGTCAACAGGAGGTAAAAGGGGTCTTGGCCTGCTTATCACCCACAGGAAGATGACAGCTCCAAATGCAAGGAGACTGATCAATGCTGGCGTGGGGAGCGGTGAGAACAATACTTGAAGTATCCAGATCATTGTGCTGGATCAGTGGAGCCAGAGTTGAACCTGAAACAAACAGGAGGTTTAGTAGACTTGAATTAGAAGCTTTAATTACATATGAACCGTGGTTACTTAAGTAGCTTGTTAAACAATCCTGCAAATTATTTCAGCAGTTTGCCCCTGGAGAGTCCTGGTACAATAGTGAAGAACACTTATGCAATGTTTTAAGCCTCTTAAGAGATCTTAAATCACCTGTCCCCATAAATCTTAATCTATACTGCATCCACCTCCACAAAAAGCTGAAGTCTGATGAAGTCAGACAAGAAACAGATTCTTTCTGTCCTTAAGTAAAAAACTCTGCCTGGAGAAATCCAGTATATAATTTCCCAAATCTACCTGCCCAAGTTTAACCAAAAAAGGCCTATGGTTCAATGATGTGAATTGTGGAAGTAAGAAAACTCCTCAATATTGTGAGTATTCAATTGGAAGTGATTTTGCTGAAATAGGAAGGGTACTGATAAATTACACATTTCACACACCTACATATATGCCTGCAGGATTAACAGTGTATTCATCGTCAGCTGCTTTTACTGGTCATGCTAGACAAATATTTCAGAGACTGACAGTGTGGTCAGCCAAAAAAAGCAGCACAAATCAAAACTGTGAAAGTTGCTTTCCACTAGGAAGTGGTGACCTGGAAGTCAATGTGTGCAATGGAAGCCTAGCTGGGAAATACAGAAACAATTCTGCTGCTTGCATTCCCCAGGGTATCTTCTGTCAAGGGCAGGGAAGCAAAATCTGAGAATGCAGACTTTCTTATAAGACACAGAGACTTGAGCTTTCTTCCATAGAAACAAGTATTTTTATCTCCAAAATGTTCTGATGTGTTTTAATATTGAATTGCCAAGACAAAGGACTGCTTTTTGTCATAATTAACTCAGAACTCAGCACTTTGCTAGTGTCTAAGTATCTATGCAGGACACACCACCTCACACTTTGCAAGATGAGTAACAGCACTCTTTCAAAGTCCTTCATACAGAATCAGAGGAACCCCATCAGTAGATAATATGTCAGCTATCAACTAAATTTCTGTACAAGAAGAATACCAAGAGTCCTGTCACAATGAGTCCCAGTTACCCTTTAACTATAATTCCAATGAAGCTGAAAGTATTCTACAAACCAATAGTAAATTCAGCCAGGACCTGAAATCAGAATTTGGGTCTCTGAGCCCAGACTGATCATTTAGACTGCCTGTATCTGTTTTACAATTTTGAAGTTTCCAGTGGCAGTGTTAATCAGCAATCCTGGTGTGTTCTCTGATAAGAAAAGGCATGCTTTGCCTTTTCTCAGCATCTCGATAAGAAAGGGTACCTTAGAGGCATTTCAGCAAGTCCAAGCTGCCTGATGGACATCATCTACATATCTGAGAAATACCAACTCCCTAGTCCTCTTTCCTAATCTAAACCTTAGTTGCCAGGTGCCCTTCAAACTCCTGACCTTGGCTTCGTGTACTGAGAGTCCAAAAAGCTTGTGCTAGAGCCAGAAAGGCAAGAACTGCCCTTGGGACTCTCTACTGATGGGCAATTCCAGTCACTGGGCATATTAAACCTATAGGAGCACAAATCTGTTTATATCACCCATCCCCCCACCCTTCCTTTGGGCCTTATCAATTGNAAAAAAAAAAAAAAAGTCTAAATACAGATCTGCTGATCAAGTTTACATTCAGGGCAAAGGTACTTAGCTGTTTAGGTTTAGCACTGCTTGGTTTGGAAGACTGAAGGTTATTAATAAAGTGAATTTGGTAATCAGCTGCTCTT
>VZTB01000874.1:355376-413731 GCA_013397245.1 Thryothorus ludovicianus | reverse complement strand
GCCTGAGCACTGAGGCAGCTAGGTAGAGGCCTCTCCATTCTCCACCATGAAAGGTTGAATATACAAACTTTATTCCTTTAGCTCAGAGCCCACTACTAAATCCAAGTGACAGAACAAATCACATTTGCTCCATTTGTATGTTGGAAGCTGTCTAGACTGACACATCTATTCTCACATCTTTTTGGAGGGATGCCAGAATACTCATATTAAAACTCCCCTTGATATTGATTATTAGCAATCAATTTGGGCACTTTTCCAGTCTTTTCCCATGCCCAGGTGGCCAAAAGGATTGCAATTCACATGACTCTTCCCTGGTGATGAAATGTTTCAATCAGCAGTGAGAGAATAGAGGTATATGCAGGTAACCAGAGGGACCACAGGCCTCTACAGCTGCACCAGTCTTATTGGTTGAAGTGTGCTCTCCTCTGCTTATTTTAATTGTACTTTAAAGATGATTTCCCAGAAACCATGAATAGTTGGTTGTTTTTAGAGTATCATGCTAGAGGTAAGAAACAAAACTATCTTATTTATGGCACCAAGTCCTCTTCTTTAATTTATTTATATGGCTTGCCAGTAACACTGTCTGACTAAGTCAGAGTACTAGTCACAGAAAGCTACTGTCTGTTACATGGACGTATTTATGGAAAATTTACTGAAGGCACTTGTCTGACCTTTTTGTGATAAAGATCAGAGAACCCAGTAACCCCAAATGCTCCATGCAGCAGTAGACAAGCCACTGAAAATTTTCCGTCAGGGTATTTTCGTGTTCTCACTGACTCACATGCAAAGTAGGTTGTACCAAGACATCTAGGAGGACTGAACATTCAGCCCTGAAGGATATGTTTTTATTGCTTGGAGCAAGGAACTCAAACTCCAGAGTGAACACCTAATCAAGAAATGATCCTTAAATGCAGCAAAACTTGTGCCTTCAGATTCTGAATTGATTCTACAAGTGTCTTGCATAGAAAAAAAAAAGGAATAAATATCAGGCAATATTCTAATCCCAGTGTAGCCCACCCAACATCCCTATAGCTAGTCAAGATGAATTTCAGTTACATTTGAATTAATTTTTAAATTAAAATTTTAAAACTTCTGAAGTCTGGGAAATATTACATGCTCATTAGCTTCTAGGGTTTGCTGGGTGTTTTTAGTAACTCTTCATTAGGCCACTTGCAGCACTGACTGACAACATATGCAGAACTTTGCAAATACACCCTTTAAAGCTAGAGAGGTTAGTGTTGTGTAAAAAAAGCACAAATGCACAAAAACATAGATCTAGGTAATACATAACAAAATGCTTTTCTTATCTGAAAAACTACTTTCAACTTCCTTCCTTTATTAATAGAATAGTGACAGTGTTTTGCTTTTACTTTCCAACAATGTTTGCACAAATGGGCTTTAGTCACTTCTATCAAAGCTCATAGGGTGTGCTATTCAAGCTGTGGCAAGAGATTGTCAGCAAATTTGTCTCGATTCCCAGAATTAGGGCAGTTGTTTCCTATGCCTAGAGCTTTAACTATTTGTCAGTTCAAGCAGCTGTTAATTTATCACCTCTGGTGTCATCCAAATGCCACTTAATGCTGCTGCCCTCAAAGCAGAAAAGCCAGAGAGGACAGGAATCTGCACTTGATAGACCTTCCTGTCCCTGGTAAGAGAGCAGCTGCAGCCTGGATCTGTACTATGGAACAGCTACAACCAGAGTTTAGCCCACAAATCCAAGTGCCCTGTGCAAAACCTAATATCTGATCTAGATCAACTCAGTGAAAACTCAGCACAAAACAAGAAAAAAATGGAGCATTTTGGACAATCACCAGCTTCCACTGCAGAGTAGGTCTGAGCACCTTTTTAAACATCAGAGGTGGAGTGTCTGAAACCCCTGAGTTGTGAAGGCTCAACTCCCAGGGATACAAAATGCACAGGGTGTCCCAAACCACCTGTTAAGCCTCTTGTGCAATAAGATGCTGGACAGCTGAAAGTGTACTTAGGTTGTCTGCCCTGGTCAATGGTCAGGGCACTAAGCTGCAGAGTCAAAGGCTTAGTTTTTATCAGAAGAGATTACAGTGATACCATTTACAGCCTTGAGTTCAGGAGTACACATTCTCATTTCTACTGTGTCTCCCCCTTTACAGCTATTCCTTCATTACCTAGAAGGAATTAAGGTTATTCTCTATGCTCTCCACGTGAGGAGATTCTCTCCACTGGAAAGTGGCTGGTCTTTGTACTTTTGAGTACATAAATACAAAGAAAAATCAGTGTCATCTCCATTGCAAGAGTTCATTACGGACAACAAAGCAACCTCTGATACTTGCACAATTTTGGAAGCAGCAGTCTGCACTGCCTGGGAGAATGTCTTCTGGAACTATATACTTTGTATTAAGTCTGCCTAAGCTTTTGACTGATCAAGACATCTTCTCTCTCAGCATTAGTAAGGTAACACTGGCTGTTTACAAGCAGGAAAAGTGGAGTACAGCCGCCTACACTAATTAGTTACTCAACCATCAGTAACTCACTCTCCATTTGCTTACGCAGTGCAGCTCTTGCCTGGTGTCATCCTGCAGATGGGAGCCACTGTGCCAGTTCTTGCTGCTTGGGAGTTTTGTATAACACATTCCTCTTTGATGCAGCTGAAGTCTTGTGTTCCACAGGGTTTAGGAACATCTAACTTTGAGCATACGGAGAGAAGTTAAAACACAAAAGCTCAGCAGTGACTTCTGAGCAGAGCCACGCAAAAAACAAAGTAAAATGCTCAGTAACCTGCATTAAGCCCAGATATGCTTCAGTGAGGCTTTGCTTTTAGAGTACCTCTTCAGAGAGTCAGAGCCAAACAGTTCAAGCACCTTTTGATCTTAGCTGAGAAACACTCTGCTAGAGGGTGGGAAAGGACGAGGCCTCAGTAACTTTCAGGAAGCAGATTGCTGTGGTTTCTGAGACTTGCTGATAAAACTTCTTGAATTCAAGATTTCAGTATATTTAAATAGAAAGACCACTTTTTTTTAATAAGGAATTTTACTGTGTTAGATGTTACTGTCTCTCCATCAGGGGGGCAACAACATCATGACACTACTTAGTACTAAAAGTTATTTTCTCAGATAAATTGAAAAGCCAAGCTTTCATATAGCCTTTATATCAGATTTTCTCCTTGAAACTATCTACTCAGAAACATACTCAACTGGCCCTTTGAAGTTTTTAAGAATTTAAAATATAGTCAGTGTAGCAGGTTCTGTTACTGTTTATCTGATTGGATAATACAGGTTCACCTCTTGCAAAACATTCATACATCAGTACTATATTAATAGGAAGTTTTCCCTAGTGATAGGGTATGGTATTAAGAGCAAGGACTAAAGCTTAACTTGAAAATTCACATAGAACTCCCCAGAAACTTAGAATATCATACTAGGTGCCTGAGCCACAGATAAAAGGTAGCACTTAAAGTTTCCAGATATTAATGTCCATTACTTCATATTATCACAGCACTTCTATTATGAAGAACAAAGAACAAACACATATCTGAACTTAACTCAGCCCAAGGTCCACATTTAACTGATAGCACACTACCAGAGATTTCCTAGGAGGCTTCTGGAAAACTCATTATCTTGAACCCTGCATCTAATCACTGCACTTGCACATTGGATTTAGTAAAGCCCATGTGAGTAACAACAAGCAAACTCATGAGCAATAAAACAAATATAGTAGAACTTCATTACTTACACAGAAAATATGGCAGAGCACATATAGAGATGAGAACTAGTGAGTAAAGGAACCTACCATTTTGAATATAGGGTAGGAAATCAACCTCTTCTCCTAAAGTAAAAGGGAGCCTTAGCAGCACAGTACAAAACCAACACCACTTAGGTAACACTCATGTTGAAAACTACAGCCAGTTTCCTGTCCCCAGTTTAAATAAATCAGCAAGTAGAAAAGCACATTGGGAGGGGAGCTCTAAAGGGGAGGGACTTGCATGGGGGAACTGGAGTGAGTAAAAAAAAATAAAACAGAAAGAACCCCAACAACCCACACACACAAGAGGAAGTCATTGAGCTTTTTTGTTAATGAAAACAGCTTGAAGTAGACCTAAATAAAAATAAGTAGACTTAAATAATTTTGAAATTATATTTATAGTTTTTTTCTTTCTAATCTGTTTGCTGTTACCTTCTCTATGTATAAAGCTGTATTCTCAACAATAGCAATTTTCTCTCCATAGCTGCATGTGTGTTAAGGTGAGTAGGGTTTTATCACCTGCAATACCAACAAAATGTTTTGACTACAGCATTTCTCATATACTGCTGCAATGGACTTGCTGGTGGGCTGGATTTCTGCTGATGGTTTTGTTTGGTTTTGGTGTTAGGTTTCTTGTTGGGTTTTCTCCTTTTTTTTTTTTTCCAAAGCTACGTAGTTCTTTCTGTTCTGTTGTAGACATACAGAGGTTCAATTATTTGTAAAAGGTAACAGTGGATCATGTTTCAAGCTTCAGTTTTGTTTCTTGCTATGACAAAGATTTTTTTTTTTTAATGATTTCACAGTTTCATTTCTTTGTTTAATAGTTAATAGCTGTTGCAGTTTCCCTTTTTCTCTTCAGTGCTTGTCTAATATAACTGGAATTTTGTGGTGGGTTTGGTGGGATGGGAAGACAACAACTTCACCTATCTCTCTTCTTTATTGCCTTAACCTCAGATTTTAGATTTGTTCTCTCCATTTAGGAGATTCCCCATCTGACAGTTTTCCTATGCTGCATGATTTCAGAATAATCTGCTTAGCTAGACAAACCATAAAGCTGAGATGGAATTAACATAGCATGTACTTGCATCCAAAATACAACCTGTACTGGACCTTGGCTTGTTAAAACACATATCCCCTACTAATTGCAATTATGTTTTTATTGCTGCTATAAACTTTATACTATTCAGATAGAGCTAAATTACATGTAGTTGTGGCATTATTTAGCAAGGTAGGTAACTTTTTAGGGAAATTAAGAGTTAATTCACTGATTTTTCTGTAAGCTGAGGATAAAAAAGCAATAGCTTTTTCTTCATGAACCTCCTCTGCCTTTGGCTTTGCCTTCCCAGACCTGTTCCTGTGGCATTTCCAAGAAGCTGTGAGCTTCAGCTTTAATAGTGGCTGTCAGGGGGCATTTGTGCTCATAGGAAGGAGACAGGGCCAGGCTCCCAGCCCAGCCAGGTCCATTATCACCCACTCTGTGTGCCTCTCCTCGCATTTCCCCCCTTCAGACATCTGGCCTCGGGCAGTTAAAAAGCAGTGAGCTTGCCCTGGGTAGCAGTGCTGTGTATCTCAGTTGCATTCACTTTGCTGCAGGTGGGAGAATGTGCCCTCAGCACGGTCCCACCTGGCCCTCCAGGAGCCCAAAATGTGATGCAGAGCTGCCAAGGCTGCACTCCATTGCCTGGGCTCGGTGGGTGCCACAGCTCCAACATAAATGGGATTAAAGGATGCACATAGGAAAGCTTCTTCTTAATGATCATTTCTGTTCAATGCTCATAAATTAGAATACAGCTAACACTCTTCCCCTGATACACATAACAAGTGACATGCAAATGTTGAGGCTTTTAATTTTTCATAAATGATCTGAATAAACTCCAGGTTTTTGAAAGGCACAGATCTTTTTCTGCTAGTAATTTTCTTTCAAAAAACAAAGCAGAGTTATGAATCTCAGCCTTTGCTTTTCTTTGTGCATGTATATAAAATTTACACCTGCATCCCTCATGCCCATTTAGTGACTTAAAATGAGCAGTAGGCAGCTTATGTATATGGGGAGTTCAGGTTGTTTCGTTTTTGTTGTCACTGTCAAAAAAGTTTTGCATAGAGGATGAATCAGGTCAGCTTTTGTAACAAACCTTAAGGTCATGGCACAATATGAGCTTTAGTTATCTAAAGATGCCAAAAGAACCTTTCTGCATATAGAAAATGAAAGAGGATTTAAATAAATAAAGGGAAAGCATTGACCCCATGTACTGTTTCTTCTGCTGTCCCTTTAAATTTTGTGAGTCTATGGAAGGTATGAGCTCACTTTATTTGAATGATTTTTGAATTCCAGTTTGTTTTCTTAACTCTATAAACATAATAATTCTTTATTACTCTGTTCTGCTTTTCAAGGACCATGTCCAGCTTTGTGAAGCAGAATATCTGCACTGCAACATAATGATCTCAGAGCACAAGTGGGTTCTCAGGAAAGGAGGTATGGATAGGAGATAGGACTGGGAAGAGCAGCATGCTTTCTGCCAGTTCTCCTGCTTGCAGCTTGATTTCAGGTTGGGATTTATCTCCACCATCCTCTCTGTACACGAGCTTGGAGAAGGCTCCATCTCTATAGCTAGAACAACCAGTTGTACCAATGGCAACAGTCTGGTGTGCCATACACCATGACATAGGCTTTTAAACCATTACAAAAGGCACTATAGCCGGCTTTTATGTTCTTAATTAGGGATTAGGCTAGATTCTATTGTATTAAACATTGCCAATAAGCTTGTGCATATAAATGATCTACCATATTTCAGCCTTTTACTGCTTGTGATGTTGTAGAAGCAATCATATTTTTGGAACCTGTTTTAAACATTAGCCTGGCACTGCTACTTTGTGCACTGTATCTTTAAAACTGATAAGAAAATGGCTTCAGCCTGGACTGTAGAGAGGTTTCTACTTCCAGCCAGTCTATAGCAACAGGGAGTGTTCAGGTGGCTGCTCTCGCTCAAGCTGTGATTTCCCTGTATGCCACCCCTGAGCCCAGACTTGCTACTTTAATAACATGCAGCCAGTTATGCAGCTGTTGCCTTTAACAGCACACAGGGTGATAAGGAGGGTGCATTGGATCCAGGTATTGCAGCAAATTGAGGTTATTATCCCACTTGCAGTACTTCTCTGCAGGGGCAGGAAGCCCATTGGGAAACACGGGCTCTGACCAGGAGGGATTTGCTTACCTTCCTTCAGTGCTGGAGGAGGGTGGAGGGGCTGGCACAGCTTGCTTCCTTTGCTGCTTTACAACTCCCAAGGGGTGTTCAAGGGTTGGTTCTTCCCCAGCTCCCGGGGCAGGACTAAGCCCCGAATCATCAGAGTGTGGCTTTAATAAACAGGCGACACTGCACCCAGGTAACCTTTGAACCTGCCTTGCAACAGGTTCAAAGGTAAAAAAAAAATTATTCCTGATCAAATATAAAGAGCAATTTTGGCTGGTTAGAAATGTTAAACATACAGGTCTTGCACAACAACGTTAGAAGAGAGCAGTGCATTGTGAAAACGAACCCCAGCCCTGTGAGAGCTGCAGCCCCGGGCTTTTCATAGGGCTCTCATTTACTCTGAGAGTGCATAGAGCACTGAATAAATCTTGCTTCACTGAGAAAAGGTGCCCCTTAGATTGCACTTTGAGCAAGCAAACATATTCCAATACTTTTCACCAGATGCTTTGTGTGGAGTCCTGTCCTTAACATGTCCAGTGTTGAGGCACAGGTTTCCCTTGCAGCTCCAGGGGTCTGTGAAATAGCGACTTTGGGGTCAGGGCTCTCAGTGCAGCTGGGATGTACAAGGTCTGGTTATCTCACCATGGTGCACCTTCCCTTTTGACACTGTGCAAAGGTCAGTGCACTCGCTCAGCTGCCAAGTAGGCCATGTCTGTTTTGTGAGAGATGTCTTGTGTTGATTTAAACAACAGTGGTTTTGGTTTGGGGTTTTTTTTGCCTTCCTCCATCTCTGAAATGGGGATAAGAGAGTGCCTGTGCTTAATGCTGCGTGAGAAAGGCACTTGTGAGGTGAGGTATGCAGGCTGGGCTAGCAGGTGGAGCTTCCTGGCTTTGCTTCCAAAGGCTGTGGATATGATCTTTGGAAGACATTTTCTGCACATGGTCCAAGAGATAGGGCTGAATAGCAAAGTCCTTTCAGCACTCACTTATTAGACAGCATCCAGAGGAGGGTAACAAAGATAGTGAAGGGCCTTGAGGGGAATGAAGAGCTGCTAAGCACTTGGTTTGTTCAGCCTGGAGGAGACTGAGGGGTAGAGGAGGGGCAGGCAACTCTTTCCTGTGGTGACCAGTGGCAGGGCCCAAGGGCATGGAAGCCATGTCAGGAGAGGTTTAGTTTGGATATTAGGAAAAGGTTCTTCACCCACAGGGTGGTTGGGCACTAGAACAGGCTCCTCAGGGAAGTGGTGACAGCACCAGTCCTCACAAACAGTATTTGGACACTGTTCTCAGGCACCTGGTGGGACTTTAGGGAATGGTTCTGTGCAGAGTAAGGAGCTGGACGACACGATCCTCTAACTCAGAATGTTCTGTGATTCTGTGACTGATCAAAATAATAAAGCTTTTGTTGATCTAGGTCTGGTTTGTCTGGTGCTGGAATTTGACTCCTATATGATATCTGAAGAGTAAGCCAATACTAACACTTTTCACTTAAGACCTTAAGTATTCTTATTTGGTGTAAGGGAACCTACCTGTATCAGTGGATATGAATAAAAGTGGAAGTACCTGTGCCAACACAGCATCCTAGACCTTCTGGTTGCAACCTCCTTTTAGGTTTTAGTAAAAAGATGAAAGAAAATGAATGGGAGGGTTTCTAAGACTTGGTGCAAAGAGGTGACACCAGTGTTGAAGTCTCTTGGCTTCTGTCTGTGGTGCATCTTGCATATGGGAAACAAAGCAGTTGATTCAAGGTTTTTACAAGGTATGCAACAGATACTAATAATTAGTAGTTGGGCAGGTCCCCATTCAGCCTAAGTGGATATTGCATCATCATCTCAAAAGAGCTGGAGTGACTGACACCATCTGTGGTTTTGGCTCCTGGATGTGTTTTATAAACCAGTGGGAGTGGGGAAAAAAGGTGGGGAATCGTGGCAGAGTCATTTGAGAAGGGAACAAAGCCAATTACCTGAGCTAGCTGTGTGTGTAAACTGCTTTTCCTCCTCCACCCTTTCTCTCTGGTACATAAGGTACATGGCATATTACCTCATTTGAACAGCAAATTAATCCGAGTTGTGGTGTTTTGTCACCTTTCACCTATACAGTTTCTTCCTAATGAATTAAAACTATTGATTAGTTCACTGTTAAAAGTTGTGAACTGAGCCACTGGGAGCAGTGAGTGTGTCATCCTTGAGTTGGCAGGGGAGGCTCTTGGTCAAATCTCCTGCTGAACTGCTAATAGTGGGTGACCTTTTGTCAGCTTGTTTTGAAAGCAGGTGTGAGAAAACACATTCAGAAGTCCTGGAAGACAATGGGCTGTGTTCTGTAGGGCAGGCTTGTCTCTGTACATCACCTGTGTTCCTTGTTTGCAAATGAGTGATGCTGTAGTTTGTGATCTCAGTGACCAGAGCACACAACCAATTACATAAAATAACCTAGATCAGCTGTGCAAACATCACCTATGTCCCAGTTCTGAAAATGAGGAGCTGAAGGCAGACCCACAAACACCAGTGTTTTTTTTTCATAAGATTGCAAAAATAAAAAATTTCAGATCATGAAAATAATAATTTTTTCTCTCAAGACTTAAATATTAAGAAAATGGATGGTAAATGCCATGATGAAGTCTCTGTACGTTAGCAGAGGTCCCATGAATTTTATCAGGCTAGTAATTTTTTGAAATCTGAGCAGGTTATGGGTCAATATTTATTCAAACTATTACTTTTTGACAGAAGTGTCTGCATGCATGGGGTTTTCAGGATGGTGAGAATATGATTTTTCCTTTGTTATTTTTAACAGGTAACAGAAAGCTCCATAGCTTCTCTTCTTTGTTTAGATCCATTTTCTGTACTGATCTAAAGTATCACTGTTCAGATTAACACATCTTTCCAATGTGATCATTTGCCCCTTGTGCAATTCACTTGACTCTTGAATAATGACAAAAGACACCAAAGGGGAGCAAAAGAAATTAAAAAGAGTGTGTCTTCCAGCTTTGTTCGAGCTCCATTACTGAATGCAGGATTCAGAGGTATATTTTAGATACCTGCCAATGAATATACAACTGTAGGATATCCCTGAATGCTGCTTAAAAGTTATTCTTACTGAGGTTGTGCAACCAGTCTGAGCTTTGAAAGAGTGGAGCTAAAGGTCATTATCACACAAAGCTGGAGATTAATCACTTCTAGGTACCATATAAGAAGCCTTTTTTTTATTGGTCTTGTAAAATCTACTCAAATGCAATAGGCTGTTGAATGATAAATACGAAATAAACTCTAACCCTTCAGCCTAAATAGTTGCCCAGACATAGTAAAATTTGGTGCCAGGATATCTTTTACTGTGTTAAAACATTTGTGTGAAAGGCATAGATGTGTCATTGAACTGTTTAAACAATTAAGGAGGCTGAATGTGTTTGCAGTTGGTCTGTGGTGCCCAAGAACAGCTGCACACTACTTTTTTGCAGGATGCAGCTGCTGCATAAAATTGAAGAATCTGAGTGAATTTGCTGCTTCTGTGTTTCCACTGAAAATCTTGCATCCTTCTCTCTGTATGCAAAGTTGAGTGATGTGTGTGTGCCCCTAAGTGTCTATGGTTTTAAAACCAGAGAAAACAGAATGTTGAGGTAACTCAAGTATGAACTGGTACTCTCTACCTTGCAGGGAAAAAAACCATCTGACTTCTGTTCTGGCCTGCTGAGTCTAAGCATAACAACTGACAGATAATTCTACTGATTTGACTGGAAACTTTTTAATATGTTATAGAGTGTATTTACACTGGTCTATTTGGGATCAGAATTTGTCTTCAAAAGAGTAATTTTTCTGAGCTCTGATACAGAAGAAATATTTGGCATTGATCACTTCTGTTCCATCTGATAAGATGCATAGATGATCCAAAACCTGAAGCTACTAATTCATTTGCTCAGTAGTTTTCAAAGTCCAGTTCTCTTATTCCACTTACACATTTATTTGAACATTTTGCTGTACTTAGCCTCCTCTACTGCCAGGATAAAATGTGGGCAGCATAAGCAAACATGACAATTTATGAACAGAGACTTTGATTATTGACCATTCAAACTGGAAGTAGAAAGATGAAGCAAATCTTTCCTAATGACTTTAGACTTTGGATTTTCATACTAATAAAAGGAAAAAGCTGATGCTCAAAGTGAGCAATACCTGACGTGTAATGTTTAGATGAGGAAAGTTTAAAGACCACTTGGATTCTTTCTTAGTGTTATCAGTGCTGGAATTTCATTAGGTGGTTAAATTCTTATTGATACAACTGAATTCCAATTTTTGTTTTTAAGGTAACAAGCTTCTGATGTTGCAGTAGTAAATACAATGGTTTGCTAAGAATGTCTGTTTCAGTCTTCTGTGTTGTGTCTTGGACTTCATCTGTCCATCTGTGCTAACAGAAAGGATAAGCCTTGGAGTTCAGCTCTTTTTCTGATATTTTAAGGAGACTGGAGCTCCATCTCTAATTTAGAAACTCTCTAATAAAGGCACTCTTTATTTTTCCTTTCAGGCTGAGAACCAATTGATTACCAATAATTATAAACCAATAGACATTAAGCCTTTAAAATATGGCAGATCTTCTACTTATAGATTGTAGAATAGATTGATTATAGCAACAATGCAGAATGCCTGTAATTTCTGAAACCTTTTCCCTTGATCTGTGCTTCAGCTCAACCCTTGACCGAGTCAGCTTAGCCCCAGTTAAAGATCAGGTTAAATATAAGAAGTTCAAGACATTGTGAGATGAGGTGTCCAATGCTTTCGTGATTAAATTCTCTGTTTTTCATTAGATATATAGATTTAAAAGACCAATAAATTATGCTGTTGGATCAGTACTGGCATGGTCTTTAATTTCCACATATGTTTCTTTAGAAATCTGTGTAAACAGACCACTGGAGCTGAATTTTAGGTTTTTGAGATCACTGTCATGCAAGATCAGTAAAAGAAACATTGCTTTGAACTGAGAATTTAGATTTTAATTAAGCCTCTCTTGTTGAAGTTGCTTATGTAATGATTAAAGCACTTGTATTTTGATGCCTAAAAATAGGTTTAGAAATGCAGAGACTGTGTTTGAGGTGGTCTCAATAGCACATGTGGGTTTTCAGGGTTGTACAGATAAAGAATTTTCAAATTCAATTTTGTTCCAAGTGAAGCTACTGACTTTGAAAAAGCCAACGGCTTGACTAAAAATACATAGTTGTATATTGCAGTTCAGGGGAACACAATGAGGAAAAAAAGGAGTGTTATTAAATTCAGGCAATCATCACTTCCTGTAGCTAAATGTGACCCCTGGGTCATGTTTAGTAAGGGTTTGGAGCAAGGTGAGTGCATGACTTTGCATTCCTGTTTCAGTGCAGTGTGATTCAGAATCAGTGGGCGATGTATGGAGTTGTAAATGCTCCAATGCCCTTCTAAGGCATTTCCTCTGCAGTCACTGCAACTGACTTGCAGAAGGGATGAATCTGATGCTTTTTAGCTGAGTTACAGCAGATGTGTTTGCCAAAAGGTACTGTAGAAAGTCATGACAAATCATTAATCAGATATGTAAAGGTGAGCACTTAAATATAGACAGTTGAATTTTCATTGTGTTCAGTGTGACTTCTCATGTATTTTAAAACTGGCATGTTTCCCAGCTTTGTTTTGGACAGAAAGGACCTGCAATAAATACATAACAAGAACAGGGATTTCTCTTGGGTTAGGGTGGCAGCAGCAGTGTGTGCTTTTCTGTCCAGGAGGAGAATTTCTACCTGTGCTGTATAACACAGAATGTTACTTCTGGTTTAGATGGAGAGAGATGAACACCATTACCACAGAGGAAATCTTGAGCTTCACTGCTAGTGATACTTGCCTCATCCTCAATTACCTTTTCTGTATCACATATATCCAGCTGTTTTCCTTTCAGCTGAAGTGTGATAAACAATATACGATGAGCTGTAAAATCTGACCTGCCCTGGGTTGCGATATATATCGAGTCCAAATTCTGGATGCCATTGAAACAAGTAAACAAAAATGCTCTGATTTATTAAGATTATTTAATTAATACCTGGTGACACGTAAAGAAGTCAGAGCCAGCAGAACACAAAATGGAATAAGAGGAAAGTATAGAGTCTGGTTGTGCTGCCACTTGGTGACAGCACATCTCATTGTGCCCTGCAGTGCCACTCCTGCCTGTCAGTGCTGCAATAGCTCTTGCTCTGGTGAGCCTTGCCAGCACTTTGGTAAATGTGCCAGACACCTTCCAGCTTGCTGTGGCATCTCAAGCACCTCGGAATGCTTCCTACCCACATGGCAGCCAGAAGCTGGGCCCAGCTCTCCAGATTGCTGTCAGCAGCCATTTCCGACCAGTCGTGCTTAGGTAACTTTAGCCCAGCTTTTGTTTATGCTGATCATGTTTGCAATGCCAGGGAGTCTTCTGATGCCTTCACTTGTCAGGTTCAGCAGGAGAATGTTTAATCCCTTTTGGATCAGGTTGCCCAAAGGCTGAGGTGGAGTATCTGTTTCTGTGGTTTGCTTGCTTCGCCCTCCAAGTCCTGTGATTCTGGGGTTTGGCTATTTGAGAACAGTGATTGGACAAATGTCTCCCCAGTTTCAGTGGGAAGTGCTGGTATGGGAGAAGGTCTTGCCTAATTTTTGACTCAGACTTTCATCTTTCTTCTTTGGTAAAACTCAGTTTGACTGCTACTTTCCCATAGATGCTGTGTTCTGTTTCCAGGCTTTTCTGGAGGAGTGCTTTGGCATAAGACTATTGCTCTAAGGAGCCAGGAGGATTTTTTCAGGGGCTCTTGTTCCTTCTGCCTCTAAGCTCACATTTACTGCAGTGCATGCATCTCACTTTCTCCTTCAGCATAAAATTCTGAAATTCTTGTGATGACCCTGTGCTCTTGCCAGTTGTTGCTAAAATGACATGAGACTTTGTGACAACAAGCCGGGAAATTGGGCATGGGCAGGAGACTGAAAATTGCTGCCACTCTCTTTGTGAGTCTTTTGTGTAAGTTAACATAGTGTTAACATGTTTTTCCTGTGGCTTCTCATGATTTGTGGTGAGAACTTCCTTTGATACGGATTGCTTTGTGCCTGTGCCAGCTCTGGGATGCACAGCATCCTTCTGCTGTGAAGTTGGTACTTTCTGTTAGGAAATGGGATGGAAAGGGGATTGTTTGGTAATTATAACAATGACAGAAGGGTATGCACTTAACAGCAAACCCAGGCAGGTAATGCTCTTCAGCTATACTGAACTCTTGAGTCAGCTTTTTTTGAAGTTAGCTCTCTCATTTTCTTGTACGAGTATCTGAATTCTGTTCATTCTGAAGGTTGTTTCCTACAAAGCACTTTCTAGAAGACCTTAGGAAGGAGTCTTATTTGGTCTCTGGCAGTTTCAGAAAGCTGAACCCTATTTTGCTTTGAGGATCTTTCAAACTTTAAAAAGCAAGAGAACAGTTTTAGCTGAACAGAACTGCATTATTTTTTTTTCTGAAATGCTGAAGCACAATGTCTTTCCTTATTTTCCAGCTGGGCTTGGGTGTTTTGCAATATGATTTGCTGCAGTTGACACCAGCCTTGAGAAATACTCTGACTAGTTAGAAGCAGACTATGTTTTCAACCCCACTTTTGTACATCCTGGGGTGGCACTTCAGGCACTGGCTCATGCTGCCTTGAGTGCCTTTTAAGCCTGAGGCAGCACTGCCAGGATAAATCTCTGTACCACGGGATGTTACTGTACTGGAGGCTGCTTGGAGCTTCAGAGTGTTCCTCTTTGGCACACAGCCTGCTCCTTTCCCAATCTTTCAAACACAACACCCACCATGGTATAGTTTGCCCCAAAACTGTGCTTTGAGCTTCTTTGGCAGTCTGCCCATAGCTTCAGATGAATTTGCTATGACTGCAATCATAGCATTTTGACTCACTCTGTAGCAATCCAAAGAAGGTGCTTCCTGGTAGAGGTGTACAGTGCAAACACTAGAAAATATTCCTGCAATACCACATCTCTATTTGTAACTGGTAACATCCAACTTCAAGTCTTCCTTGAGGAAATGATGGCATTTAGGCTGGGGTCATGTCTACAGCACATAAGGAAATCTGTCTCTCTGTTAGCAGGAGCATGCAATAAATGCTGTAAATACTATAAATGTCAAATCAGCATTATCAGTGAGAAATGCATCATTAATTATATGAACTTTAGGCAGCTGATTCTGAAGAGCAGAGGAGCACTTGAAGAGTGTTAAACTGTTCAGTCACTTTGTAAATACTAAAATCTGCTTGACTACAGTAAGCAGTATCTGCTCCATATGCTGTGCACACACTCCACAAAAAGATTTGTTCTGTGGTAACACCCTCTGTTGTCCTCTTCTGGCTGCTGACATCCCGAGCTTACTCACGTTTCAGTTCATGGTGTGGAGTGCAGGTCATTGCAAGACTTCCTCCTGCAGTGCTGTCACGTGCCACACCTCATTTTATACACACACATATTCTTATAAAACCTGTGGTGTAAGTAGTATCATTAATTATTCCATATTAGAGTAATACATCCCAAACCCATCTTGTTGACCAAATGTAAGGAAAGGGTCCCATATTCCTATAGAGCTACTGTAGAAGGTGCTTGACTTCAGCCTCCCAACACAGCTAGAGGACAACCCAAGGCTCTGGAGATTCTGACAAGTGCTGAAAATGATGAATCTTTATTTTCTTTCCTTTACTTCTTTTCTAATTCATTCAAAACTGATGCACACTGGCGTTTTTCGGTTTTTTTTATGAAGTTTTTTGCAAGAAGACACATTAGGAAACACTTCTGTAACACCCAGATGGATTTCATCTCATTTGCATTTTCATCTCCAAATGTTGCAATCTGTGTTTGTTTAAAAAATTTTATAAGAAAAAGGAAAAAAAAAACCTTGTCTAAGGAGGTTTATCCAGGCAGTGGAGTTGATGGCTTCACTTGGATCTGTGTAGTCACTGGGGCACTTAATATTCTGCAGTACTACTTCATTATTTGAAAAATAGCATCCATGCTGTTGCTGGGATCCTCCTTTTAATCTTGTGGGTTGAACTGCTATTTGCTTTCTTCCAATCTTGCAGTAATTCCATATGCTCTTCAAAAATACATACCAGTATATATTGATTCATTATCTCACATATTTCCACGTATCAAATAGTTGTCATAGAAGTTAAGAATTTAGAATTTTTATTTCTCCTATCTCCATCCCCTTTCTTTTTCTCATCTCCACCCCAAAAGTGCAAACGGACCAAGCAAGTGATCACACAACAGCTGTTAGTCAAGACTGGAACTAGATATTCTAGAGAGGATACTCCACGCACATAAAGCCATAAAAATCTCCTAGCATCTTTTAATGAGCTTACTATGAAACATCAAAACATGCATTGTGACACACGAGAGAGCAGAAGAGATCAACAATATCATTGGAGTCTTAACTCTGTGGCAACAGGGAGTTAACTTCAGCTAAGAGCCTTTGCCTAAGAAATGGAAGGAGCAAGCAACTTTTTTAAAAATTTCGTTTTCTTTAGGTTATTATTTTTTAAATCACTTACCTCTCTCAGTAGAATATCAGTTGTTGTTTCTGTAATCTCATTAGCACTGTTGTTAGCTTCCTGCTCTTTGCTATTGGATCTGCTTGCTCAACCATCTTTTATACTGTGACAGCTACACCCTCACGTAATAATAACTTGTTTTTGTGCAGTGCATTCACCTCAGTGATTTACCCAGCCTACTCACAACCTTACAAACCTGAAATCACTGTTTTAACGAGATGCTGTCTACCCTCTAGTAGTTTAATCTATTAGTGGTATTTTTTCTGTGATTTCAAGATCACTTCCAGTGTGGCTTCAAGGATCCATAGCAAATGGTATAGATTTGCTATAGACCAATATATAGACCAAAGAATTTCAGTCTGAAATTGATTTTTCTCATTAAATTGAAATGGTTCTCATAAAGACTTTTTCAATGAATCCACTTTGACAGTAGAATTTCCATATGCTTGATATCAAAACTTTTCTAATGAAGGTTCAGTGCCCAGACTTAAAAGAGTTTAAAATTGAAGTAAATTACATTTTCATCCAGAGCCCTTGAGATTGTTATTTCTAGTCATCCTAAGACAATGCATTTAAGTGACTTCCATTTACATGGACTTTTACCAGAATTTGGGGGCAAGTTTGCATGGCCAGAAGCTTGAGTAGTTGCTTGTTGCTGCAGAGATTGTTATTCTCTAAAAAAAGTCTCTCAGGGAGATCTTGTTGTCGTGTTTAATATGCTTTCAATGGAGCCCATCTAGAGATTGTCCAAGAGCAGCAAATGCAGCAGTTCCTGCTCGTGTCAGCCTTGCTGGGCTCCTCTCAGGTGGCAGGCAGTGATTAGCAGCTCTCTGTGCTGCCACAGGGCTGGTGCAAAGAGCACCATGAGCTTCTCTGGAAGAGTGGTTAGCTTTCATCTTGCAACATTTTTGTTTGCTCAATTACTTTTTTTCATTCCTTACTGACCTTTTTCCAAATCAAATGTTGGGGTGTTTTTGGTTTTTTTTTTTGTTTAAATCAGAGACTTGAGAGCAAAACTTGTCATCTCCTGGGTATAAATCTTGATACAGACATACATCATAGGGAAAAAAAATTGATTTTTGCTGATTGCCTAATATTTGCTTAGGTAACATGATCCCATTTAGTTAATTCTCTCTGCTGATTTGGATCACTGTCATCTGTTGTATCCTTTAAATCTCCTGAAGCTCCTCACTTTCAACGTAGTCCCTTTCAGTGTGAATGTCAGGCCAAAAACACTGACATTTTTTTGTTTGATCTAGGTATTCTGGTATTATAAAGATCAGCCATATTTTGATAGAGGAAATTAGACAAATATATGTTAGTTAAAGATTTGGGGAAAACACATAACTATAGCTTTTTCTGGAGCTTAACAGGTGCTGTGTGAAAATCCTTCTGAAGCTATCATGGTAAGGAAAGTGCTGCATAGTACAATAAAATATGCAAACAACAGAAATCTGTGGGAGACCAATAAATCCAAACTGACCTACAAGAAAAAAAGGAGTCAGTGGGAATTGGGATTATTGAAGATGATAAAACAATTCAAAGTTAACAACAGAATAACTTTTGCCTTTTTATTTTCTGGCACAAAATAAAAGGCCATTTTCTTGTGACCATTTTTTGACTACTTTTTTTGGTCTTCTGACTGAAATATCCCTGTATTTTGGTATGGTCAGACAGTAAAGCTGGACAATGTCCTTCACTGACACTTCTGCCAAAATTGTGTCCCCTCTGCAATGAGCAGCACAAGTACTTTATAAACATTCTCTGACAGGACCTCTGCTGCATTAGCTGGAAGCTCACCTGAGGATTTTAACATATTTGGATTTTAACAGTAAATAAATGCTTCCTAGTTAGTTATGGCTAATAGACCAGTGTAAACATTTGGTCAAAGGCAGTCAGTTTTTAAGATTCTATGTGGTTCCCAAAGACAAGAGTGTTTCCAAATCTGTGTGGACTCTGTCCTTACTGTTAACTGTTTAGAGGATGATTTATATTTCTTACTAGCTCTTGCAGAAAGCCTGTGAAGCTTTACAAACAGGAAATGTTCCTCTTGTGCTAGAAAGCAGCTGTTAGTGAACCCTGAAAATTGCTATTGTGACTAATACTGCAACCATCCTCTTTGCAATTTATTTTATGGACTCCACTGTGTTACACACTTCCGTTGCACAGTGCAAGTGGGAACACTCAGCAAGGATTAGTGTGCCTAGCACTGGCACACAGATAAATGCATCACCACCTAGAATAGCCAGTATCTTAAAAACACAATTCATCCACATAGGGCAGAACTTTGCATCTAAATACATACCTGGTCCAGCTGCTGGAATATCTCTAATTCAAATGACATTACTCAGGACCATTTCACAGCAATCTGCTTCTGAGCAGTCTGTAGCCATCTGCTGTGTGCATCTTGCCTGAGCACAGTTTTTGGAAGCTGGCCTCACTGAAGGTTTGCCTCTTAGGTAGTTTCAAAACTCACTGTTTTGTCATTTTCAAAATGTATATATATTATCTTCTGTCATGTTACTTAGATCTATAACTCTGTATTGCAGCAATAGACAGCCCAAGCACAGGCCACTGAGTCTAGCTGGGGAAGTGATGCACAAATAAATGATCATTTGACAGGCTTCTTGCTGGCATTGTACTTAGCCCCAGTGCTGATAGCATGTGCTGCTTTCCCCTTTGCTTGGGGCATCCCCACTCTGCAGGAGGAGGACTTTGCTCTGCTTGCTATAGATTCAGCATTTTGCTCTTACCTGACAGCAGGGCACAGGTAAAGTGTTCACATGTGACACGAGGAATAAAATAAACTCTGAACTAAGTCACTCCAGCACATAACATTATGACCTTTATGGGTCTCATCCAGCTTGAGATAGTGCATAATTCTATGTGACTGCCCATTTCAACAGGGCAGTGCAAATCAGAACAGTAACTGTCAAAAAAATATATATAAAAGTAAAAGATCAGAAAGAAGGCAGAAAACCATCTCCTCCACCAGTTTAGAGCCAAATCAGAGTGAATCAATGGAATAGAAGAAGGCAGAAACTGCATTTTATTAATTGCCACAGTGGTGGGGAGTTGTGGCTGGAAAGGTGATTGATGCCAGGGTTGGGCCTGTGAGCAGTGTTCGAGGTGTGCCTTTTCAGTGAAGTAGGAATGGAGTCTGCTCCAGTCCTCCTGGGCTTTTCTGGGACACCCTTCTGCTGCCACCCATGATTCTCCTGTTTGTGCAGAGCTCAAACCATCCCTGCTTATCAGCCTTCGTTAATGCCCACTGTAATGAGGTGTCTCCCCACCACCCACATTCTCCAGACACTGAAGTAACAGAAATAAAGCCTGAACGTGTGTCTTTTCATGGGAAATGTGATTCTTAAGCTCTCACATGCTAGACTTTGATAAATATTGTCATTATTTCTGAATGTGAAAAATGGGATATTTGTCCTGACCAGGGAGGGAGAGGGAGGAGGAACTTTGTTCCTATTACTGTTGCTTTTACCCACCAGGAAAAGCTGACAAATTCCAAGATAGAGATCAAACTTTCAAATTTTAGCATAGGATTTCCAGGAAAAAAAAAAAAAAAAAAAGGGTAAAATTTGTTTAAGAAAGTGAGTTTTCCTCCACAAAAAAATAGAGGAATAATAAGATGAGAGAATGAATGAAGCTGTTTCTGGTTGTCTTCAGTTGTGACTTATGTCAGGTTTGTAAATGTTTCTGTGTTGGTTCAGGTTGCTGTCCATCATTACTCAAGGAAATGCTTTTCATAGGAATTTTAACCACATGATAGTTTTGGTGTGATATTCTGGAAATTGTTTTTCTGTACAGCAAAGAGAAGCCTGCAGCAGACAATCATGTTGCATAAAAAGCAGCTGTTTCTTGTATTACCCCCAGGCAGTTTACCTTCAGAACTATTAATGGGTAAAACATTGGTGGCAATTTCCAGCTGCCACAAAGAGCTTAATTTTCCATCACCACAAGATATTTAACTGATCATCAGCCAACTGATATTCAACAGGCAATACATGTTTATCTGCTGAGCTACAGCCCATTGGGCTGTTCAAGGACATGTCTGTGGTTAAACTCTGTACATAAGTGTTCACTATGTGGTGATAAATAATTAATGTAATTAATATTAGTACTGCTCAGTAGCTCTGATTGTTCTGTGACAAATTGGAAGGGAAGTGGTTGTACGTGGCTCTTCCTCTTCAGCCTTGCAGTCATTCATGTGTCAGTGAAATCTGCTAGAAGTTACACAGCTCCACTAAATTGGAAACTTTGCTGTCTCCCAGTTTAGGGTCAGAAGCAATGCAGTAAGTTTAACTTCACATTTTTATTGTGTTCTTGTTGGTAAATAGGATAAAATCAACAAATATATCAATGCATACAGTTCTCACAATCCAGCAGTGAGCTGACCTTAATTTCTAGCCTTTTTCAGGGAATTCACTGGATTAAATATTGGAGTTACTACCTGGATGCCAGAGAAGGGACATAGTTTCTGCACTGATAACAGCAGTGTCCTCCTGGTGTACCAGCATGGGTACCTGGTCACCCTCAGCTCTCCTGGAGAGTCTACATGGTATTTATATTTTTCAGAAGAGAGTTAGGAAAGATGTGAAGGAACCTTTCACAGCTCCTTTTCTTCAGAGAAAGAAGTCTGATATTGTGGTCCCTGCTTACAAACATTTGCCAAATATGATATTGTAATTAAGATTCCTCCTTTTCCCAGTCTGTGATTTCCCTGGATTTGTAGACTCAAATAAGTTTGTCTCCAATCAAAATGCATCTGAGGCACCTTTGTGTGATTTTCAGTCCTCAGAGACTAAGAAATCCCAAATTCCATGTAAGAATGATGTTCCTAGGTATGCTTTTATTCCTTCCTACTTGAAGAATGATACTAGCTAGTTCTAGATATGGATTGGCAATTAATTATTGTGGACTAAAATCACAGCTGCATTTGGGATAAAGCTGGAATGTATTTATTGCTGAAAATGATTTGTCAAATACCAAAGCCAGGCTCGAGACTGCTGCATTTTTGCTGCATTTAGGTTTGTTGGTTAAAGTTTGTTATTTGAGGTATGTTCTCATGTGGCCTATCTGCATGATGCTCTCTTGCTGTATGCTATACCTGTGAAGGAAATGTTAAACCATGGGGCAATGTCTATTAAAAAAATAAGTTTAATAGGGAAAGACATCTGAGTGAAAAGCACTTACTGTGAAGCTGAAACTGCAATGAAATCCCTTTATTCTGTAAGCATTCAATGAGGTGATTTTCATGGCTGTATACACTTGGAAATAACCAACAGGATGCTTCCTATCACAGCTTGTAGATGGAGGGGTGGCTGCAGGATTTGTGAACATATACCAGCTATGGGTATATTTTGGGGTGGTAGCTAAATGTTCTAATTGTCACCAACGAGGCTGAGATCAATACCTCTAAATCAGATCCAGGCAGTCCTGACAAAATGGCCTGATTACCTTAAACACTTCTCAGAATAACCTTTTGTTTTGCCTTTTAACTCCAGGACATTATGAGATTGCTGGGCTAGGGAGAAGTGCTGCTGCTTGAGGATAGACAGGCAGCAAAAGCTGAGTAAAGTACAATGAGTTTATAATCTGACCAGCTGTGGCAGCAGCAGGCATTACTGGCCTGGTGCCAGTCCTGTGTGGCTCAGGAAATTCATCAGCCAACACTCAGGCTGTGCCCTGCCTGGCTTCTAGGAAAATGATTTTTGAATGCCTGTTGTCCTTCCCTCCACTAATACAAAGGAAATTCAACAGGGATCTGTCTGTCCATCCTGGGACTTTTCCATTGAATTAGAGCAGGTTGACAGTAGTTGGAGAAGACTGCCCTGATGTACTTCAAAACTGAGAATAATAGTGAGGATATCATACCTTATCCAAGCTCATATGCCAGTTGCTCTGGAGAAAGAAAACACATGTAGAAATGCTGCTGAGCAGATGGGAGAGGTGTGGCACCAGAACAGGAGCTGTACATCCTAGGCAGCCTGGTTTTGGTGCTGTTAATGGGTGTGAGGAGGAAATTTGTTTTCCCATCTGACAAGTAAAGTTGTGAAGTGGTTGAAAATCTGTCCTACGTGAGAACACCGGAAAAAAAAATTCAGTTTAGTCTGGGGAAGGACCACTGATACAATAAGTTCAAAATATTTGTTTGGGGGTTTTTTCCCCCTCCACTTTTCTTTACATGTTGGAAAATAGTCACTCTCAGGACTGAGGGTCCAGGTCTATTTGCATCACACACCCCAAAATTCAGATATGCAATACAATAGTTGTGCTCCTTTTGTTGCTAAAGATATAAACCCCTGGTGATGCTTATAGGTGCAGCCTACTCATCCCCAGTGGGATCAACAACAGTGAAGAAATATCTGTTATGTCTGTGAAATTCCTGAGTGCTGTGATTGCTTTAGAGATGGACCCAGACAGAAGCTGAAACTGCATTGTTGGCCTTCACACAGGTGAGCAGCCCGGGGCTGGCTGGCTGTGAGGGTGCAGGTACAATGGAAGGGAAGGACTGCCACCCACTGAGCACTGTGGCACACCTAGCACAAGTGTGGGGAAAAGAATTGTTGATGTAAGCTTCCTCCCAGGTTATTTATTAACCCTTGAGTTTTGTTTTATGTTAGCTATGGAACCTTGTGATTTGTTACTGTGTATCACCAGGTACATAATAAATTGTGTATCAGAGCCCTTGAATTTATTGTATTGATTTTCTGTATATATGGATATTCTCTTTCCAATACAGATAAAATAAATGCAAAATTTGCAAGTTTTCTCAATTTACAACTCATTCTCAGAAGTATCAGATCAATCTAGCTATTTTTCCTTATTTAATATTCTGTTGTTGCAGTAACACTCCTGTCTATTGGAATAAGTGCCAATTTGATATGAGCCCCTGCCATGACCTGCTCATGACATTCTTTACATGTCATTTTTTTCTCAGTTTGTAAAGAGAAGATTAAATCTTCCAGATGAATCAGTCACTGGCTTTAGAGTACTTTGAAGTACTCAGTGTAAGGTGCTAGGACAGAAGTGCTGGTTATGGAGACAGTGAGAAGTGCTCAGTTCTTATCAGCACTGATTAATCACCATGTAAATTTATAGTGCTGAACAAATATTTCACAGTGATAAGACATCTATTTTAGCATTAGACCTTTGCTTTAGCGTTAGGCCTCAGCTTTGGTGCTCCTCAAGCTGTAGGATCTACATACCCCACTTCCTGGCATGCTGTACAGCATCATTTGCACTCTGCAGAATGTGCTTATGGGAAAGCAGAATGAAATTTAAACCCGCAAGATCTCAAAACACACTTCAGGGCCATGGTACTGAAAATGTGTGCTACCTATTGTGGATTGTCTTTTTATGATAAAGTTAATTTAATATACATCTCAAATGTCTTTGTCTGAGGGGTCTTGGTGTGCCTGCTCCCAGAAGAAAAATTCTGATGTTATTTTTCTCTTAGGAGCAGGTGAGGGTAAGCAGAAGAGCAATAGGGTGAGATCCCTTCCAGTGGATGCTTTGTGTCACAGTGTGTAAATTCTCAGAGGGATGGTCTGGGGGAGGAGAATGTTAATGTGCGGAGAAAATTTAGCAGGGGGGAAGGCACAAGCTGCCAGGAAACAATCTGGGAAGGCTGGAGACTGGTTTCACCCCAGAGCAGCAGCTTGCATTGAATGTGGGCTTCCTACCATGGAATCTCACAATATTTCTCTTAGAACCTTATACCTGATAGGTTCTAATACATCCGTTAGGTTCCAATACCTGTAAGAACCAGAGAATATCTAAGATTTTTTTTTTTTTTTTGTAAAGAGGTGTGTTCTCAGTTTTCTCTGTAACAACAAAGTGAAGAAAAACATATTGGAAAGCAGGGCTGGTCTCTGCTTCTCGGTGCAATGTGGCTTCAGATAGAGCTCAGGACACTTTTCTCAGCCTTGTGTGTCTGGCTGCCAGGCTGCGAGATTTACTATTTATTTCTCTGAAGCCACTGAACTTGACCTTTGTAGGGCTGGAGTGATTTGCTACATGAAAGGGCCATGGGGTCCAATCAGTCAATAGCTATTTTTTCCTCTGCACCTGTGAGCTGCCCTTTGGATGGGAATAGCTTGTAAAGACTTGATCTTCAGTACAGAGTAAGAGGTCCCCCCTAATACAGACCATGCACATCTATGATGTATTTTGTAGGTAGTGAGTCTTGATACTATTCTGAGGTAGGGTTTTTCCTTGTCCTTGACTTGGACATTTAAACAAAACATAAGAATAAAGAGATGAAGTTGGTTTTAAATGAGGATTAAGACTGGGGCGTTTCTATACATAGCATCTGGATCTGGGACGTTGCCTGTGTTTATATTGTGTAATGTATTGCCAATTCTGGCAGCACATGCAATGTTTACCTCAGTGTGCTGTCCCCCTACAGAAAGGCTCTCAGCCCTGATGTGCTTCACTCCTTGCAGGGCTGCCCTAGCAGGGGTTGCACAAGGTGGGCAAGTCAGGTCAGAGCCAGGCTGGCATCTCTGCAGCAGGATCATGTGCATGTTCCTCAGTAAACATCTACTGAGGCATCATTCTAAAGTTTGCATTGGAGATTGGGAGATCCCAGCACAGGATATGAGGCATTAATGGTTGACCATAATTAATTCTGACTGGACAGTCTTGGTACCTGCTCCTTTTTCTTCACTATTGGACACGGGGTGGCAGGATAGGAATCACAGTGCCAACAGCAATGCTTGTTTGGGAATACTAGGGATAGAATGTCCACAATGGAGGGTACCTTGCATTGTGGCATACTTGCTCATTTTGTGTTAATTTGACTAATTTTTCATTGGCAGTTTTTGTTGGACCTATTCTGAACTATTTGCATCTGCAGTGACTGTCAAATGAAGGCCACCCAGGTTAATGCTGTTTACCATTCGCAAGTGAGAAGTGAACCTATATTTAATGAACAAAATATTGGGTAAAGTGAGTCCCTGTACTGGCAACACTGTGCTGCAACCTGTGTTGTTGTCATCTTGACGCCTGTGTGTGTTCATTTCTCTCCTACTTGTCATGACCTCTGTGACCTTGTGCTTCAGCATTGCAGTGCCAAACTGTGGGAAGGAAGGCATGCAAAAATTCATGTCTCGTTAGAGTTCATCCAAATGGAAGGAAGAACTGGGACAGAACTCAACTGGAATCTTTGTGGAGACAAATGTTGGATCCTAAACAGATTGTCTGCATCCTCTCTAAAGAACCCTCCTGTCCCTATGTTTCCATGGCCAGACTCGTGTTTGGCTTTCAGATGCAGAGATCAAGGCAAGCATCTTCATGCCCTGACAGCTGGAAAAGATCCATCATTTTAGTCCATCTGAAACGATGAAGTCTATCAAACTTTGTCTCGTGCTAAAATCTTTAGCAATCATTGCATTTTCTGATACAGGCAACATAAATACTGTTTAGTAGAATAAGTAGTGATGACCATATGCAGGTCAGGAAAAAAGATGGTGGATGTATTTTATGCAAACTATTTAGGATGGACAACTTTTGCTGTCTTAAGGAGCAGAAACCTGTTCATGTGTTGCTGCCTTCTCCAGTAGATAGACCTGTCCACAGTCACCTCTGGCAGCTCTTTTTCAGTTGTGTTTTGATTGTTTTTGGCAATAAACCGTTTCTGGACTGTAGGGAGATAGTGATCCAGGGCGGAACAGGCAGCAGGGCTGCCTGAGCTGCTCTCGGTACAGGAACACGGGCAGCAGGTTTGTGTGCCACAGGCTCCAGCCCATGCCTGGGAATTCACAGCGGCGCTTCACAGCTGCTGAAATCCTGCAAGGTTTGTTCCAAAGGCACACTCCTGGCATAACCAGGAAGGAATTAATCAACCTGCCAAGGAAACAGGGTTCAAGGCTTTCTGCACGAAATAGCTGCGATAGGAGTGCGCTGAATGTCGTAAAAGCAAAGCAAAACAAACAGGCTTTGGAGAAGGACAAGAATTTGAAGAAGTAAAGCCGCTTGGCGGCTGCTGAAGCGCGGGGTGTCAGTGGGAGGGGAGGCACTGCAGCCAAGGCGGGCGAACCTGCAGGGAAATTATCCAGGGGCAGAGTGTCCGGGCAGCCCGGACACCGCCCTTCTCGGACACTGCCGACACCGCCGGACACCGCCGGACACTGCCCTTCCCGGACGCCTCTGGACACCGCCCGTCCCGTCCCGTCCCGTCCCATCCCATCCCATCCCGTCCCGTCCCGTCCCGTCCCATCCCATCCCATCCCGTCCCGTCCCGTCCCGGACAGCGCCGGGCCGCGCCCGTGCCGTGCCGGCAGCGCCCTCTGCTGAGCGCGGCGGGCAGCGCGCCCCGCGGGCTGAGGCTGCGGCCGGAGCAGCGAGAGCTGCCCCTGGAAAGGACAGAAATGTGTTCCCTCTACCCCGGGGGTGTAAGGGATGCGCCTTCCAGCGCCGCATTGTCTTCATTGCAATGAGGTTAGAAAGAGAACATGACAGTGTTCTTTCACCGAGAACAGGGAGCTGAAAATCCTTCACAGAATCATTCAGGAGGCTCCCTCTCTAACTAACAATTCTGTAATGCACTTATGCTTCAGTATGTGAAAACACAGGTGCACCCACCGTGTGCANTGCGGCCGGAGCAGCGAGAGCGGCCCCTGGAAAGGTCAGGAATGTGTTCCCTCTGCCCCTGGGGTGTAAGGGATGCGCCTTCCAGCGCCGCATTGTCTTCATTGCAATGAGGTTAGAAAGAGAACATGACAGTGTTCTTTCACCGAGAACAGGGAGCTGAAAATCCTTCACAGAACCATTCAGGAGGCTCCCTCTCTAACTAACAATTCTGTAATGCACTTATGCTTCAGTATGTGAAAACACAGGTGCACCCACCGTGTGCATTAAAGGTGTAAGAGCTGTAGTCATTCTTCCCTCTTTCACATTTAGGATCCTGGAAGTTTCATGAAAAAGTTCTAAGAATATTTTTGACACTTTAAAGAGATTTTTTCAGTATTGTTCTAGTAACTAAGGGAAGTAAGGAACCAACTGTTATGCTTGTTGGGGAATTGTTTCATGTCCTGATATTCCCTGCTTTTCATAAATCACGACTTCCCTTTCCAGTGCTCTTGTCTTGCTGATGTTACTAAGGTACAGACCTAACACCTGTACCCTGCTGTGTCTTCAAGGAAGTGTAAAGCTCCTTTGCTTGTTTTCCAGCCTCAGACATGCTCAATATGCACCCACACCATGTAACCATCCAGCACCGAGCCTGTCCAGTCAGCAAGACATCCTACTCCTCCAGTGTGCTCTACTTAATCCAACCAATCAATACTGACAACACTGAGAATCAGGGAAAAAATGTCAGGTAATTAACTCTGAGCACCTTCTAATTACTGCTACATGAAAAGCACCCTTTCTTCCCATCCTTGACACGTCAAGTCGGTTTTCGTTTTGTTCTCAGACTTCACAGAACGAACTGGGACTTTGCAAGACAGGGCCTGGAGGGGAGTTTGGTACCACACTGAGACCGGCAAGGAAGGGGGACCCTGAAGGTAAATTTGGCTTTGAAAAATGCTGAGTTTGCACATCTCTATATTCTCTTTAGAAACAAGTCCTATTGCCATCACAGCTTTTTAAAAGGAGGTGTTGGCAGAATACATAACCCAAGGGTTTTCACTAGTTTAAAATGCCAGCAGAGACTTGGGAGAAGCAAATCTGCTTTGGGATTTTTCAGTATTTGAGGCACAAAGCTCATAGAATATTTTATTTATCTGGTAAAATGGTGCACAAAGATTTTGTGTGGCTTTCCTTTTTCCTTGGTAAAATAAACATCTTTAGTAAAGAAGTCCAGGTCCAAACATGATCAGGGAAAGTTACGAAGTACAGCTGGGCTGCATTTTATAATAAAACAGCACAAAATCCAATCACGAAGAGTAGGTGGAAGATGATATCTGCAAGAAAAACACAGGCTATATGTGAATATTTCCCTTTCACCTTCTCTTCCCACCCCGTTCAATAAAACTGCATGCCCTAATGTGGCTTTGTCAACGTAGCAAATGTTAACAAACAGACTTTGAAAGGTGTGTTTCAAAGGCTTTCCTACCAGAAATGCTTTCAGACACCCTTGTTAACCCAGTGAAACATGAGTGCTCCTTTTTGGGGAGAGGGTGTGACTATTAGAGAAAGCATTGTTCAGTGTCAGAAGTTATTGCTATGATTTTATTGTCCAGTGTGAGGGATGTACAAAAAGAAGGGAAACAAAGTATATAACACTGGGAAATAAAATCTTATTTTGAAATGTTCACTCTTCCCTCAAATTTACTGATATTTCAGTTTTTTTCTTTGAGCTATGGATCTTATGTTGACAAAGACACTCAAAATCCATATTTGGGATTCATACTTTCATTGTCATACTTTGCTGTTTACCTGAGAGTGTGTAAAATCTGGATAAACCTTTGCCTGTATAAAAGAAGAGGAAAGATTACATCAGGATGATGTTTAAAATAGGGCGAAGCACACCAGTGTGCTTTGTAAAAGCAGAACAGAAAACATTTGTCAAATGTTGAAATTCTGAATATTTCTTCCACTTGGATTTACTGTTTGAAGTTATAAAAGGACCCTCAGTTCTTTTACCTTCTAACATCAATGGGAGTTTACTGGTGCAACATAATGGATTGTGATAATTCTACTCTATGCGTATTTGTAATTTTAAATTGGCTCTCAGATTGGTGCAGGTACAGTTGATAAACTAGTATAAAGGGCTCTAAAACATTGTTTGTTCCAAGGACTTGTTTCAAAAGTTGAACCAGCTCGGAGAGAAGCCTCCGGTGCCTGCAGGAGGCGGCAGTAGGAGGAAATCCTTGTCCTACAGCAGGGAAGGGTGATGGCAGTGCTCTCAGTGCGTCAGGAGGGACAGGCACAAAGCATCCCCACGGCACACGAGGGTGTTTTGGATATGCTGAAGTACGGACCTAAAGCGTAAAGAAGAACTTTCCTGCTGCTCCTGACCTCTCTCCCACTCCCGTGCAACCTGTCAGAGCGTGTCTGAGCTGCTGCTGAGGTCACGGGCAGGTGAGCAGAGCTTTCACTGCCAGCTCAGTGTGTCAGTGGTTTGGCCATTTATCATAAATGCCAGAGGAGTGCCTGGACTCACTTGGCAGGTGAAGAGAATCTCACTGAGCTCTTCTGCCCGACCCGAGGGGACCAGCTTCAGTTCTGCACTCCTGCTGCCCCGGGGGAAAGGGGTCTGGCAGAGGCTTTGGCTGCTCTGCTTGCTCCTGTGCTGCCAGCTCCTTGCTTCCAGAGGGACAAGCACCCCTCGGCCACAGGCACTTACTGCGCACGGTGATCTCGGCCACCAGAACGCCCCCGGTCTGCTCCGCCCGCTGCTTGCGCTTGTCACACGTCTCAAGAGAGCAGAGAGAAAGCCATCGGTACCAAAAGATTTAAAAATCGTAAAAACATCCAGGCACAATTCTTATGTTTCCGACCAAGGAAATTGCCGCATATTTCCCAGGGACTTTTTTCTTTTTCTGCCTGTAATTATTAGATGTTTTCGTGCAGATTCAAGGAGAATCTTCACAGTTCATTTTCTGAAGATTTTTGGTGGGCTGCCTTTCCCACCCTGCCTTAAACAAAACTTCTGTCAAGAAAGGGGAAATTGAGCCCCATCTGTTTAACCCCTGACCTCTGTGAAGGCTTCTGTGGTCGTTTATTGCTAATGATAATTGTTGTCCATTGGGTAGAAACAGGAAGCACCAAATCCTTTCCATATAGATCAGCTCATGTCCAGCACTAATGATGCCTGTCACAGCTGACAAGGTCTGCATTGGAGGCAGTGCTCTGCAGATTAAAGGTCCTTGTGCATCTCTGACCTTTGCAGATGCCCAGCTGGGAGCATTTTTATTACAAACTCAGCATGTGGTAATTCTGGTTATGAGTTGCTTGTAAGCACAGACCACCAGCTTGGTTCAGCCTTAATTGCAGGAGACCACCAGCTGCATTTTTGAGTGGGAAGTGGACTCGAGGGGTGTTGCCTGACCGAGCAATTATCCTGCACTGGAGGGTGAGGTGGGAATTCCACACAGTTCCTGAAAGGAAGATGTAGGTGTTTGACAGTACTGCCAGAGGGGCACATATGAAGTAATGGGTTTGTGTTTTCTTTTAACTCTGATCTGTGGCTGGATAGAAAGTTGAAGAAATGTTTAACAGCAAACAATATCTAAGAGTGTTTTTCTGTTGCCTTTGAAACTTAGAATTTCTAACAATGCGTTTTTGTCAAACATGCAAATTTTGCACAAGTTAGTTCCCTCTGCTTGGCACTGAGGCTGTGTAATACAAAATGCAGTCTTAGTGATATGTCAAATGAATGTCAAAATGCTGGCTCCTGGACTAAGAAATGGGTTAGAAAGAAAAATTTGGATCACCAGGAGTTCTGTTTTCTCTTCTCCAGTATGAAACATTTCTTGTTGAAATGCCAGTGTGTTGGCCAAAGAGTATTTTCAGGGCTTTCATTTCAGGTTAAATAAAATCTGATTTCATTACACGAGAGAAAGAATGGCAAGGCTCTGACTTGGTGAAGGGTGGGGAGAGAAGTCTTTAAAGAAAGACATTTTATGGGCACCTGGCCAAGTTAAATTATGTGCCTGTATAGCACCCTCACCATACTCCCATCTAAGGATACAGGAATCTACTCTTCTACCTCAGTTCCTGCTCCAGACACAATTTATGTATTTTATGCAGAATAAAATGTCTGCAGGAGCAGTAAGTTACTGCAGCTTGGCAGGGAGAACTTTCCTTGGGAAGGGGGACTGGGAGCTTTGAGACAGGTTCTCCTGCTGCCCCCAGGGTGCTCTTAGCACCGAGATACTGGTAAAATGGAAAAAAACTCAACTTCCTCCTTTTTTCCGGGCTCGTGATTAACTGCAGCTGTTTGTCAGACAGGACTTGGTCTGGGATATTGACAGGAGCTGAGTTTTTCAATGGCTACCTGATTTCTCAATACGTTTAAACAAGTTTCCCAAGGTTTCCTGTGGCATGACAGGGGTCGGGTGCACAGCTGGGCCACTCGGGTTCACACAGTGCCGTGCCTCCCCCTGGCATTCCCCGGGGAGGGGCTGGCCATGCTCTGAGTGAGCGTGGCACCGTGTGTTCCCCAGCAGGGAGGCCTTACCACGGGGCAGGAGAACTTCTCGCTGTCGCAGACGTGCGTCTCGCAGTGCAGCCACACCTTGGACAGCTTGGGGATGTTGCGGAAGCGGAAGGCGTTGAACTGGAACGTGGCCCGGTTCGTTTTCCCGTTCTCGTGCACGATGATGGAGTAGTCTGTGGCACACCTGTGTTGCGTGTGGAGAAGCAGTGTCAGAGCCCCCATGGCTTCAGTGAAACGACAGTCTGATGGAAGCATTTGCCCTGCTGTGGGCCAGCTTTTCCTTTGCTCCCTTACACCCCACAATCAGCTTTGCAGTCATCCTCAGGGCTGGGCTGAGCAGAGGTGCTCCCCTGGGTCCCACCAGCACCTACCCCTTGGTGATCAGAGGCCAGTGGATCTGGTAGAAATACTCTGAGGAGGGAGTTGCCCAGCAGTTGTTGAGAACAACTTTAAACCTGGGAAGATACAAATCCCAGATTAGCGAGGAATGTTCCAATTGCCAATTTATTACTCATTCCTCCTTCCCTTGCCTACCTGTCACTTAAGCCCTTGGCTTCCACTCCAGCAAATATGTCAGAACCAATTTCTGATGTTTCAACAACAAAGGGGGCTTCCTTTATACTTGAGAACTTGGCATTCTTTGAAAGACAAAGACAAAGGCATCATACATTACTCACAACGTGCAAAGCAAGGCATGATTCAACATCAGACACTACTGGAGATATTGACCCCAGAAATCTGGGTTCTTATAACCTGCAATCTCCAAACTCTACCCTGGTAGTAGGACTATTGCAAACCCAAGATAATATTTAAAAATACTTTTGTTAATATTTGGCATACAATGATATCAATGACAGAATATGAGGCTGTTTGGGTTGTAGCATGTATTATATCACAGCATGGGTGGGAAGCAAGCTTGTTGCTGCTGCTTCTGCTGCTGGGGAAAGCTGGTGGGTGTAAGAGAGTGGAGATGAGTGTATAGAATGGGAATGGAGTTGGGACATGGTCACATGTTGGAGAAAAGGAATGAAGACAAGCAGAAATCACAAGATTAAAGCCAGCCTTCTGAACATGGAGAAGTGTGGTGCTCAGGTGAAAAGTTTTTGCTACAAATACACTGAAATGCCTGCCTTAAATCCCAATGCTTCTTGTTAGGTAGGAAGGTAACAAAGCTAGCCCCAGAATTATACAAAGAATATCAGGTTTAGTCCTAGCATTGCTTTACCTAGTAGTAAATACTCCTTTTACCTGGCCTGTAATTTTAACAGAGTATGTTCCTAGCTGTGCTCTTTCTTTGGCCATGCTAAAACAGAGAGGCTGTTTTGGTGCTTTTGACTGTGCTTCTGTGGATAGAAGACTCCAGGATTAGGAGCTGGCTGCTCCAGCAATGCAGTGGAACTATGGAGAGGAGAGGGATGCTTCAAAAGATCTTCCTGATATCAAGGGACAATATTTTGTTGGCAACAAAATTCCAGCATGACTTAAAGATCTGTGGGGTACATGAAATATCTGTCAGGTGAGAGGACCAGGGAGAAAGCTGCAAGAGAAATGCAAGGAGCTTTGCTGTGTCTACAGAGGCCATGCAAGGCCAGGAGTACGTGCAGATTCACGCTGTTCTTGCAGTGGGACTACAAACAAGTTTTGATTTTTTCTTATGAAACCTGTCAGCCGGTTAGAAATGTACCTCTCAGCAGAAAAATCTGCCTGATTTTGAGGGATTAAAAGAAGAGTTGGCATGTGTCTGCTCTGTTCACTTAAAGTATATCCCTGTTAATCAGCAGAAAGGACCCCTGCCAATCCCACTGCAATTATCTATTCCAGGTTAGTAATGTGCTCCGTGATATCAAAGTCAGGAGCAGCAGCCCCATTTTTTGCAGCTCTTGGGCTGAAGCCTCTGTAAGGTAAAGGTGAAGGAGTGGCAAAGAGCACTTACAGAGTAGAAGTTGAGGGACAGTTGGCTTTCAAATGAGCCAGAGCTCCCGTTCTTCACATGGACAGTGGCCACCCTGGGGACAGGACAAAAATCTGTGAGTGAGGCATGGTGATGAGGACAGGGTGAGACACATTCCCAGAAGAGGATGTACCTTTGGTCAAAGGCAGCCTGGTTCACCAGGTAGTTGGCATTGTATGTGCAGGTGAATGAGTAATTCACGGGCTGGCTCTTCACAATCACTGAGGAGTCATTGGAGACGATGGAGTTATAGAAGTGATACACAGGATTCTTGAACTGTGGATGGTGAGACAAAGAAACCTGGGCAGTACTGAGTCTTTGAGGCATCAGGAATGTGCATGTTCATTGAAACATGACGACTCTGATGTCAAAACAGCCTCCCCAAGGAAACAGGGTTTGGTAGCTCTTTATATGCTGTGCTGCCTATTCCTATGCCTTACTAAACATAAGTTCTGTGTAATACAGTGAACAGCAGACTAACATCACTAAACCTGTGAGTATTTGTCCTGGAACTGCAAAGCACTCCTTGGTACTGCAGTTTGCTTCCTTCTTCCCTCGGTACCTAAAGCTTACTTCAAGCTGAAGAGGACAGGACTCTCTCAAGTGAGTCCAACCATTTCCTGAGGCAGAAATGTTGACCTTCATAGTCTTACCTCTGACTGTGTCCCACAGTATGATTTGTTTTTGGGTGAGAGGTCTGGGATTGTGAATTGGTAATATCCTGAATCGTGGACTCCATTGTAGCAAATGCCTCCAAGTGCCAGCTGATTAACCTCCCATCCATAAGGACACTCTGGAATTCTGGTAATGATGGTTTTAGGATAGCAGTATACCAGAATTACATCTGAAAGGAAAAAATTATACACCTAGAATTATTCAGTGGTAATTTCCTTTCAAAGAGGTGGGTCTGCCCACTTACTTTCCATTGGGCTTAACCTTCTGTGAACAGGAGTGTGTGCTGGAAGGTCCCCTAATGAGAGCAGCTTTTGCTACACAAAACTGACCTTTAGGTTGTTAAATTCTGTCCTCTTTGGAAGAGTTTGGCCTTTGCCTTCTGATCAATGTAGAACTTTGTGTAAATTTTCTATCTTTCCGGAACAGCTGATTGAAAAGCAGAGAGACTGCTGAGAAACTTGAAGTAAAAAAAGACTGCACTGAAATATGTTTCATTAACTTATGCTGCAAAGCTGGCTTCTGTAACACCACGGATTCAATAAAAATAATATTGGTGAGGTTGTTTGGTAGACTTTGTACATCCTGCAGAGATTTGTAGTGATCTGATCTCGGCCACAAGAGATATTCTACCTTTACTCTTCTTGGACTGGCACTGTAGGGACAGCACAAACTGAATTTTTCCAATTGTCAAGTCAAAAGCCAAGATCTAAAAATGAACTGAAGAACCTAGGCCTGCTAACAGCAATAGAAAATGGCCCAAACTCCCAGCCCTGTTAACAGCAGTGCTGTGTGTTTCCAAACATGGTGATTGTTAATACAGACATGAACGTTGAACACCATAACAGACAGACTGATTGCTGCATGATAGCAGAATTGGATATTTTCACAGGCAGAGTTAAATTGAACATCTGATGGAAATTTCAAGGGCAAATATTGACTAACCATTAGTGACCTGAAAATTGAGAAAGACTTCCAATTACTACAGTGAGGAAAAAAAGGCACCCTCCCTGGAATTATTCAGTTATTTATTTAAAGCCCTTGCCACTCTCATTTTTTATGCTAAAAGCCTCATTTTGCAGCCTTTACTTTTTCAGTCTGCTGGGGAATAATCTGGGAAGGTCAACTAGAGACTTTACAACTCGCTTTTTTCTGATTAACAAGCCTTCAGCACATGCAAGCTGATTCTGCTTGTGTTAATGCTCAGATTTATAACTGGCAACTTTACAGCTATGAAAATTCCTGCTTGTGCAAATAAAGGTACTAAAATAAATGGCTAGAGGGCCAAATACTTTAGATATACCATGAAATGACTGACAGTAATCTGACAGCAGTCATACACTAAAAAGCAAACACTAAACTGAGGCATATTCAAACATGTTTCTAGAGCACATTTTGTAATTGTAGTGAAATCTATATTACAGGTCTGTCTGGCACCAGATTACTTCAGTTTCTAGGCAGTAATCAGTGCGCAATTACCTTCAGTGATTTTTCTGTTTTTCTTGCTTTAATATAGCAGTGTGGTTCAGGAGTTCAGCCCAGCACATTCAATCACCACTGGCAATCTGACTGTAGTCCATGGGACTAAAGCCCAGTTTGGGCAGCAAAGATCTGCTGCATCTAGCCTGCACCATCACAGAAAATTTCTAATTCTTTTTGTTTTCTTTGCTATTTGATGCTTTTGTGATTAGCTTTCTTGCACTATGATTATTGCACAGAGTTAACTATAGGCCTAAATCTTTGTAGGGTTAGGACTTGAACAGTACATTCTTTATTGTGCTAGCTCAAAGCAGATCAATAAAAGAAACGTAAGGATTAGCTCTACAGAATTCACAGTTTAACTTGCTGAAGGAAAACCATTTGATTTTGAATGAAAAAACCTTTTGGCAGCTTAATTACAGGAGAAGATCTTAGGAGACTCTAAGTTATTTTACCTGCTTTATTTGGGCTGCAAGGCCCCGCAAGAGCTCGAGCCAAGATGACCAGCAGATAAATAGCAAGAGTCACCATTTCTTGCAATGATCTGAGGACACAGGAAATAAAAGCTGAAAATGTCTTTAAAAGTGGAAATAAAAACAATTCATTGTCTGCAGTCCTGAGCTTGTAGTAGCTACTGTTAAAGTGTCCTTTTTGCAGAGAGGAAAAAAATAACATTACTGATATTCTGTCACCCAATGTAATTGCAACTTCAGGGTAAATCTTTCAAAGATCATTGGTATAACTGGATCACTACTGTGACAATTTTACTATTTCAGTTTAGTGGTGGCTTTTAATTATTCTAGTTTGATTTCTTGCAAAGAATCTAAACCTAAAGTGTAAATATAACCAAATGAAACTGAAACAGTGGGATTTGAAAAAAAGAAGGAACAGAAATTACTAGAAGAAATATGACACAAGAATGTGATTAAAATTTACTGCTGAAACTATTATCTGTGGTGATGGCTATTCTGATGTATATAATCTTAATTGCATGTAGCTTAGTTTTGGTGAATTATGCATTTTCTCCTTTGCTACTAAATGTTGAGTTTCTAGGAAAACATCCATAGAAATTTTTTACATTTCAAGCCTCAAACCTGAAAGCTGTTTCCCATAGGAGAAAAAACACATACACCCTATGGGATTGGGACTACAGTTCTCATATTTTCCCTTTGCAGACACTCTTCAGTATCAGCCCTCATACACACATCACTAAGCAGACTAAATCAGAAGTAAGAAATATCATTTACGGGAAAAGAAAAAAATCATTCCAATTCAGCAGTTCTAACAAAACCAATCAATTTCAACTTTTTCACTCAGCCTCTTTTTAAAAATATATATTTACAAAAGAGTCTGAAAGTAATATCAGTGAAAATTCCTTCTAATTATAAACGTATGCACTCTACAAGAAATTAAGGGTTATACCTACGAGACAGGAAGGAGCTAATTATTGCAGATTTTCATTCCAGTCTTATTCCAAAAGCAGCGCTGTCAGCTCTTTCCAAGATGTCTTCTTTCAAATGAACCCAGCTGGTGTTATCTTCTCTTTATATAAGCCATCTTGTAAAAGGAGCCCATCTCTGGTTAAATCTCAACCCGCCAGTATTGTCCAGTGTGAGAGGGAAAAAAAAGAGTTATAGAAAAGCAGTTCTCTTCCCCTAGATGGGTCTGTATTGCTGCTATTTGATTTTTACAAATCTTTCTACAGTGCTTTTTTACAGATCTTGCAAATAAGTGAACAGAAACCTGCTGAAGGTACAAAATTTTTTGGTTTGTGAGTTTATTAGGAAAATGTAGTATTTCTGGAGAGGTGAAGCTACAACTGCCTGCTAGAATTCTGTGAAAATGTATTTATAGGAATTAGCTGCTTGTCTTAAATGGCTTATTGAGAATGTCAAGATTTTGTGCCATACAAGTAGACAAAAGTAATGGCAATAGATCATATATTACCTTGGGAGTTGGATTTTTTACTTATTTTTTTCTAAAAGTTCATAGGCAGGTAATCTGAGTTTAGGTAGGCTCTTCCATAAGCCTAAGCATTATACTACATAATAATAGTACATAATACTAAATGCTTGTAAGACTCTGTAATAGACACTGAATATTAAACTATGGATTCTGTAAAATCTACCATAAACCAGGCACTGATCTAAACCTGAAATGCTCAACAAGGAGTTTTTAGCTGTCCTGTGAGTGAGATTTATGGGAGCACCTTGAGGACAGCATTCATTCAAGAAGTGTCTCAAGGCAGAAGGCCTGAGCAAAGCAGGGCCATGGGTGCACCTGTGTTGTGAGGGCTGCTCAGTGTGCAGGTGAATCTGCAATGACATGAAGAATTAAATAATCAGGATGACTTCTTCTGGAAAACTGATACAAAGCCCTAAACAAAGGTTGAAAAGCCAATACATGTCAGTGCTTTATTTCAAGTATCAAGTCTGAACCAGGATTGAAGCTTTACAAGGAGTTGCTCTCACTGTTCTTGTGAGTCTGCAAGCCATCACATTCTGATTTAAATGAAATTACTTAAAGATGGACACATGGATAAAATCCTCTGGCCAGGGTTTGTTGTTATTTTAATTGAATTGAAGAATAATCCACTGAACATGAACCAAAGCTCATCAATCATTTGGTGTGATCTCTCTAACTAGAGATTATCCTCATCAGAAATCCTAAAACAAGGAAGATTTAACTCCAGGTCTCTGTTTTATAGCCTTACCTAAATCCTGCAGGGATTCAGGCCTAATTTTGATTTCCTAAGGCTAAACCTAAATATACACTGTGTCAACATGCACTCATTTTTTGTCTTTCTGTGTGTGAGTGGTATTTGGTCTGGAAGAAGAAACCAGGGTTTCTGGTGAGACTTTATGATCAACCTTGTTGTCAAGAATATATAGCCCAGAAACAAGGGGAGGCTTGCAGGAGAAAGCTTGTGACTTTGGGCATGAGAAAGGGCTCATGGCTGTGTATAAGCTAATTCTTCAAACTCAGAGGATCACATTCAGCCCTGGGGTTGGATTTGGCCTATCAGGCTTGCCCATACAGGGCTGATTTGGAGCAGAAGATATTTGGGTAACTTTGATTAAGCATAGTGTAAATGCCTTGCTAAAAATTATGTAAGTGGTCCACCTCACCATAACATTAACAAAGTTCTTGAAACACAGATTAGCTTTTTACTGAGGATTTTTAGCAAATACTCAAATTATCATTGGTATAATACTACAGGTTTCAGTGGAATTACTCCAAAATGGATCTAATCCCATAATTTGTAAGGGAAAATAAATCTCTCACTATCTTCTCACAGAAAACTTATCTCCATGTACATAATACCCCTTTTAGGCAAAAGGTAGAAAACAGAATGAAAACCATGAAACAAATTTGGCAGTGGTGCCAGCTGGTGTATAGTAGTTTGCATTTGCATAAGAAACAAGCACAAAATGTACCTAAGCCAACCAGAATTTGATACCTGCACTGATCAAAGGTGAAGACTTGGGGAAGGGTTAGATTTCTCTCAGTAAGTGCACACACAGAAAAAGGAAAGCCATTAACTTGCAAAGCAGACCATTGAGGATTGTTGCAGCTCCCTGAGACTTTCCAAGCTCATTGAATAATCTCAGCAACCTAAGTATTTGCAAAGATTTCAACCTTGAGCAAATGAAGGCCTTATTGTGGATCTCACCTACAAGGGCAGCTTGTGTCTCCAGCCTTGTTCCTCACATTGTGGTGGAAAGCTGTGTGGGTATCAGCTGTCTGGCTCTGACATGGAGCAAATGAGGTTCTGCTGTTTGAACCTGCAAGGGATATTGCAACATCCAGTTTTCACTGGTTTTGGACAAAACAACAAACCTGAAGAGTCCTTTAGCTATATGGAAGGATTTAGGGAATAATGAGGATCAAAGGAGACAGGCAGGTGATTCCAGGGGAAGGCAGATCAGCTGGCACTCATCTAGAGGCTGCAATGTGTAAATGATGGTATTTCCACACACCAAAACCTGGCATACCCAGTTTTGTCTCAGATAAGGGGTGTATTTATCCCACAGGCACAGAGACATCCACGCTGGGTCTGGAAGCATGGCAGCTGTATTTCTATTTGGCCAGATCTGAGTGAGTGGATCCTGTTGGAAGTCAGCACTTTGTTGGTACAATCAAATTTTCCTGAAGCCTAATGGACCTATGCAGTGTAGTCTTAATCCCTCAAGTCACAAATACCTTACGGATTTAGGATTGTTTTGCTTTTTACAGTGTAAATACCTTTCCAGTGGTTTATTACTCATGGCACGTGTTGGTCACTCCCTTTAGCACATGACTGAGTCACCATCCCTGGAGGTATGTGCAGATGTGGCACTAAAGGACATGGTTAGTGGTGGACTTGGCAGTCAGGACAGTTGGACTTGAAGATCTTAAGGGCTTTTCCAACCTAAATGATTCTATGGTTCTATTCTACAAATGTGAGCAGAGTACAGAACAATGCATGTATGTACAGAGAGCCTCGGACACTCAGATCTGCACCCAAGTCCCCAGGTGGCTGATATTCTTCAGTAACTGCACAGGACCTATCAGAAGAAGGGGAAATCAGAGGAAAATGTCACTGTGGAAGAATCAGGTAAAAATCAGAGATGGATGTTCAGGCCACCGGAAGAGACAGTCTTCTGCTCTTGACTTCCTTGTGCATTAGCACTGTGTAACTACACAACACTGAATCATCATTTTCCAACAATCACCTGCAGCCATGGGCTTGGTGAGGCAGTGCTGCTGCTGGTAGTGCACTCCTGAGGTGTGAGAGAGGACAGTCTCAGCTGAAGAAGCATTCCCTTGACATTTCTACTGTTCAAGACAGATATTTACAACAGCAAACCTTGCTGAACACAAAATTGTGGCTGAAGTAAGTAATCATATTTCATGTTCATTTGAATGCTTGATCCTATTGCTGTTTAGCTTTGCCAGGATATTTCATGTTCTTTGGATGCTTCTCCAGAAAAATCCTGCCTGTTTTGTAGCTTGCTACTGCTGGAACAGAACATCAGTTTCCAGCTGAGTTTCCTCAAAGCCTTTGTATGTGTAAGTGCTTTATTTGGTGTAATTTTTTAGGTGATATCTTGGAGCTAGCTAATTGTGAAGGGTAAGGATTTGGAGCTTAATTTAATACAAACATGGTGCTTGATTTAATGAATGTATGAGACGTGTAAAACAGGTCATGCAAGACCAGAACTGGTGACTTACACCGGTCATGTGAGACCTCGCTTGTCCTTTGACTGCCTCTAGTTGGAGATGCCTAAACTTGCTATGTGTGTAATTAATTTGTCTAAACGAGGCATGTATTGCGTTAACAGGTGCTGTAAGGTGGCCAAGATACCTGCACAGATATCTGTAAGGTGTCCAAGATATCCTGTGACACAGGACCTTTAGGACACTTGGGCATGTTTGGAGTGGGAACTGGAAGCCAGGCAGGATAGTCGAGGACATCTTAAATGATCCTGGATGTCTGTGTGTGTGGGCATCTGAGTGGAGACCAGCCAGACACGCTGCTCTGGTTGGCTTCACATTCATTTTTGCTTGCCTTGGGAGCCTGAGCAGCCCTGCACACTCAGCAGCACACATGCCTGAGCCTGCTCCAGCACCCTCCAATTACTCACTGAGTGCCCAAGGACAGCTTCCAGGCAGAAGCTGAAGCACTTCTGGGGAAAGATAGCTTTGACATCAACAAGGAAGAATTGCATCTGGGTCTCCTGTAACCCTGGGGGAGGGCTCTGACCATCAGTCTGCTCCCGCTGTTCTTTGAAGAGGGTGTGGCTGTGGCTGCTGGGCTCCACCGTGTCCAGAGCTGCTGTCCCGTATATGAGTCAGAGCAGAACTGCAGGGATTTTCTGCTGAGAACACAGGGATTAAGTATTTTATAATGGCTGGTTATTGCTGTGGAATAGCATTCTGCAATCACCTGAATGTGACCTAAATGGCTTCTGAGGTACATAAGTGCTCTTTTGGATCTCAATCATGCCGTCCTGTAAAACACCTTGTAAACCTTTTAGTTCTTGTTATCTCAACAACAGGTCTTGATCTTTTGGCAGTGTGAGTGGGGATCTCACCTCAATGTGGGGGAGGATTTAAAGAGGAAGGTGAGAAAAAAAGGAAGAATGGACTCTTTGTGTAATTCATTAGTTCAATCTTCTCAGTTTGGCAGCTGGCTCTGACACAGTGACCATTCTCTTGCTCCAGTTATGCTCTCTTTTCTGGGCATTATCCCACTGGTGCTGGGAAGGTTGCTGAAATACGATGGTTTTTAGTTTGGGTTGGGGTATGTCACAGCTTTAAAAGAGTCTGCAGCAGATGTCTGATCTTCTGTCTGATCCCTGGCCATGTGTGTTTGCCATAAATAATGCTGCTCATCCAGCCTGCATGCTTTGCTACCAAAAACCTGAAAAAAACAGGGCTGCAGTGCAGTGAAACATAAAAAGTACACTAAAGGAAAATTTATGTTCTGGGGTCCCTCAGTGGTAATTGACTGCATTGACTGCTGAGAAACTGATCCTAAGTGTATACTGCTCATTTAAAAAATATGGTTAAGGAAGAAAAAAAACAAAGCAAAGACAAATGAAGGGGCAAACAGATAAAGAAATTTCAGAAGCAGGAGGAATGCTGAATTACAGTAAAGAACTTGATTGCCACGTAGCTTGGAAGTGCATCATATTCCCAAGCCCAGAAACCTTTTCTCAGACTTGTAATCTGTATTGCCCTGGGAGCCTGGAGTGCCCCTGCTCCCTCTTTAACATCTCCACCCTTACCTGAGCTGCAGAGCCCTTCTCCAGCTTCCTTATTTCCCCGTGGTCCGATCCAGCTGAATTATAAACCTTCTTTGTGGGATCCAGATAGAAATGCACACATGAAGGACTGTTAAAAATCATGGCCTTGAAATGCTCACAATAATTCTTATCCTTTGAAGAGTTAAGACCCATTTGTTTTCCCTAAGAAATAAACTTTCAGTATCTGTAGTGCTGCAGTCTCAAATCAAACACAAACCTTTGCACTTCTATCAGTGACAGCTGCTGATTAAAATCACAGTTTTGGTTTCCCAAGCTACATAATCCTGCTAGTTCATTCTTAGACCTACTTTTCTTAGCACACTGTATCCATTATAGCAGTGTTGTCCTCATTTTTGAAAGTTTGTGATTTTTGGCAGTCTGATAGCATCATCCTTGGAGACAGTCTCTTTTGCTGTGAAAGGGAGCTGTTTGTTGTAGAGAGTTACGTGGCTCTGAGAGCTACATGTATCAAACTTAGCTGCATTAATTAGCCGGTGCTGTGCTTGTAAACTGATCATAATAATGCTTATCACAATCTTAGTACCATTATCTCTGTTCTGCAGACAATGGAACTGAGCCACAGAATGGCAGTGCCCAGTGTAGGGATCTTGAGCTGCCCATCCTGCTCTTACTTCTCCTGTGCCACTGAAAAAGGAAGCAGCTTGGAGCAGGAAGTGTCTAAGCAGACTCTGGGGGGAGGATTGTCTGTGATTGAGAAAAGTTTTCTGTGAAGCTGTGGAACAATTGCTTGGAATGCCAGGCCATGTTTTCTGGAACAGAGGACTCACATCTCTGAGGCTCTTTTGCCACCAAAGGTAGTAAACTCCCCTTTGCTTGTCAGTTTACCATTCCCACTGGCCTTTATGGCTTTTTGATAATGATTTGATGACTCACAATTGATTACCAGTTGAGGGTCTCAGTGGATTTGCCTCTTCTGATGCTGTAAACAAAGCTTCTCCTCTCACTTTGTCTAGACACATTCTTTAGCATTCAGCCTGCAAAAAGGTCACTTTCTGAGACTTCCCACAGACAACAGACCAGTTTCCAGATCAGTTTAAGGGTATTGTTTTCTTCAAATTGCACACACTATTGATGACATCCAGTGAGATGGTTCCTTCCATTCACCATGTTTCACAGTAGCAGAGAAATGTAACAGCTTCGTGCAGTGGAATGGAGCAGAACATTTGATCTAAAGGTTTCAGGTACTCAGTTGGGTTTTCATTTCCTTGTTGCATTATGAGTCAACCAATACCAAATAAAATCCAGATCTTACTTTTTTAATTGGCTGGAGATAGTATTTCTTGTAGAATTCACTTAAACACCAAATGCAAGAGCTGGCTGTGGTACTGCCCATGGACAGCTCTTCAGAGATTTTCATGGGCTCCCTCTGTTAGCCAGGTTTGAGAAAGCTGACACCTTTGTGTTTTCTTCTGCCGAGCTGTAGCTGGTGTTGTATTGATCACCCAAAATCAATTCCTCTGCTCTTACTTCTCTTACAGTAATGTAACTGGAGGAAATAAAGAGTCTGCAGCAAACCATCATTTCAGTCCCAGCTGGCTGGATGGAGCATTGTGGTCATCTGAAAAATGTTTGCAATTATGATACACCAATGGCATTCATGCAGTATTTCCTACAAGCTATTCCAGAAAGTATGACACTGTAGTTCCCTTTTATGAAAATCCCTCAGGAATACAATAATCTGATTACTTTCTCAAGGATTCGTGGAGTTGTTCTCCTCAGTAACCCACCACAGCTTCAAGTACTCAATCCTCCAGGACAGACTGTGCTCAAGACTCCAGATTGATTATGCTGTTAATGACGCAGGAAGCTCTGCTGTTGTTTGTTTATTCTGAGATTAGCTAAAATTAGAAGTTAACCTTATGTTCCTGAATTAATTTAAAGGCAAAAATTCAAGTTACTGATTCTGATTATTTATTTTCTGGAAATATGATCTTAAAAGCCAAAGCTCTTTGAGCTGTGAGTCAGTTCTTAAGTGATTTTGAAATAAAAGGTGTCTGTCCCAGTTGATATAGGAGCAATAAACCCTGAGCAATTTCTAAGGTAATGCCTTTACATACTATACTGGGCATCTACAGATTTGTAAGATTTTGAAAGATCCAGAAGATGTCAAATCCTTATTTTAAATGCTTGAAAAAAGCTGGATAAATTTAGTAAATAGACAGACCTTGATCTGTTGACTGCTTGGATATACCAAAAGCATGAAGTTGAAGAGTTACTCTTTGCATTTCTGGATGGTCTTCATATCTTAAAAAAGAAAGAATAAAAAGAACAGAGAATACTGAATCTTTAACAGCAATAGGTTGGGAAGATACATTATTGGTGTTTCAGAAAGTGTGCAAGGCTTAAAGTGCTGAACTTGAAACACTGGGAAAGGTTCTGTTTTCACAGGCTTTTTCTTAATATCAGCTTTGGTTTTTTCTCAGTGGGCTCCAAAACAAAATGTACCCGAATCAATAGTCAGTTCTGAAAATGTAAGTTGATTTGGAAGTATTCCGATACATCTTCCTGGAAACCCTTTGAAAAAAGAAACAACACGTAGCTGGAATGCCCACACTCTACATCTAATTCTGGGGATGAGTATGGTATTATTTTGGCATAGGTGAAATCAGTGGATATGAATATAGAGAAGATATGGCAACAGTGATATTTTCTATGTTTGTAATACTGTTCACTTCAGGCTTTCTGGGACCTTAGTCCAGACACCAACTGGCCAGGAGATGGTGTTAGTGGTGTACTGTAAACAGACACACGTGGCACAGAAAGGCAGTGACTCATGAGATCTGGTGAAGACATCTCACCCTCCTCTCAATGGTGCCCCATCTTTTGGACTCCTCCTTGGCCTGTTCTGATTGATTTCATTATCTATAATAATTATTATTTAGTGTTGCTGTTTCAATATGGCAAGCAAGCAATGATATGAGGGCATCCATAATTTTCTTGTATCTTTGTCAATACATTCATTAACTAATAATGTAGATAATTTCTTAACAGATAAGTAAAAATAGAATAGATCAAAGCCTACATCACTCAGGAACAGTAGATATGAGTGAAATAAGTTCAGTCATCCAGACCTTTTTTACTTCTCTTCCAAGCCTTAGTCTTGTGGCTAGTAATAGGTAGTTTGGAAAGATGTTCCTCTCTAGGACAACAAATGCCATATGTTCCTTTCCTTCTGCACCTTCTGTCAGGAGCCAGCTCAGCTGAGATCCCCAGCTGCAGGGTGACCTCAAGCCTTTCAGTCAGTTTTGTGAATTCTTATGCCAGCTCATTTCTCTACTTCCCTGTCTTCATTTTCCTCATGTAGTTGCAACTCTTATGATCTGTCCAATATGTCTGCAGGTGTTATTATGTAATGCCACCTTTTGGCATTCTCACCTTCACACCTCCTTCCATGTTTCCTGTCCCACCACCTCTCTTTGCAGTTACCCCTTCCACGGAGCTCAGCAAACACTGCTGCTCCATCAATCTCCTTCATTTCATGACTTTGCCCATGCTACTTAAATATGCTCGTGTGTTGTAAATCTTTCCTTCCAACAGTCCTTCACTTCGTGCAGGGTTTCTGTGGTGGTTTCCTGCTGGCTTTTTCACCTCTGCTCCTCTCACCAGCAGTGAGACATGGGCCAGAAATGGCTCTGCAGGCAGGAGTTGCTGTAGGGCAGACAGTGGTGGTCAGCTAACATGATTCCTTGGCAGCAGGCTGTTGCTGTGATCTCAGGTTATACATGCATGGGTTTGCACTTTTTAAAGCTATTTTAATCATGACTATCCAAAGAGAAGGAAATAAAGGCTCTTGTGCTTCCTGCATTACTGTGCAGTCACAGCCAGCCTGGACCCTTTAGTCTCAGTTCATCACACTCTTTTGAAGTGAGGAGGCCAGGGACAGCCTGGCCCCAGGAGCTCAGAGCATGAAGAGGGATACTGTACCTTGATATTTCATTTCTCTGCCTTCCTCAGGGAGGTTTCTGTAGCTCACTGTTCAAAGGGAACCTTCCCTTGCATTCCCTAAGGTGTGGACTCCCTTGCCTCTCATTTTGCACACAGGAGGGGCAGCTCCTCTGGTTCTCTTAGCTCTTCTTTGCCTGTCCATGCCAAAGTTGGGGGCATCCTGACTAGTAGGCAATGTAGCTCAGGTGCAAGGACAAGCCCTTATATTTGTATCTAAATGCTGCATATAGCCATCTTATCTCCAAAGATTATTATCTTTTAGATGTAACATACCGGACAGAGTGTCCTGGGTGGCTTGGGAAAAGAGCCATTGGGACTAAAGGTCACTGACATCAATCATGCTGATGATTTATTTAAGTGCTTGACTATTATGAATTTTCTGCTTGGCCAGTGTGCCTTTTTTTTTTTTTTTAAATTGTGTGATATTCTCTGCAAAACTTTCTGTTTATGCACAAATATCTTAAGTGCAGAGGGCTTGGCACCTAAATACCTTTTAAAATTTGATCTAAGGGATTTAGATGCCTAACTAATTTTTTTTTTAAATTAAGTTAGTTAGGAATTTAAATCTAGTTATTTTCAGGATCGCAAAACGGATGGACTTTTCCCCACTATTATTAGCACTGGAAAAGCTTCTTCCTCTATATTTGCCAAATATATCTATTGAATTCTGAGTTCCACTCACAAAAGCCTTTTAAAAATTAACTCTTATCTTCCACCAAGTACCTTTTCCAATGCTTTGTCTGCAGTGACACTACTTTCCAACGAGGCTGTTGAGCCCATCATGTATTCTTTGGATTGGTCTTTATCCTGCAAGCACAGGAGCCTCCAGCACTGCTGAGGGCAGCTTAGAGTTACTGCCCTGAGAATATTGGCAGAGAGGGCCACTTGGAAAAGCAGTGTTCACTCTGAAAAGGATCTGTTGCCCTTAAGTTATTTAAAAATGAGAACTGGTAAGGAGATAATGCTCCATCCCACCAGGAAAGTACATCTTTAAGATACATCCATATTTTCATAGAATTCATTATTTCAATTTTTCAACCAAATTCTACAGAGAATGAATGTGGAAGTGCTGCAGTGCTCTGGTATTTGGTCAGTTATGCTTACAAATCTGAAAGCACTTCTTGTTTGGGAAAGTTTTCTCAGTCACAGAATTCTCTGAAGCAGAAGCCTTTTCTCCCAAGACTAACACAGACTGAAATTTTTACTTAGGAAAAATACACTTATTTAGTGTGTTTCTTTCTAAAGATTGCTCTTTAAGAAATTGAATATGCCTGAGTATGTGCATAAAATTGTGTTTGAATACAAAAGGACTGGTTAATAAAAAGTGAACACAAAACTGGAAATCTTTGTATGAGAATGTAAAGAACCAGAAAATAAGCAAATGTCCTCAGGGTACACACATATATGGAATCCTAAGGAAAACAGCAGTAGAATTCAGGAAATATTTAATCAGTGGTTTGACCATACCTTTGGCTCCAGCTTGGTAAATATGTGACTACTCAAGGTGAGGATGCCAGAACACGAATATTTTTAACAGGTCACTGACTGCTCTTTTAAATGGACTCGTAGCATCATGGCTCTCTTAGATATAATGTTAAGAAATTCCTTGTGTGGAATGGCATCCTGTTCTGTTGAAATATTTTATTATTTTTACCAGGCTGAGAAATATTTTAATTGGAATTTAATTTAATATAATTTAATTGCTACTAGTAGGATATCCTTCAGGAGCTTACTAACCTCACTCTTGCTGGAATTTCTGTTGCTGTAGTGATGATGTTTTCCAAACATTGTTTTGGAAAAAGAAATCTAGGGTTATCATTAATATATAATTATGATAATGAATTACGATAGCTTCAGTTTGCCTTCCTGTAACACTGTGTGCATAGCTACAATGAGATAAGAGTCTTTAGGTAGCACTTACATTAATTATATTAATTAGAGAGTTGTTAGGGTAGTATTACTACTTTATAGCCCTTGTACTGAGTATTTTGATAGTCCATGTGCAAGGACACTGCTTCCTCTAATTTTTGTGAATAACTATCACAGTTACCTGGGAGAGGACTGTGAGTGCTCTATGCAGCAGAGGATCCCATGTCCAGTCATCCAAAATGACCAGTTTCAGGGCATGGCAACCTTTATTTTCTTCTGCAGACATGATGAATGTGAAATATATTTCTGAGAAGCGGGAAGAAATTGAAGAAATAGAAAATAATTTGCCTGTACTGGCCAGAGACATTAAACTGCATAAGACCCTAAGTAAGACTGTGCTTGTGCTTTGCAATTGTAACTTTTCTCATGTTGCTTTTTTACAGTTTATGTTTTAGTGCTCATACTTATTGAACTTGAGAGTGTTAACTGCATCCATTTAGACAGAAATTAGACAGAAATTAAAGTGAGAGGTCCTCTTGTTTTTCTATTATATTGATAAGTTATTTTTGTCACTGTTATGGAGGGTATATCTCTACATGCAGACTATATTATAGTTTTGGAAGATGTAATCAGTCCATTTTTTATTCATTTCCCTTTTATTGATAGTGTTAAAAAGACTGCAGGATTAGCATCAACATTATGGTTGATTGAATGGCCTTGGTGACACTTCAATCACAGTTAAAACAGATTCTGTTTCATGAAAGGCCAAGGAAATTAAATTACAGAGCATGGTTTAGAGAAGGATTTAAGAGTGATACACATATGCATGGAGAACCAGGGTACCAAAGCAAGCTGGAGAATTCTGGAGTGGTCTGATAAGCTTCAAGACAGAACTCAATTCAAGAGCTGTGTGCAGATCCTGATAGCTCAGAAAATACCATTTTTAAAATTATACAAAAGAAGTGTGGTTTGCTTTATTCATTGTAGAAAGCTCAGAGAGGCAAAGGAGAAAGGGGCAGGCTGATCAGTCCAGGCACTAATTAGGGCCAAGGTCTCTTTTGGAAGTTAATGAGTTTCTAAATAGCTAACGAGCAGCTGATAGGGATCGGAAGAATACTCAGCCTCTGCATCCTGCTTTTATCTCTGCCCTAAAATGAGAGATACCTTTAGGAGATACAGACTGTGTTTTGTGGTCAAAAGTCTTTGGTAGAAATATCTGCTTCAGGTGAAAATCCTTTTCTTACATAATGCAAGGGAAAAATTAAATACATTTTTAGTCTCTTGAGATTTGGAATTAGTTGGGTGAGTATTTCTTTAGCTTTACTGCAGTGCTCAGGATTGGACTTGAGTGATTTTTACTGTTCTGGTCTCTCTGACCCTGCCTTTGCCTGTTCTTCTGAAAGTGTCTGACATAACTGCTCTTGTTTGCACTTCCCCTCATCCTTGTGTGCCAGATAGCTTTTGCCATCTTCCTGACCTTCCTGCCAGGTAGACATTGCACTAGCACAGCTTTTGCATAGCATTCATTTGATTTTGAAAAACACTGAAAGGCAAAAGAAATGTAAGCAGATAAGCGAATGAAGAAGAAAGAAATAAGATGGGAGGCCAAGCGAGCACAAAGCAGGGGGGGAGCTGCTCTTAGGGCAGGTCAGAGAGGGGGGTAGGGGCACTTTTCCAGCATGTGCATGGCTGTGCAGACACGTTATCCTGAGCCCAGCCAGAGGTGCAGCCTGGAGTGTGTGTGTTGAGCTGTGCCTGTGATTCACCCTCAGCTAAGCACCCACCTGTGGATACAGGAATCAACCATGCAGAGACAGTGGGGATTTACTCACTCCAGTTCTCAGCTTACAAGGGTCTGGTCTTCATGAACCACTTGCACAGCAGATCTGACTTCATGATTTTTCTACCCCCACAAGACTCTCTTCTACTCATGTCTTTTAATAGTTGTTTAATAACATGCATGGGTGAAATAGAATATTCTTTTATCTGCTCTAAGAGTCCCTTTTATTTTCACCACCTTACCACTGTATGGATCTACATCAGGAAAGACCAGTGCATTTCTTTCCAGTTTGAAATACTTGTCATTCCTGTGGTAGCTCTTTTCTGAGTCACAGCTTTTCTATTCAATGTAGAAGTAACATTAATATAGCAACAAGTAATTAAAAAAACCTGGAATCTATTTGGCTCACACTACAATTGAGTATGATTCCACAGCTGTAATTAGTTAGGCAGTGTGTTGCATCCATCACCTGCCTGCCCTGTGCTAAATTTCTACTCCATGTGTTCTCACAAAGAGTAATGAAAAGCAAGGCTGAGAACAGAGACATTTCTGGATTGACTGTCATGGAGGCCAGGAATCCTCCTGTGATGTGTTGGAATGTCTTGTGCTGCTCTTGAAACAGTCCATGGTAGCTTAAGTCTTAGGATCTTAACACTGAGGGCATTCAGCCTTTCCAAAACAAATTGCCTGCCACCTTCTTTCTGGAAAAAATTAATTCTCTCCCACCTGTAAAACAGGTAGCTGTTAATTCACCTAAAGATTATAGTCTGCTTTTATGTGATGACTGTTTTTCTTAGATCTAATGGCCTAAAGATATGGTTTTACTTCTGCCATACTCATCCTTCTCTGGTAACTGCTTTTGGTTAATAATCTTTGTCTCAGGATTCTAGTTAGTAGACAATACACCTCACAGCCAACACCTATATAAACTGGTTATCTGACCAGGATGTAGATGTCTTTATGGGCAGAATGTCATAAACTTCTATATCATTCCCTTTAAATTGGCATATGAAAGGGAATTGCCAATGAGTCATGTGCTATTTGCAGATTAGTACTATCTAGCACCTGGTGCCAAGGAAACTGATTTATTCTCTGTTATTATTTTGCTATTCATTACATTGTGCAATCCATCAATTTCCAACATAAATACATTGTGTAGTCCATGGATAGGAATAAATCTCGTTATGTTCAAGTACGTACATGCTAGGTGCTAGACCTGGCACAGGGAATCCCATATATTGTGCAGTTTCCTTGGATTTTTCATATTCTGTTACTAGCACTTTGAAGTTTTAGTTTTTGTTTGTTTGGCTTTTTTTCATTTGGCTGCCTCATTTTTGATTCCAACTTTGAAGAAATTATTTGAACAAAATATTTTGGACTTTTTTCTGAAACTCACAGTGCTCACTGAGGGTCTCTCATGTATTTTCAACTTCTGTGTATCTTTGACAGTTGCAGAAACTCTTGGGAGGACATAATTTCCCCTTGACTTTCCCACCAAGGCTCTTCAGCTAAGGTATGTTTGTTTGTATTGTTCTTTGTTTTGGTTTTGTTAGATGTGAAAGACAGAAAAACTCTGTGATATTATGTAGAACATATTTCTGTTTTTTACATCTCCTTGTGTTCAGACTGGAAGCATTTGGGGAACTTTGGGGTAGTACAACTCCTCTTTTCCAGATCTGTGTGTTCAGCTCAGGAAGGACAGGTGCTTTTCCTTGGATCTCTCCTAAGGCTGACTCCTGATTTGTGCAGTGGTTTCTGTAAAACAGTTTCTGATCTGTTTGGAGACTGCTCCTAATTCACCCCCACTGCTGGTTCCATCAGTCCTTGGTCAGTGTTGGTGGGATCTGTCCTTTAGCAGCAGGTCCTGCCAGCTGTGCCCTGGCACTGAGGGTGAACTTTGGCTTCACGTTAACTTAGCACAGTGAAAGGCATCATTCCATGCAGTCCCTTTCTTCCCTACAGGCTCTAGAGGCTTTTTCCATTTGTACTGCCCTGCTCTGGGATGTATTGAAGCAGTGCAGTGGGGACAGGGAACAGGCCCTGGGCACAGGCCAGCTGTGTGATCACAGACATGGAATATCACCCTCTGCCCTTGGCTGCCCTTCAGTCTCTGCCTTATATTTTTAGCTTTCAGATTCCTTACTGGGAGAATTGTCTCTTCTTACAACATTTGCAGTACACTGGGTGGATTAGCAGTTCTGCTAACTCCTCCTCTGGTCTCTAGTAAAAAGCAAATATTCAAAAATGATTCCTTAATTTTGATTAAGGAAGAATTGTATTTCCTAACACTACATGACAAAGCATAGTTGTTGAAAGGACTTTGCAAACTGGCACCTAAGCTTGGATGTCTCTGTCACACAGCAGGTGCTTCAGATCATTAATCTCCTGCAGTCCAAGCTGGTATTTATTCCTGTCCGCTCTCAGATCCTTTTGCTTGGCATAGCAAAGCACAGCATGCACCCCACAAATTGTGCTGGTGAGCATATTTAATTGTACATCAGCAGATTACCTATAATTAGCTCCATCACAGGGAGATCCTTGGAGATCCTCAGTGGGAGGATTAATGTCTTCTCCAAGGACAGAGGCAACTCTGCAGGGAGGATGGAGCTGCAAAGTTCTGCTGGAGGAGATTTGAGCTGGTTGATGAACAATCTGTAGTTGTTTCTGTTTCAAAGTCCAGGCTTTGACTTCCTTGAGCTGTAGCACTGGGTAGCTACAAATACCTCAGGGTTTCCTCTCAGTCCTGTGCACCCAGATATACTCTTCACTGCTTTGCTTTAATACCAGACTGTCAAGGTTGTCAGCTGGGATGGGGTTTTGCATGACTAGAAGTCAATGGTTTGTCTATATTTGGAATAGTCAATTTGAATTTTATATCCAGTCCAGAGAAACTGGGTCCTTCAAAGCCTGCTATGAGCGATGCATCTGGATGCTTCAGGCATCTGCTCTGGGATCAGGAGGGCTGTGCCCTAGAAATGAATGTTTCTTCCTAATGTGACAGATATAAATATCCAGGCTTAGCTGGGTGAAGCTCACCCAATGTGTTGGTCTTCAGTCCAGTTCATCTTTTCCTTTGCCTCTCTGTAATAGCAGTATTAGCCTTTCAGTATTAGTAGGACTCAGCAGGACATAGGACAATTTTTCTAGGTTCTAGGAGGCACAGACAAAGCAGATGGAAGAGCAAGGTGTGGCAAATCATTTATGTCACTTGTTTGGGCCTGTAAGTCCACTCCAGTTTTGTGCTAATAGTGGTTTTTTTTTTAAAAAACTCTCCAAACTATCACCTCTTCTGACTGTACTAGAGCACCACCTGCTACCTTGCAGACCTTGTAGGTCCCACAGATGCCCAGGGAGGCAGAATCAGAGCTCCTCTCAGGCTAGAGCTGGGACTACAATTGTGGTCACAATGTATGCAATGCTGTCCTAGATTATTAATTCCTCTAGATTAAGAATCCACAATAGTTTTCTGTTACTATTTCAGACTTTCCCACCTGATTAGTACCACATCTGTTTTCACTCATCTGAATATCTACTAGATATACCACCAACTGGATTTTCCTAGGTAATAGTATATAATAATCTCATTTCCTATAGGGTTACATTTAAGAAAACTAAATAATAAATCTTCTGATTTGGAGTGAGCTGTGTCTATCCTTCTATCTTGCCTTTTATTGCCATTGAATCTTCAGTCTTAATCTTTCCAAAATGAATATCTAGGGGTTGAAATGGAAATTTCAAAGGTGTGTTTTGAACACTTAGTCATGATGATGTAAAAATGTGGAACTCCTCATAGCTTTCCTTCTGCCCTGTTTCCTCTCCATGGAAAGTGCTGGTTTGAAGTATGGCACAGCAGCCACCAGCTCACCCCAGTTGTTGTGGAGAGGTGTCTGCTGCTCCTGTTGCTGTTACACTGGTGCTGAATGGCTGTAGGTCTTTGTTACCCTCTCTGCTGTGTAGCTAAAATGTTTCTATCTGTATGAGCCTGCCATTAGGACAGCTGAAACCACACATGCATAATGAGCTGGATTTCCAGCCTTGCACCATGGCTCCTGTGAGTTATACATACATCAGAGTCCTCTTCAGCATCTCTGAAATTCCTCTCCTGACAGGGAACCATTCAGCTCAACAAGTGCTTGAGGGTCAGGCCTTTAATTTGTACTAATATCATCTATTAGTTCTTTTCTGCCTCGAACTACCCTGCATATCCAAACTTCTTGGAAATTTTGCTCTGTGTGTGCACACTGTGTGTCTATGTAAACAGAAAAGAAGAAAGTTAGTCTGTGATCACAGATTTGGCCACAAATTTCAGAGAGAGAAAACTGAAAAGCTTTTCTATTCAGAAATATCACTGCAGAACCTGGGGAGGTGCATTTAGGTGCATGGATTCCTATCTCAGACAAAATCTCTCAAGGTGGATTATACCAGGGCAGATGTTGCAGAACATACAACCTTGACAAGGAGAGGAGAATGAAAGCAGGAAGCTGCCTTTGCATTTCTCCTGAAACACGATGATATTGTTGATATTAAGCTCTCACTCTTAAACTGTGAGCTCATCATCTTTCTCCATAAGTGTTGAAGTATTTCTGAGCTGACATCTTCATTTTTTAGCAAGTGATTGGGACAAAATTGCTCTTATTTTTAGATTAAATGAGAGATGATTAACAGCAAAAATTCCCCATAAAGATTAACTTTATGTAATAATTCCATCCATTCTTTCATGCAAAAATATCCAACCAGCTCTAGTGCAAGATACTACTAAAACCTGTTAAAACCACTTTTGATTGGTTGGCTCCTACATCTGACTGCACCATACTAAGGTTAATGAATTAAATTAGTCTTAAAGCTCCTATTGGTTACAGCTGAAATAGCCAAGATATTTCAGCATGAAGATATGAAAGGTGGACCTCATAGGTTTCCAAAGTCACCTGAACAGGTACATTGTGTGAAACTCTCTAGCATCTTTGAAATCAGTTCCAGTTCAACTTCTCTGATTTTTATTAACTTTGAATTGTCACCAGTAAAAGTTAAAATGTATTAAATGCATGCTGAAAACATCCTTCTCATTGCTGCAAAGGTGCTGCTGCAGAATCTGTTTTTGGCACATTTGGTGCTCTGGAACTTCACGACATTTGTTCTTGTATGCTTTTTCCTTGGTACCTTTATTGGTTGCAGGTGTTCTGTCATGAGGATTTTTATCTAGGTAGCTACAGTATATCCTTGTGGCATTAGGATCAATAAAAAATATGTTGTCTTAGTGAAGTTATTTTACAAACATTATCATGAAGCAAATTACTTCTGCCTAAGCTTATTGAGCATGAATGTGAATTGGCATCAGTAAAATCATTGAATCAGAGAACAGTTTGGGTTGGAAGGGACCTTTAGAGGTCATCTAGTCCAGCTTCCAAAAGATGGGCAGTACAGCAATCCATTGTGTTAGAAAGATGGCACTGGCTGAAAAGTGTTTAGATGAAACTGTAAAATGAGGTATTTTAGTGGAAAATATGTCAACATACGGAACACATTACTCTTCATTGACAGGTGTAATCCAAACCTATTATTAATTGAGCAATCCAGCCTTGCTTGTTTCTTGCTGTAAAGGCTGCAGGGGTGATGACATAGGTGTGTGTTAATCAAGTGTCAGTGGATCACATATTTCTGTCTCTTGCAGGACTTAACATTCATCAGTCTAAGAGCATCTCCAGATAATAGTTAATCATCCTACCCAACATCCTACCAGGCTGGTAAGTATTCTGCTATTTTATAGCTAATTATAAAAATACTAAAAAATTCTGAAAATCATAAACAATTGGATAAAGAATATTATTCCTCCACTTGTGGTAAAGCACATGTATAGAATTTATGGACTACTACTGTGTTACACAGCCCAGCAGCAACGGGTACCTCCACAGGAGATGCTACCAGGTGACATCCAGTCATCAAATTCAACTTACATCACTCACAGTAGATGGTAACATACCTGTGTCCCAGGCAGAAATGTCACTGCTGGCTTCAGTAAATTAACAAGATCATATTAATGTATTTATAGTTTGGGGATGACTTCTTCATGTGTGTAAACAGGGATGTTTTGCTTCCAAATCAGTTTCAGGTATGTTGCCTTAAAGCATGATCTGGTAGTCAAACTATGAAACCCTAGAGGCATGAGTAGCTTACCAACATCTTCATCTAATAAAAATTAAATCAGTTTTATGATCCTGTGGACAATGGAGGAAATGCAATCTTACTCAGCACTGCGTGATTAAAATGATTGATGAAATAGACATTTAGAAGCCTTGTTATGGAATATATTTATCTGGACAAACATAGAGGAAGAGCAGATGTTGTGCACTGAAAGAAGTTGCTACAAGTCATTTCAGCCACTGGTTCATGTCCAAGATGAGACTTCTTGACTATTTTAGCATGAACACTTGAGAAACACTTGGATGCTTTGGGAATGAGGTTAGGTGATGATTTATATAGGAATGGTCAATAAACACCTTTTACCCATCAAGAGCATGTGAAGCTTGTGCAATGATCTTCTGACCCAGGATAACCCATGTAATCTGCCCACCCCATTGGAGTGTTGTAAGAACAGCTGTAGGTCCTTACACACTCTGGCATCACAGTAATGGGAGCTGTGAATGCCTCAGCAGGACAGATAAAATAGCAAGGGACAGAGATCATCCCTGGCACCTCTCCTGGGCACCTCCTCTCTCTGTATGAATCATTCTTTATGCAGGGAGATTTTATTTATCTCCTTTCTCATGGCCACATATGTGGCAGGATTGCCAGGCCATGGTAATGCTATTTTGCCATATTTTTTTGCATAAAATAAAATACAATTAGAGGTGTCCATACAGCACTCAGGATACCTTCAGGCTGGAAAATAAATGTTTCTCAGGTGTCTTAGGATGGAGCAATATGTAAAGCAGAGCAGCTTAATTTCTCTCAGAATCACTTCTTGTTTTAAAGTTATCTATTTATGTGTTCCCTTTTTGCTATTTTTTAATTGAGCATGAGAAATCCCTGGTTAAAAATAAGTCTGTGGAATGATGTTTGTATGTACCTATTAGTTAAAACAATACAATTAGGATGTTGTAGATGACAGATAGTTCTGGAATAACCAGTACAAAGAAACATTTAAAAATTAAGATATGAAGGTCAGAAGATGATACATAAATGCTCCATCACATTTCCCAGATTTTTTTTCTGTACTCATAGATCCTTTAGTTTGTCAGTAGAGGTTTACCTGAGCATGTAGAGATAAAATTGCAGTTTGCCAATAGTAGGCAAGGAAAGAAGCCATCCTATATGGCAGCATGCTGGTTTCCAAACTGTAGGTGGTAGAAACCACTTTGGAAACCTATTTCATTAAGGAAAGAATGATGTTCTTGTCCAACACAATTACAGTGCTCTCAAGCAAGGCTGATTTGGATGTACCTTGTAGCAATATTTGAGGAAAACACCTTGATCAAGAAAAGAATGCTTCGGCAATTAATCTCACTGACAGTACTGTGGCCTAAAGGGCTCTGTCAAATGCAAGGTAGTTTTAATTAGGTAATTAATACAAATATATTCTGGCAAATTTAATTGTTAGCATGCAAACAAACTGGTTTGTTTTGTTTTGTTTTTTTAACTGGGAATTTAAGTGAGAGAAAAGATACGTTATCAGTATTTAAGCTATTTTCCTTTTTTTACTCCCAGAAAACAGAATTAAACTCTAACCTGGATAATCATGTAAAATAATAATGTAAAATATGTATTTTTTAAAGCTGCAATTTGACATCACTCTCCATGCAGTCTGTGTTCATTCTGGGGCTCTCCCTTCCCCACGTTAATGCTCTCCTTCAATAACAGGAAACAATGCTACTCCTCACAAGCAATGGGATGGGATGTCTGAGCTCCACAGACACTTCCTCCAATGCTCTGCTGCTCTGCACAGCTCCTGCCCCTCCCTCAGTTATTCCTCACACTGCTGCTGCAGTTGGATCAGTGTGATGGTTGATGAGGATTTCTTTTCCAGGTGGATCATTTCCCCTCTCTAGATCACTGCACACCTCCCTGATAAGGGATATATTTTGCCACTAGCATGTTTTAACCAAAAAATCCCAAAGGAATTGTGTGTTTTCTTTCTGTTGAGAGGTGGGAATAAAATGGAAAAAATGAACAAGGAAGGCTCAGGTCTTCAAGTGACTCTTGAACATGGTCTTTGGGGTTTGTTGGGTAGGTTTTTCAGGGATTAAATGTATTTATTTCAACATTTCCAAGTGATTGTGTTTGGA
>VZTB01000874.1:0-342323 GCA_013397245.1 Thryothorus ludovicianus | reverse complement strand
ATTTTTTTTAAAATTTTATTTATTTATTAGGAGGGTTAAATAGTAATTTGCCTGAGGACTAATTTGAATAAAAGGCGGATTGAATGTAAGAGGCAGCAAAGATAAAGGGATGACTTAGGCACAAGGATATGTATGGTACTGCCTCACACTCCAGTTTGTAGTGGGAGCTCTCCGCGTGCAGGTATTACGGGATGGGTTTGTGGCGACTTGGGGAACACACTAAAAAAAGGGAAAAACGTTGAAGTTTTAGGTCTTGCTGTTGCAGATGTTAGTTTAGCATACTGGGTGGGAGCAGTCTCATTCCTGATGGCCCACAGCTTGGCCATGATAGAAGTTTCTTTGCAGTGACAGATGGAAGAGGAGGTATTGTCTCTTTTCAGTTTCTCTTGGTGAAAATGCTGGGACTCCTATTGCAGTGGCTCTTGATAACAAAGCAATTTAATTTGCAAATAAACCGTACAACTCTAAGTTGTTTTAGTATGTTTCCCTTTTTTTTTTTCCTTTGGCCATAGGAGAGTTATTTATTGTGCTCATTGTATGAGGTCTAAAACTTCCATTTCAAAATAATAATTCAAGTTTATATTTCTTTACTACTCTTTAATTCCACAAGACTGAAGTGTCACTTGTCAGCAGTGTGTTCACATTTAGAAGTATGCTTTTTTATAGAGCACTCCTTCCCAAGGAGTTTGCAAACTGGTTTGACTACAGCTAGACCAGACACATAAAATATACTGCGAGATAGGATTAGGTGAGAACATTAATGACAGTTTTTGTAGATCACAGGTGTCCTTGAGAAGCAAATGATGAAAGATCAAGGTCACAGAGTGCAAGAGAATTGTAAACTTATGAAAGTGTCTGACATGCATATCCTTATGGCTGCAGAGTTTAAACCATGCAGTAAAGAACAGTGGAAAATTACAAAGGGGCTTTATTGACCTGTTATGGGAAGAAGAGCAGAGACAGAAAAGCGTGCAGGAAGCTGGCTGGGGTGCTGTGTTCCTGGAAGTCAAATGTGCTGGGGGTTTTAGCATATTAACATCATGCCAATTTCTGGCTGCAAGGAAGTGTTTTTGGAACTGAACTTTTACTGAAGGGGGAAAAAATACCATTTTGCTAATTTATTGCTAGATGCTTGTCTCTGAAATGAGGCGTGTGATTCTGTGCATGAATATAAATATATGACTATTTATAAAAAGATATATAAAAAAGATATATATATATAGATAAAAAGAATATATATATGCACATGTTATTATTTTGCAGTTTGTGATCTTCAATTCCTGTGTCATGGATGAAACTGCTTTGTCCCTTGGAACAATAGATGTTTCCTATTTGTCCACCTCAGCAGACTGCAGCATCAGTAGATGTAAGCATTCCAGTGAAGAGTGGGTAAGTAAAAATTTTGAATGTTACTGGCCATATTTACCTTATTATTTCCTCAAGTGGACTTTTTATTGTTATCAAGAATGAGGATAAGGAATTACGTCTCTCATGCATGATACTGTTTGGTTTTAATTGAACTTGAAACGTAAGGAGGAACCAACAGTTCAATTCTGTGCCAAAGAATAATGTTGCTAGAAAAGAAAAAACCTGTCAAACTCTATTGATAGTCTTACAGTCTTCTGGTGTGATGTTGCTAATAATTTTGTGTAGCAGTAAATGTACAGAATCCCATTGTGGAGTAGCCAAAGTCAAACAGGAAGCTTGTTGCTCTTCTGGGTGATGTGGTTTAGAGTGTGCAGGTGAAAAGGATGATGCTGAAGTTGCACAGTCATATAGGCATTGAAGCTGGAGCTTTCCATGCAGCCCAGGAGGTGGAAAAAAATTGGTGGATATAAATAAGGAGCCTATTAAAAGTCTGTGTCCTCCATTGAGGAGCCTTGGGATTTGGAGGCGACAAAGGAGGCAGTGAGCAGAGTGGTCTGGGTGGAGCCAAAAGAGCCACATGGGGACTGGGGTGGTGGCAGCTGGTTTAGCAGCATAGGTCAGGAGGAATTAGAGGTGGGTCTCGAGAGGAGGAGTTTGAACTTGATACAGAGGAAGAGTTGGAAACATGGTCAGAGCTGAGGGAAAGGGGCAGATGTCTGGGGCTGGGATTTCTACCTAGCTAAGATGGAAGTTCCATGGAGCAGCAAGCTGCAATAACCAAGAGGTCTGTGTGAAAATGGAATAAGGGCAAGCAAGTCAGAAGACATAGAAAAGAGGTTTTGTAAGAAAATGCTGGAGAGGTACATAAGGGGTTGGAGGCAAGCAGAAGGAAGATGGCATTGTTACAAAGTTGGTTTTGGAGTTAGCCTTAAAGAAGGTGATAGAGGAGGGGTTATGGCAGGCTTAGAACCTTGATACTTATTTATTTCAGTTGAAGAGTTAGCCTTGGAATATTTGCCAGTTTATGCTGCTTGCCAAATGTGATACATGCACAATGTAGTTTTTAAGCATCTTCAGCATTGCTTTTGACTTTCTGGGAGTTTCTCACTGGTCTGTATTTGTGTCTTCCAGTGTTGTTTCTACCCTTCTGCTCTGCCACTTGAAAGTTCTATTTTAAACAACATTTTGGGTTTGGATGGTTTGTTTCTGTAACTTCTCTTTTAATAATGGAAGTAACTTTCTTCTCAGTAAAGTACATGGTTTAAAAATGGCAACCCAGTTCTCATTCTCAAGCAAACAATAATTCAGTAGACTTTAATGGAAACAATCAAACAATCAAGGTCTTTGAAAATATACTTAACTGCAATTTTTGCATTATGTCCCAACACAGAGAATGAGTTCCGTGGATGCAGTCACTCTGGATTTTTTGTTCTGTAATCTTCAGATAGGCAGTGTAACTTTGGAGAAGACACAGAGGTTCCTTTTTCATATCACTCTGCAAGAAACTGCTCAAAGTGCCTACAGAGTCTATGGAGTTAATATTTTGGATACATTTTATCTTCCTGCAGTTTTACAGGGTGATAGTCAGTTGAACCTTAAAATCCATTGCTCATATTATAAGCACCTTTATATTATTGAGAATGTAGTGTGCTCTTAATTTCTTTCAGTTTTCTCAGCTGGCAGTTTCCTTGGTGTTTCTTAATTACAGCTATCATTCCTTTTAAAATTTTGTGTCAGCCCATGCAGCAGTGCTTAGATACATAAGTACAACGCTGAGATTTTGCTTTTATTTTCTTAAATTTTAGAAAAAATTTGGGAAAGATTGTGAGGGGTAATTTTTTGTGTGTGTGTGGCAATTCCTCTTCCTCAAAGCTTTCCCATACACAGTATGGGAATTATGACATATTTCTGCATATTTACACAGTGGTCCTTTGTTCTGCAGGGGGAGTGTAACTCCCGTCCCACTCTGTTCCGATCTGCCACTCTGAGGTGGAAGGAGGCGCTGCTGAGCAGGAAGAGGCCGTTTGTGGGACGATGTTGCTACGTGTGCACTCCCCAGAGCCGGGTAAGGAGATTACAGAATGGATTATGTTGGACAAGAATGCATGGTTGCAGCGGAATGAAGTTGCAGTGATTTCCTTACTTTCAGAATTAAGGTCACGATGTTTTCACTTCATGAAGTGCTATAGTCTGTCACTGTTCTTTGTGGTTATGTTTACTTTGTCATGGAATTAAAGAGTGCCACACACCTGTTTTGGTGCTTAGTCTCCCACACCTCTCAGTGTGGGCTTACTCCTTGCACAAAATTCTCCAGCTCCTCAAAATTATTACTGGGAAATGGGATAGCAAAATTATCTGGTGTGTTAGGTTGATAATGGGAATTTGGAGCATATCAAAGTGTGAAAATTTGCTTTTAGGACACTTTAATTCTCTATCCACAGGATAAATACAGTTTGGAAGCTAAGCAGTATGCTTCCTTTCCAACTTGCTCAGTCCTGTACTTGAGAGAACAAGTTAATTTTCTATACCTGGCAGATTCCTTTCCTCTTTGCCCAGCCTGGAAACAAGGACTGCCAGTTGTGATAGTGGGGATATTTGTCTGTTGGGAACAGTGTCAAGATGGTGGCTCTAGAGAGGTTGCACAAGCTGATTTAAAATGTGAACTTTATTGAACTGCATTGGGCAGGCTTTCTGTAAGCTCAAGATGCAAAATGCTGATAAATGGCACAGTGCAGTTTGCAAGCAGTTCATGTAATTTGGCTATGTGTACACCCCAGGCTTTGGATTGCCCTCAGTTACACTTTCATTGGCTGGGCTAGAGGAAAAATTTGCTTCTCTTTGACCAAAGGAAGGTTGTTGTTTCACTCTGTTCCTCTTCCAGAACAGAAAATTGCAGGAATGACATACAAATGTGGTATAGAAATCTCAATGTATTGTGAAGGCTATGTATGATATGGGCAACAAGACAAACAGATAAATTGAGAATACTTCAGACAAGTCAAGTGTTTTGACTTATGAAAAGGTGTGTGTAAATCCTCAGCTTAGGGCTTTATACATTTAATAACTAACCTGTTAGTAATTAGGCTGTTTCCTTTAAAAATAAAAATCTTGTTCTGTATTTTTGTCCATTTAAGAGACTAATTAACTATCCTGAGATCCCACTTAGGTAAGGAGCATGACCTATTAAGCCCTTTGTTGCCTTCTGCTGTAAGGAAAAAGATATCATCCTTGCACAGACAGTAACAAAGATAATCCTCTCATTAGGTTCCAAATACATTTTTTGGAGCTGCCTTTGTCGTTATTTTTCTTAAGGAAAAGGAATGAATGAGGTAAATTTCCTTAAGTGTGCCAATGCTGAGAGTGGGAAGTCTTGCTTCTCCCTCTTGTTTTCCTTCCTGTTCCCCTGAGGGCTGATCAAGTTCACTAACCAAGCAGAAAATTACCTGCTTCATTCATTTAGTCTGTCTTAGTTTTTTGTCTTGTCAGGATGAAGTAGGGACATTAAAGGAATGCTGGAGGTGCTGTAAGCTAAGAGGTGAGGTGTAGAAATTAGCAGGAAAGGTCAGGATGTGGTGATGGGAGCTGGGCTACTTCTCTGTGCCAGCAGGGAGATCCTGCATTGGCTCAGTTTGTCTCACAGAACCACGTGCTCTACCTGACACAGGATTGGAGAAGAGTTAAATAAGGAGAAGCTGGAGTATGACAGTACCACTGGAGGGTGTTTCATAGTGAGGTTTAACCTGACACTTAGAGCACGGGTGTAGACTGGCATTCAGTGGTACTTAACTTTGTTGCTGATTGTTTGGGAGACCAAGAACAAGTCATTTTGTTTCTCTTTGCCAGAACATGTCAGCTTATAGGATCCACAAAAAATTCACTGTGTCAAATAGTCAAAGAAATTAGCATAACTTCGAAGTTTCCTCTTAAGACCTTAGACCAACAGTTGGTTCATTATAAAGCACAGTTGTGCTTTAGCAGGGAGTAGAAGACTCTGTGCTCTCACTGTAGCACATAATTTCTACCTGATTTGCAAATAACATAGGACAGTCATATATTTAAATTTTGTGGCAGATGGTGTGCCCTAAACAAAATATAAACAAATGACTCTTACCTGACTCCCACTGCAGAATTGGTGGTGAGGCTGTTTGGCAGCTCTGCTGTTGCTGGTCACCATCTTTCTCCTTTGCTGTCTTTTATTGTCTTCTTTGACATGTACAGTTCAGTACTTTTAGCTGTAGTTCACTGCTGGCAAGGTACCAGTTTTATAATTATGTATCATTTGGGTAGAAATAAATCAGCCTCTTGGTCAAGGTATTCACTTGGACTGTGGAAGAGTAAAATTTGTGTTTTCCTGCTGAAGGATATTAGTTGTGGAAGTGCTCCTAAACTCATCCCAGTTAATGCCTTGGCATGTGGAGTCTGTAACAAGGCTCTACAAGGCTGGACTAAGTTTGTTGTTCAGGCAGAGCAGGAATGTGGGGATTTGCCACTAACCTTGGGTGGATATCCTGACCCTTGGGCTGTTGTTACATGATGCTTGATCTACTGGGTGCTACAGACTGAGCATCAAATGCTCGTGGTTACACTAATGCCCAGCGTGGCTTAATAAAGTTCTCAAAGATGAGTTCTGTATTATGACAAGTCCTGGTTTATGTTGCATCAGAATCTGATGAAATGTTGTGGCTTGAAGAGTGTAACCAGTACAACCACACAGTAAAGCCTGGAGAATGCTTTGAAAGTATTGGACTGGGAGTAGTGATTTGAATTCCACTTTCATTTTAGGAGTTTGTGTACTGCATAGGCAGGTTCAACACTTCTGGTTTTTATGGCACAAATGAAAAACATTGCATTATCTTAAATGTTATGATGAATGTAACAGGCAAAGCTGTTTTATGTAAAGAAATAGTCCATCAATCTTTCTTTTTTTTGGTTTTACAGGATAACTTCTTCAATTCTAGTATTCCTTCTTTGGGTTTACGTAATGTCATATACATCAATGAAACACATACGAGGTAATGTAGCAAGTGCTCCTTTTGCTTTTAAAATTCATTGTGTTCTGATTTTATGACAGAAAAATCTTTATGGTCTGGAGTGAGTTGATATATATTGAAGTCCTAAAATGCAGAATTTTGGTGCTGACTTCAGTAACGTGCTTGTTAAATCTGGCTGTGTGTATTTGGGAACTGGGCAAAGTCCTTTGGGGTTATAGACAAGGAGTGTGGGGGTCAAACTTGTTTCACAAGAAACCCAAAATTTCTTCACAAAAAAAAATTCTTTTGTGCAAATGGCAGCATCAGTAGCATAATATTGAGGGGACATGATTTATTTCCTTATGCAGAATGTCTTCAGGCTGCACTTTAATTTACTGAGCAGATCTGGCTCACAATTTAGGTGTTGACTATTACCACTTATGGCAGTTAAACCTGAATTCATTAAATCTTATGAATCTGTCTCTTCTCTGGCTTGATGGCAGAGTTCAGCTTCTGTAAAGTGCAGTAAAAATGAAAAAAAATCTAAAAAATGAAGATGTGTCTGCACCATTGGAATCATACCTTATGTTCTGAGATGAAGATACTGAAATTGCACAAAAATATTCTGTTCTTTGTAAAGTAATAATGCTGGCTAAGATTTTTTTTTGCAATAATCATTAGCATAAGCAGATCCTGCAGTGTTTGTTGTAGTCAGAGCAAACAAAGAGAGGCCAGCGGCCTGAAAGAAATGAGCCAAAGTGTCTGAGAGAAAGAAAGGCAGCATTGTGTGTGCTTGAGAGGGAGAAAGCTAATGTTAGAGGCTGTTCTTTATTAAATTTGAATTAATTATGGGTTTTTTAAGAGTTGAGCTTGTAGTTTGGAATATGGAAAAATAACAGAAATACTGTTTAACTTCTTTAAAATTAGTTTTGAAAGTCTAATGCTTGAATGCTTTTGAATGGTCAAAGATACTTGAATTGGAAATGTAAGGATAAAAAAATATAGGTTAATGAATTATTCTGAAATAAATGCATCTAGTTCAGAATAGTGTGAAAATAGTGTCATTATAGTGTGAAAATGGACAATTTTAATGAAGTTCTGAGGTCTCATGGGGCAACACAGTCACAGTTCCCTGGCCTTAGAAAGCAGGAGGGGATTCTCTTTAACTGCCAGCATGCTGTAACTGCATTGACAGCCTTTATCTGAGGTTCAGCTGCCAGTTTTAAATGTCTCTTGACAGGTCCTTTCTGTGTCTTTTTGGTCTTCTCTCATTGCTACATGATCAGAAAACAGATTTTTTCAATTAAACTGTATTATGTCTAAGCTGTAAAATTAGTCTAGAAGCCTTCATACCTTGACAGATCCCTGCAATAACTGTGCTGTTCTGATATGTTCATAGTTACCAAAAAATATTGTTGTCAAAAAGAAGCATATCCTTATCTTTGCTTTCTAGAAAAATCAGTAAGGCTCTCAAACTCCAAAGAGAAGGTGGATAGAGGAAAAAAAGCAATTAAAACAGAACCACCAGTCTTCTTCTCTGACAGCAGGAATAGCTGGTCTGAATATTTGTGTAATCATTCTGTGCCACACTGTGCCCATGTGCACCCATCTCAGTTACAGTGCACTCGAGGGCTTTGGCCTTTTGCAGTGTCAAAGTTCTGTCTCATCTTTCCTCACAGTTTTTGACACATGTATAAATTTACTGAAATATGGCAGGGAGGTTTAACAGCCAGGATCAGTGACTCGAGTGATGACAGCGGGTGAGACGTTGGCAGCACTCCAGCATGGAAAGCACCACGAGCTTTGTCACCCACGGTTCAGTTTGGGACAATCACTGGAGCAGCAGCCAGGCGTTGCAGCAGCAGACCTCAGGACAGGGGTTTTGCATAATGCTTACTGCTGTGGGCTTAGGAATTGCCAGAATTTGATTTTTCATCCAGCTGTTAATTCTGCCCCTTCACATCATCTCTGCTTTTGGGGGCCCAGGTGTTTTGTTTGTGTGAGTGGTGGCCTGTCCACTGCTGGCCTGGTAAATGAGGGAGCTGAGGAGAGGAATAGTGATGGATATCCACTGTGGGGGATGGATCTATGCCATTCCTGTGCCACGTGCATCTTCTGAGATGTTTGATATTCCCAATAACATTTGCTCAGATGATTTCTCCTTGTATAATTGAGAGAGTAGAGGACAGGGTTAATTTAAAAAGAAGAGACTGTCTTCCTAAGTTTATTTAAACACTTGAATTTGTAGTGAGATTTACTGATTTTGTGGTTATACTCTTGCTAAAACTTTGCTGGGAGAAGGTATAGAGAGGACACATAGGACTGGGTGTTTGTAAAGACTATAAAGGAAGCAAAGCTAACTAAAAAAGTGGATTTAGTTTTGATGGCTAGTGCAAACATATTTTCAAAAGTATTTGTGAGAGTTTACTGTGCACTTACGTGAGCAGCTTTCCCAAGAGGACTTGGTGTTCTTTAAGAAGTTGACAAACCTCTCAGCTGGGCATTTACTTTCCCTGGTGGAAAGGGGCACTAAGTTGGAAATCAGCACTATCAGTTCTTTTAGCCTCACTGAGCTGGCCAGCTGGTTCCAGACAAAATGTATATGCTGGTTTGTTCACCACATTCCTGTGATTCTGTGGGTGTTTTAAGGCCAGTGTCTCCCTGAATTGAAAGGGATGCAGACCCCAGCTGGCTCAGATGTTTTGTGCTGTGCATCAATTGTTTCACCCATAACATGAAGATACTGGCAATTTACTAGAAGATACAGAAGCTTTTAGCCATTTATGAAGTTTGACTTGCTTTTTCTTCTTAATTGTATTTTTAGTTGTATTTAGTGCTATTCTTTTTGGCAGCAAAATATTTTGAGGATCACACTGAAATATCCTTCATTTTTTGTAGGTACAGAGGGTGGCTTGCAAGACGCTTTTGTTATGTCCTTTTTGTGCAAGAGAGGGATGTTCACAAGGGTATGTTTGCCAAGAATCTGACAGAAAATGTGCTGAACAGCAGCAGGTAAGATGACACAAAATTAACTGCTTTTTGCATTACTAACACATTAAAATATGCCTTAATATAGACAAGTTTTGAAAATCTGACTGTTTAAAATACTGGAAGATGCAGTATCTTTAGAACAGCCTTTCAGGAATGTAGCTTGAATTTCTGTTGGAACAGTAAAAGGAGGGACTTGAAGGATTACAAGTCTCTAAATGAATGCTGTGTATTGGGGGAACAGCAGAAAAATAAATTGCTACATGAGAGCTCTTCAAACTTCTGTTTATCTAATTCATGTAAATCATTACCACTGAAGTCATACTGCAATCATCAGAAATGATCAGTGTTTCAGAAATAATAGGAAAGCAGCATTTTGGAGTACCCTGAATGTACACCTGGAGAGTGCAGCAAAAAATGAAAAAAGGCAGTAAAATGGAGTAGCCAGCCTTAACTTTGTGGAGCTTGTGTTCTGTTTCATATGCCTCATTTTAAATGGCATCTTGAAGCCCTGATCAGCTGTTCAGGTATCAGTTTTCCTTGGATACAAAGAAATTCAACCACATGCTTGCTCCTTGAGGCTACTTTGTGATCAGAGGGCATACACTGCCTACATTAACATTCCTAATTCTCCTGAATTTTTAAAGCTTGTGTCCCATCTGAAGATGATAGTGTTGCTTTTGAAAAGTAAAGTTGTACTACAGTCATGGTGTGTTAAAGCCACTTACTGTCTCTTGGGTATATTTTAAAGGGGGAAATAGCCCTTATAAAATTTTGTTAGACTTGGTAAAACTGAGAATTCAAGGGCAACAATAATCTAGAAATTCAAAATAACAACTGCATAAATCCTTCTAATGAGGTAAACAAAATTGCTGTGGCAGGAAAAAGAAAACATTAACAAAAATGAGATTGTGCCTGTTCCCCTGAATTGTTCACTTTTTTCACCATTTCAGAAGATTAGCAGTCACTTAATATTAGTACCTGTGATCTGTGTACCTACTGTTTCATGTAATCACTTTTGAGCCCATTCAATCATCACCTGCCTCTTAAATTAGAGCTTGTAAAACTGAATTAAATTTAATGCATTTGGAGTACACAGTGGTTGAGTGAATGTTTTTTATGTTTGCAAGTTACTCCTGTTGTAAAACATAGCTCATTCTGAGCTGTTGATGTCTGTGTCTTGGACATTTCTGTTGTGGGCCTGTCTCATAAACTTTACTTTTTAATGTTAGAGTCCAGAAGGCCATTGTAGATGAAGCTTCTGAACCAAGTACTCCAGGTAGTTTTGTTCAGACTGATCCTAAAGCTATCAACAAGGTGAAGAAAAAAGCTAGGAAAATTCTCCAGGAAATGGTAGCAAATGTGTCACCTGCTTTAATCAGGTAAGAAAAATGTCTCATCAGTATTGTCAGTGAGTGGAAGGATGGGCAGTAATAGTAGTTATTCTTCATTTTCAGATGCAACAGAAGTCCTCTGCTTTTCCAAGGAATATATTTTATGATTAAATACAAACTTTTCCTTTTCTCTCAAAACTGGTTTTGGGGCTAATGCTTAGACCAGTATTGGCTTCACTTGTTTCAGGCTCATATGGGCAAGAGCAGCTATCTGCAGCATCACAGACTGAAAGATAGTTTTTCCATGGGCCTATTCAATATTATAATTTGTAGATATAAATATCTTGGGGAGAGTCTTATTTTAGATAAAATCTCCTCCTGTGGTGTTTGCATTTACTACTGAGGATGATTCTGTCTCTGTCATATTCCTACTTCACAGCCTTCACTGAGGTTGATACAGGATTTGTATCACAACTGCAGGAAGCTGAAATGTGGCTACTAACCACAGGCAAAACCTTGTTTAGCAGTTGGATTTTATAATTTTGTTTGAATATAAGTTATCAGATGAACTGGCTCTACCTTTAGTCATACAGGAGCAGTATAAAACCTAGGCAGAAGTAAATGAAGCTTTTTGAGTTGTGTTTGTTTTCCCTTAGGTTGACTGGCTGGGTGTTGCTGAAGTTGTTTAACAGCTTCTTCTGGAATATCCAGATCCACAGAGGTCAAATAGAAATGGTCAAAGCAGCCACAGAGGTAAGGGCTGGTGGGAAAGTCCAGTAAAACAGATTTCTGAAGTAGTTTCTAATAATATTTGCAGCACTTCTCTTTTTGTAAGAGTTCTGCTAAGTCTGTATGAAATGCAATTGTAGGTGGAACGGTGTTCTTAGTTAAATACATGCTCCTAGAGTTGTGTTTACTCTGGGTTTACCTTTGATTCAGGAACAAATTTTAGCTATCAGGCTGGATGATTATCTCAGATAACTGTGCATCCAACATAATTTCCATTTTTTTGAGCTGTGGCAGCCAGCAATAAATTAATAGATCTAGTCAGGATTTTTCATTTTGATTTGGAATAAAAACCTTTAAGAAAAATTTTTCCCATTTCTTACTAGCAATCTGTTTCCAGTTTTTCAATACTTATTGAAATTGGTCAAACACACTCCTAAATGCTACCATTTTGTTTACACTCAAATGAAGGAACTCTTCTTGCAGGATTTACCTTAGAGACATTGATTAAATAAATGAAACAAATAAAAAGTTCCTGTTCTTTTCTTGGTTTTTTTGAATATTGTGTTTGGGAAACCCACTATTCATAAATCCTTGCTAATGTCTAATAGAATTACCTATATTTTGGTGACAGTGAGGATTTTTCCACATCCCTGATTGTTTGATTAGTGTCTCAACACTGTGAGTCTGAAGAAACTGGGAATATTAATCACAGTTAATGTAATGGATACAATTGAAAACTGCTGTCCATGAAAACTAAGACTAAAGACAAGTTGAATAAAATGTTCTCATTGTCCCAGGTGAAGGAAAACCAGGAGTAAACAAACTCAGTTATGGTAACTGGTAAATACCATCAGTTCAGTTAAGATGAAGCTAACAATCTCAACAGTGGATTTAAGAAAAGGAGTAATATTCCATGTTTCTTACCAGCTGACTTGTTTCTTTTTTTATTCTCTCCCCACCATAGATGAATTTGCCTCTTATCTTCTTGCCTGTTCACAAATCCCATATTGACTACCTGCTTCTTACATTCATTCTTTTCTGCCATAACATCAAAGCACCCTACATAGCTGCAGGGAACAATCTCAACATCCCCATCTTCAGGTAATAACCTCTCCTTATTTGAAAAAAAGACTGAGGTGGTGGGATCTGACCTATTGCACAAAATGTCCAGGTGTAAAATTATCCGACTGTTATTGGGCCATCATTTAGAACTTCTGTGGTTCCTATGACAAGTTCAGAGAGGGAGCATCACAACATCCTGAGAAGATCTGTTACAACCTTAGTAGGGTGAGGAGAAAGGATATATTTTTTTTTTGGTGTCTCAAAGTGGTTAGGTGAGTAAGGAAAGAGTTGTGTATGGACAGAACTCTTCGTGCAGTTTGGTGAGCTGGCTAATGAGCAGCAACAGTACTGGGTGAATAATACTGTGTGGAAAAGTATTCCACTTGAGTCTGTGTTTAAATTATATTTCTGGTGGCTGAAGAACCTGAGGTATTTTAGGTAATATTTTTCCATTGAGATAGAATCTGGGCATATTTGATATCTAAGAAACCACTGGGTATTATAGGAAATTATGAGGATGGTTTACATGATGACTTGGAGGATGGTTTACATCAGTAGGTGCTGGTTTGTAAAAATCCCAGTGAAAATGGCATTCATATAAATTATCAATTAAAATGCTAGTTCTTAGGGCCAGCAGAATAAAGAAGGTTTAGCACAGATAATCTAACACTACTTTGGGCACTGGGCACCCTGAGTTCTGCAACATTCAGCAGGCCCATGATTCACACATAGCACCCTGACTGCAGAAAGGGGAGCTCCTGTTTGGTCTTTTGAGCCAGTAAAGGATTTTCATGCAAGAAAACAACCCTACTCATCATTGCTTCTGTGAAGCAGAAGGGATGTCCTCTTGAGAACTTCTTGCTGCACTATGAGATAAATGCAAGACCATGCAGGTGGTGTAATTGCTGGTGCCATGTGGGAGCTGCCTGCAGATTGCTCTGTTAAAATCAGCTGCCTGAGCTGATTCTGCAGCTCAGGGGAGTGTGCAGCACACCACGGACATGCAGGCCATGCACTGTGTGCAGCACAGATCAGACTGAGACAGCTCAGGTTAACTCTTACATGGGTCACCAGCATCTCAGTGTGCAAGAATCTCCTGGTCAGTGGCCTGTCAAGGCAGTGAAATGGAGCAAGACAGCGTAAAGAAGCCTGTTCATAAGTGAAATAGAGAAATGTTCTGTAGTCCCATCACATGCAAGTAGTGTAACACAGTTTACTCTTTAAGAATTTCAGTTATTTGAATCCCTGTTGTGTGCAAGGAATTACTTGGTGGAGGTGCAGTAGTTTGCTGCAAACTGAAATCAATGAGTGTAATCCTTCTTTGGTGTGTAGCACACTGATCCGCAAGCTGGGAGGATTTTTCATTCGTCGGAAGTTGGATCAGAACCCTGACGGTCGTAAGGATTTCCTGTACAGAGCTTTGCTCTATGTGGTGTGTATTTCTCCTCTTTCCTTCTGTAGCTAGCATTTCACTGGGGTGGCAAGTGGGAAAGTCAGTTCCATCACTCTGGAGATGCATTTATTGCTTTGAATTTGTCTTAACTTTCAAGCTGCAAAAAGGGGATTCATTTTTGTACGCAGGTTTGAATTTATAGAATAAAGAAAGTTGTGTGCTCTGCCTCTTTGAAGATGAGCAGATATCCACCTTGCATAATCCTTATTAAAGAATGTGGAATTAATGCTCTCTGAGTTAACTTATGCTCGTTTCACTGATGTCTTTTGTTGTGGGGCATCTCTACACTGATCCACTTAACACAGTGGAATTCTCTGTTCATGGTGGGATGATGTAATCCTTTGTGCCATTCAGTGTAGTAGCTGTAATTGCATCTTAGAAGATGAGATGTGCTGGGGAACCAGAAGGAAAGATGAATGTGAATCAACTACATCAACCATTGCTAGAGTTGCTTTTTGAACAAGTGTCATTATACTGCTTGTATATTCATGCAAATTCATTTGCACGTAGGTCTGGGCTTGTGTCAGGCATTAATTAATTACCAGTGTTTTTTTCCACCAGTACTTATGCCAAGTCAGGACCTTCCAATGCTTTTAAAAGGAAATAGTTTCCAACGAGATATTTGAAATACAATTATATGTTATCATACATATGTATGCCAATATAACTAGATACTTATTTTTTCTCTTTTCCAATCTTTTTTGTATTCAGCACATAGAAGAATTGTTGAGACAGCAGCAGTTTCTGGAAATATTCTTGGAAGGCACACGGTCTCGGAGTGGAAAGACATCTGGAGCTAGAGCAGGTCTTCTGTCTGTGGTGGTGGATGCTCTCTTCTCCAATGCCACTCCTGATGTCCTGATTATACCTGTGGGAATCTCCTATGATCGCATAATCGAAGGTCACTATAACAGTGAACAGCTGGTAAGAGCAATCAATCAGCTTGTTTTGCCAAGGGGATTTCCTGCTTATGTGCAGGAAAACGTGTTACATGTTAATGCTTGTGCTGGTCCTCTCCTCCATGGACTCAGGGTTCCTGTTGAGCCATGAATCACAAAACATCTCCAATAGGGGGGGAGGGGAGGTACAAGTGACACAATTCTAAATGCAAATTCATGACAGGACAAGTAATTTGTTCAAGGGGTTATCTATGGAGAAAAATAATTCCCTAGATTTACTTGAAGTTTCAATGTGTGTCAAAAGCTTCGGCCTTGCTTTGTCTGCTGTTGCATGCATTTTAATTTTAAACATAATTGCAAAGTGGAAGAAAAGCAAAACAGCCACCTGTGTTTTCTAGGGCAAGCCTAAGAAGAATGAAAGTCTTTGGAGTATAGCTAGAGGAGTCTTCAGAATGCTGCGGAAGAATTATGGGTGTGTCAGAGTGGATTTTGCACAACCATTTTCCTTAAAAGTAAGTTTGGTATCTTGAAGGACTTTTTAAAGCTTCGACATTTTTGGTGTTTCAATAGTGAGACACGTTTATTTTGATTTTCTCTTTGTGGGTTATTATCACTAGCATTATCTGCTGCAGTCCATTCTGACAGGACAAAAGTATCCTTGTTTTTGATGAACATGTGAGTCTTTGGACACGTTTGTATTGCTCTGAAATAGTCTCAGAGTTGATATATTAGTTTTGAAACAGTCTAAGTTTTCTTACTTGTGGAGTTCTTTGATTAACAAGCAGTCTTTAAAATTATCCTTATACTGTCTAGTAATTCTTTACGTTGTAGAGACATTTGGAGTTGAAGGAAGCTGAATACTGTTTTCCAGGTTAATTTAATGACATCTGCAATGGTTGAGGGAGGGAATTTATCTCACTGGATTTTTAAAATTGCTAAGCAAATTAGTAGCTATAAAAGTGTCATGAGTAATATATCATAAAAATCTGTATATTCTTTGAAAGTCATCATTCATTATTACTTCACAACTCTTACCTACAGTTCTTCACCATATACTGTTCTGTAGTTTCTCAGAGAATTGGGGTAGTGTGGCAGTATCTGCCTTTCCTCTAAATTTTCTCTGATCTCTTTGCAGAATCTGCTGGTACTAATCTACATTTCACTAATCTGTATTCTTCCACAGTATACCTTATTTTTAGTGTGACTTTAATAAGATTAAGCACTGTAGCAGCAACTTACTAGAACATTATTCAAATTAATTAGGTGTTCTTCTTTCTGCCCTACTTCTCTCAGAAAAAGCAGTAGGGTTGGAGGGCTTTAGAGTGTTCAGTTACCACAGCATGAAATTATTGTGAGTGGCTGCGCTGCATTATAATTAGTGTAGAAGGGAAAGATACTCATTCACTTCCAAAGGAGAAGGCTTGGGCTATTCTTGGTAGGCAGTTAACAACTCTTCTTGGATCAGTGGAAGGAAAAGAGGGTTATCTGCCCTCTTAATCTAGTGAAATGCTAATCACTGTGTACCTTCCCAGCAGCCTCTGTCAGGTCTCATTTGTACCTGTGTTCCTTATTGTGCTCTAGAACACACATATAAATGTGATAAATATAAATGTGATAAATGACATGAATTGTTCAAGTGTGCCTTAGCTCAGATTTGCAGGAGTGTAGCTGTGGTTGTGTCACTGCAGGTTTTTCTAAAGCAGTTGAATTTGAGGGTTAATTTTGGGCATCTGCAGTTCTGTGAGCACAGGCTTGGAAGCAGAAGAGTGTGAAAGAGGCTGTGGAACTCTTTTTATGCAGCTTTCCTGGGAGGGAACTGTTTTCCTGACCAGCAGGTTAAGTGGCTCTTTAGTTTCTCTTTCTTTACAGAAACAGAGGGAACAGAGTGTCCTGAAAACAGAACAGTGTAAATTTTAACCTATAATGAGAGAAGTTTGGCTTTTGAAAAATTTGGGACTCAAGAATTCCAAGCATGCAGTACCCTGCCTGCTTCCTGGGGGTTTCAGCTTGTGTCTTGCAACTGGAGTTTTGTGTTTCCCCTTGGAGAAGATCTCTATCCTGGCAGTTGAGGAAGGCAGGAGTAAGCAATAATTACAGTTTCCATGCTGGTTCTGAATGGGTGCTAGGCTTTGCTCTCACTCATGTTAATGAGGCAGTTCTCATTAATTTAATCGTGGAGCTCATCTCAAAGGAGTTGTTCACAGCAGGGTGCTGACAGAGGTTATGTGTTGTTTTCATAGCAAGTTTTTTTATGAAGTACAGATTCCTTGCTGTGGGAAGTCTGCTCTTTGCACAAAATAAAGTCAAAGGTGAATAAGCTGTTGAAAACTTTTTAATATCTCTGACCTCATTACTGCTTTTTTAGTGTGAGCTATTTTTAATCGGTTGCATTTTTGAATAATTGCCTTTTTCCGGTAATAGCATTATCAGTTGAATGCAAGAATAAGGTGGAATAAGTACAAAAAATAACTAATCTTTTTTTTTAACAGGAATATGTAAACAGCCAAAGCCAAAAACCTGTGCCTGCTCCTCTTTCTTTGGAGCAAGCTTTGTTACCAGCTATACTTCCATCAAGGTAGGGATTTTTTTGGGGTCTTGTTGAACGGGAGGACAGGTTGAGATTTGTTTGTTTTTCTTTTTAGTGTTCTGCATTACATTCCAAGCAGTGCTTGAACTCCCCATGAATAATGTAATTGTTTATAGAAAAGTACAAAACAGGCAATTATAACTGTGCATTTTAAGAGTTATGTTCTTCCTGATGAGCTCTGTTCAGATAAATTCAAGTAGACTTTTTTCCTTTTTTTAATTTTCGTAACCTTGGTTTGTTTATAAATGTAATAATAGAATAATTTAGGGGGAAAAATTACATGCTTAGTGAAAAGTAGAGGATTTGTTTTTAAACCTCACAAACTTTTCACAAGGTTTTTGGAATAATTCCAAAGCAAATAGGACCTGTGAGTACTTCTTGTTTTCAAGGAGGTGACTGTCAGAACTGCAAAACTACTCAAGGGTTAGTTCTGCATTTGTTACATAGATACACATTTTAGTTGTTTTTTTCAGGAGTTATACAAACCTGTGTGGTCATGGTGGGGACAAAGTCACTCCTGTACCTTTAGAAAGTTGTAAGTCCATGCAGAAGGCCATTTCTAGTTTGTAGAGAGACTTTGCTCTATCTTTTAGGCAAATTCACTTTTTCTACTGTTGTCCTATTTGTTGAAGGAAAAAGAGCAGTTGGTGTTACAGCAAAGTCATGAGTAGCAGCCATAGAAGAAACTTGCAATTTTCCTTTTGGTAGTCTTATCATGGATTGTTGCACAGTGCAGATAAATCATCAGGAAAAGTTGGCAGAGCTTTTTGCTGGTAACATTTTCAGCCCTTACCAGACTGTAATGGCATTTTGTGCTGTGGTTCAGTTAGTGTATATATATTAAAAAAATCAGTTGATATTTTCTGTTTTGCTCACAATCTTAATGTCTTCACATTAATTTTTATTCTGTGTTCAGACCTAATGATGCTGTGGATGAAGGTGCAGCAGCCTCGCTGCCCACCTCAAGGGACATCACCAGTGAGCCCTTCAGAAGAGAGCTGATATCCAACTTGGCTGAGCACATTTTGTTCAGTAAGTGCTGAAGAGTATCACTACCACAGAATCATAGAGTGGTGTGGATAGGGAGGGACAGTAAAGATCATCTCCTTTCAACCCCCCTGCCATGGGCAGGGACACCTTCCACTGGAGCAGGTTGCTGTCAGCTGCCTGTTTGGTTGTGCTGACAGCATGAAGTTTCTGTGTGGCAATGTCACAATTCCTAATTGTCTCCATTCAGGTGATCATTTCATGACTTACATAATCTTGACAATTCTCCATCCTTTGTCTCCCTCCTTTCTCTTCAAAGTTTAATAAACTCTGTTTCTGACCAAGCAGAAGATTTTTGTCCTCTGTTGGACTAGTACACTAAACCTCTGTACTCTGAAGTGCTTGATTGTCATATTGGTACACTCATTGCTTATCTCTTCATGCAAGGAGCTATTATTGGAGTGTCTTAATGGCATTATTTAAGATCATACATGACCTCATCTAGCTGCATGGACCAGTGGTGCCAGATTTTGTAGGCTATGTGGTGTATGCTTCAGTCAGTAGATCTGTGGCTTGTGGTACCAGAAAACTACTTACCTTAGTAAATATTTAAGCTTTATTCAGCCTTCTTAGTCCAAGTTACTTTGACTATTTTAATATTGTTTTTAGGCAGACATAATACACTTTGTATTTCATTTGGTGGGTACAGTTCTATGCCCACATCACTGTTGCTATTTTTTAAGTAGTGAGTACTCTTTCATTTGTAATGGTGTTCTGAATGTCTCAGGTGCTAAACAAGTTTATCTCGTTCACCTCTAGCTGCTGACAAGTCCTGTGCTGTGATGTCTACCCACATTGTTGCCTGTTTGTTGCTGTACAGACACAGGCAGGTAAGGCTTCTGTGCTGCTTAAATAGCCAAACATTGCTTTGGCCATGTTAACTTACTAAAAAAAAAAAAAATCATGGATTTTACTATTGCATAATACTGATTAAAAAAAAGAAAGATGCAGTTAAGTTCAAGTGGATTTCGAGTAGTCTGATTGCTGATATTTTAGTTAGCTGTGGGTGCTTGAACACATGCCATTATTGATGGAATGCTAATAAATGCTCATGTGGAAATAGATCTTTGTAATTCAAAATGTTATGCTTTTTTTAAAGATTACATGAGTTTCATTTGTTGTATTAAGGTTTTTTAGATCTCAAAACACATTCACTGTTGAATACCCTAGAAACTGTTCCATTAATTTCCAAATTGATTTTACTGTTCCTCACTATTAAAATACTGTATCACAATGGCAGAATGATACTTATGTTTACCTGAAGTGTTGTTCATGAGAGTTGGAAGAATTTTTTTTCCTCCTACAAGTTTGCATTTTTTCAAAAATTCCATCTAATCTGAAGCTTTTATTGCATGTAAATTGAAAGCAAATGAAAAAATATTGGTCAGTTGTTTAATCCTGCTTGTGGAGGAAATGTCACCATTCTCATCAGTCCAGTCTTTCCAATTTCCTAAAACAGTGGAATCAAAGAAGCATTTTACAGTCTGACTCAGTCCTAACAGAAAACAAGACAAGGAGATGCCTGAGGAAAGGCTTTTCCTCATATTTCAAACCATTTGTTTAGTTCTAAGTGCAATATTCTCAGCTAATTGATCATTCACTTCGTAGCATGGGTAATGGAATATGATACCTCTGACATGGTCTTGAGCTACCTTGAGGTATTCAGGTCTCTACAGGATGTGAAATAAACCAAGAGGCAAAGAAATACCTTGCATTCCCAAATAGTTCCATGACTGTAAAATATAATTGCTTGTAATTCAAAACATGTGGAACTACTTCATCAAAACCTCAGTGAAAATCAGTTTTTCTGATATGACTGTTGTGCTCTGGATTATTGGCAGTTAGTGTATTGTGTTTGATATATACCTGATTATGTGGTTTACTGAGGGACTCCTGTGCAGAAAATTTTTTTACCTGTGTGATGCTGTGTTTATTTCTAGGGAACTGATCTTTCCAGACTGGTAGAAGATTTCTTCTCCATGAAGGAGGAGGTCCTAGCCCGTGACTTTGACCTGGGATTTTCAGGGAACTCAGATGATGTTGTCATGCATGCCATCCACCTGCTGGGGAACTGTGTAAATATCACAAACACGAGCAGAAACAATGAGTTCTTCATCACTCCCAGCATCACCATACCTGCTGTCTTTGAGCTCAACTTCTACAGCAATGGAATACTTCATGTGTTCATTAAAGAGGCTGTTATTGGTATGTTTGGGGTTTATCAAAGAAAGACTTTCTTGTAACCCTTGAAGTCAAAGTATCTGCACAAAAATCCCTATCAATTTCTTCTGTTATTTACTTCAATATATTTTTTCGTTTCCTGTTTCAACCCATGTTTACCTTAACAAATAGTTTTAAAGGAAACATTCCATTCTTTTTTCCCCTCATCCTTTATCTTTCTTGGAAGTATTTGTGTATTGGTCACTGCCATAAGCAAGGCACTATCAGAGTTCTGAGCCAACATGGCAAAACCTGTGCTCTGGTGAGCAGTATTTTAATGATTTTGTTGTGATCTGACATGACAGGACACAAAATTGTGGTTAAATCTGTCTTTGTTCATGAATGACATGTGTAATATTTGACTGCTTTTAGCCCCAGAAGTGGACAAAACAGAAGTTTGTTGTTTCTTTTGCCATAAAGCTCTTTGGATAATTAAGCTGTGCCTGTGTTTGTTTGTGCTGCAGCCTGCAGTCTTCACGCGATTCAGAGCAGGAGGTACAGAAATGGTACCAGTAGTGCTTCTCCCAGTTTAATCAGTCAGGAACACCTGGTCCGAAAAGCTGCCAGCTTGTGCTACTTGCTTTCTAATGAATTCGCTGTGTCTTTGGTAAGTAATTGCATTAATTGTCCAGCTTTTGTTCTGCTTGTTACTTTAAAATTACAGGGTGCTTTCTACCAGTGTCACAGCTCTGATCTGTTCATCCTAAGTGCAGTGTGGTGGTGGCTGTCAGTGGCTGTCCCACACTGAGTGCCACCTGCTGCTCCTGCAGGTGCTGAAGTGGGTGATGCTGGGCTGGGCCTGGGACATTTCTGCTGTGCTTTAGGGCTTTCCTGAGAAAGGCAGCATTAGGAAGCCCACCTCCAGTTGTGGGAAGCTGAGAGCAGCTTCTCTAACATATTTTGTGTCATTCCTGTCATTAGATCATCACAGCTGTGTTTGCATTCTGCCCAAACTATTTGTTTTTTTTACCTAGAGAAACAAAAGTCTTTGTGAGTACCCAGCTATGAGAGCACAGGTGAAATTATGTTGGGAATTAAGGCTCCATATTCTAAAGATATCCCTTATTTGCATAGGAGTGCAGTACTCATGTTGTGCCACACCTAATACTTAGTGGCAATTTTAAACATGGCCTGACTTCAGTTTTTGTTGTTACAAAACACTGATGAGAGCTGATATTACCTCACTTTTCAGACACTGTATACTAGTTCTAGATGTTCTTTTTTCTTACGTGTAGAAGTTACTTAAAATTCTAGATTCTTGAATTGGTTCTTACGTTTGTACTCATATTTGACTTGTGCATTTTTACAAAAACATAAGCCAAATTTAGTATTTTTGTCCAGATAGTAATGTTAGCTCATATACTGGAGTTCTCTAGCAATGTTATCCTTCTGCTTTCAGAGTTAATAATTGATTATTATTTTTTTAACTAAGAAAATATTTCCTAAATGGTTATGAATAGCGTAAAAGAGGTCAGATGTTTTTAATGCAGTTTCAAAATACATAGGAGAATTTCTTGAAAGTGTTGTTTCCTTTAAATTCCAAATAGATCACTGTTATGAGTTTCAATAATTTCAATTTTATGATGATTTTATTCTAGAATTGTTAACAAACTAAAATTTGGTTAGAGGCTATTAAAAAGGGAGAATATTTAATGTGACTTTCTACCAGTGGCAATGCATTTCGGAAAAATCTTGGACATGTTTTAAATATCCTATTTCACTATAATTTTTTTAATGTCTGCCAGGATAAACACAAGAGTGGTGCATTGGGATTATGCTGATAAAAGTTTAACAGCTTGCATAAAAGAAGTAGTATTTCTGTATCTAAAACATTCATACTGAACAGGGAATGATGTTGCTGTAATGGATGTGACTTTTTCATTGCATTCCTTTTCTGTTGTGCAGCCTTGCCAGGTGATCTATCAAGTTTGCCATGAGTCTGTGGAAAGGCTGATCCAGTATGGCATTCTCCTGGTGGCTGAGGTAAAGTGGCAGAAGTACTGTAGGAGTAGTGTGCTGTACCATAGATGGTTTGTGCTCCTCAGTTGTGAGGCTTGTTCTGAGTATTTGTTGTTACTGAAAGCTTGTAACAACATGCCCAGGACTGAGACTGCTCCATTCCTCTGTTCAGAAGTGTCAGACAGTTGGGTACAGTCAGCCTGTGATGCTTCATGACTCTATGTGTAATTTCATTTTACCAGAAAGGCACCTTTTTTTGTACTGTCTTGAAACTTGGGATTTATTTTATTGTTGGAGCCCTTTCAAGTGTAGCATAGCTACATAGAGTTTTACTTTATACTCTACAGGAGTCAGGACCTTTTGTCACTCTTTAATTCCTTTCCATTGATCTCAGAATTACTGTAAAACTCCTCAGCTTGCAGTTTCAGGGCTGTAGGGGAGTCACTGTGTGGTGCAGTTTGCCAGAGGTGCACAGAGCAACGAAAACCTTAGGAGTAGACACAGCTGATTCAGCAAATCTTTGCTTCATAAACTTCTTTTTGTGCACAGTAAACAAACCTTGGCACCCAGGAGGAAGCAAGAAAAAAACCCAGTGTTTTTCACCTAATGTCTCTTCTCTCTCCTTTTCTCAATGCTACCTATGATTGTCTCACCTACTTGCATTAAATACTAGTTAATAAATCATTGATTAAGTCAGATGAGATTATAAAATAAACCTATTGCTTGCCTGGATTTGGAGTTTTACCTATTTACCACCTTGTTTTTGAAATTTAAGCAGGATGATCAGGAGGATGTTAGCCCCAGTCTTACAGAACAGCAGTGGAATAAAAAACTCCCTGAGCCATTATCTTGGAGAAGTGATGAGGAAGATGAAGACAGTGATTTTGGAGAGGAGCAGAGAGATTGCTACCTGAAGGTAATATTTTCCTTAGGCTACTAATGTTGAACCCTCTTATGAGAGATATAAATTACTTTGCTTATTCAGGACAGGTACTGATAATTTTTTTTGGGAGGGAGGATTGTTGGTCTGCAGTGTTAGTATTTTTGTACAGTCCATTTGTCTCCTTCCCATGGGGAAAAGAGCTGAAGAAACATAAACAGTCTTTACAGGGAGGTGGAAGAGCAATGGTTAGAGTCCTGAAAACTGATAAAGACTCAAGTATCTTGGTTTTATTCTTTACACACAGTCTAAAGGGGCACATCCAACTGGTGTTTTTATTCAGCCTATATTTCACTTAATGGATTGCTTATGTTGATTTTAGTTTTCTCAGACCTGACACAAACACTCTTTAGGATATCTTGTTAACACTTGAAAACTTCTGTCCATCTCTATGAATGTAGGAGAGTCCTGTTGGCTGCAGAACAGAGTGATGTCTTTAATTTTATCTTGGGAAAATAGTAGTACCCTGGAGAAGGAAAAAAATAGCATTGATCTGTATTGTTCAGTGCCTGTTTTGTCCCTTGTGATAAACCACTTCTTTGTGCTGTGCCCCCACTCTGCTTTTTGTACAGGTTTTTGTGCTTTTGTTTTTATTTTGGTTGCTCTTTTGCAATATTATGCCTTGCAGGTATTTTCTGGTTTCTGCTGGTCTCTGTCACTGAAGCTTTTGTTGCCTTTTCTTAGGTGAGCCAGTCTCAAGAGCACCAGCAGTACATCACTTTCCTGCAGAGGTTACTGGGACCATTACTGGAGGCATACAGCTCTGCTGTCATCTTTGTGCACAATTTTAGTGGTCCTGTTTTAGAGTCTGAATACATTCAGAAGCTGCACAAGCACTTAATAAGCAGGACAGAGAGGAATGTTGCTGTGTATGGTATGTTGAACTGGTTTTGAAACTGAGTTTGATTCATTTAGTTCTTTCTACCACAAGATAGCCCAAATTGAACTTCAGTTTGTTTATCTCTGGTTTTTCTCTCTTGCAGCTGAGAGTGCTACCTACAGTCACGTGAAAAATGCACTGAAAGTCTTCAAGGAAATTGGAGTAAGTGTTTGTATTCAGAGCTGGTGACTGTTAAGTCTCATTTCAATAATGAGCACAATTTGGACATCTCATGGAAATCTGTTCAGTGTCAGTTTAAAATCAGTGAATGTATCTGTGGAAATATATTGTGGGTTTGGAGCATTTTGGTTTCCTTCAGGCTGAGGGCTGTAACAGAGAGCACAGGCTGCAGAACAGGGCACTTCTTGCCCCTGGGAAGGCCTGTCTGGATGGATGGGTGACTAGACATTTATATTCACAGCAAATGAAATTCCTCTGTTCTACTCCATGTCCCTATTGAACAATATTGAAAGGCTGAGAGCACATTCTGTGCTCAGTAACAGCTAAATTTAATTTTGAAGTCTACTTAAATCTTAAAAAAACCCCATAAATTCTTGAATTTTGACTTAGCAGTGATTGATGCTCCTGAATCATCCTTATACACCCTCAGTGTTCACCATGAGGATACAGGTGTTTTTTGAGATAAACATTCAATTTTGTAGTTTACCTCTGGTGTTTTAAATTATAAGTCACTCATTTAGATTTTGCAAGTCAAGTGTTTTTCTTTCATCAGACTGGTGTGACTTCCTGAATGCCAGATAAGATACAGCATTATAATTTTGGATGTTTTGACATTTAGGCAAAATGTTGCTGGATGTGGGTTTTGAAGTCTTTGCCTTTAAATTCTGATATGTTGAATAATCCAACAATAGTTGGCCTAGTAAAAGTATCTTCCTGTAGATTCTGAATAGCTGTGAGGAAAGCACATATTGAATCCATCATTTTCCTACAGCAGGATAAACTAGAATGAAAAGTGGAACTAGATAACGTTTGTGGAGCATCTATTATAGCATAGCATCTGAATTCTTGTTTTTAAACTGCTTACACTTTCAACTGGATGCCTTTGATTACTTGTTTTGTCCCACACTGTTAAGATTTGTCTGTTTATCATGCACTGTATTTACTTCCCAATTTCATTTCTTCCATAACCCCCGAAAGGCTTCAACATTGAGCGAATTCTAATAACACCTAAAGGCATTGCCATCTAAGCCTTCAAAAAATGAAAAGAAAAAGTCTTGTAAATGAGGGAAAACTTAGTGTAGACCACAACATTTTAATCCCAGAAGAAAGGAGATTCCTTTAACATGGTGAAGCTTACATGTGTCCATGCTGTGTTCAGGTTTTCAAGCAGACTCAGCAAAGCAAAGATGTCATTTTGGAGCTCGGCACTACGTTCCTACCTCAGCGCAACAGGCAGAAGCTGCTGGAGTTTGTCATGAGCTTCATGGTGTTATAAACACACAGCACCTTTGTCCAGGGACACGAGGAGAGACTGTGGCAAAGCCTGGGGGCTTTTGCTAATCCTTCAAAGTCTAAGGTGCCACTCTCTGGGTAAGGCCTTCTCTGACTTGAACCACTGGAAGACAAGTGCCTTCTTACGTGTGCATTTATGGGTTTCTTACAGTCCCAGTCCTGTTGTAATACAGCGAAACTCAGATGACACTTTCGATACAAGTGATTAAACATGTTGCAAAAAATAAGATAAATTATTAGAATTAGATGTGAAAAAAAAAGTTTTATCATTGTTACATTTTAAATGAACTTTTAAAGACTGTAACAGATGCACAAGTATTGGTGTTCTGTAGCTAACCCTGAGATCTTGAGTTTAGTGGCAACACAGCTTATGGCTTAACCGAGTAACTTTCATTCCAATTCAGTTTTATTGTTTTAAATAAATGGTTTAAGAATTTTGCTTAGGTAGGCTATATACACTTCATGGATAAAGCCATAGTTTTTCATAAGTGTTAACATAAATGCCAAAATTCTAATGAAAATTACAGGTACAGACATCTGAGAATAACAATCATGTAGCAGGTGATTGTGAGAAATGTCAGCAGGCACACCTTGCACTATTAAAACTGTGTGGTGCAATGGTAAATTGCACTAATCACTGCTGTCAGGAAGAAGTGAGAGTAGTGTTCTTGTTTTTATTATGGCATCTGTCATTCAGCCAGATGAGTCAGGAGACAGTTGCCTGAATGTGAATATCTTGTAAAAGCTTAGATTACTATTTAATTGAAAAAAAAACTAATAAGTTCAGGGGGGCTCTTTGGTTTTGTTTTTTTTAATTAATAGGATGTCAGATTTTTTTTAAGTGGAGTAAAGACTTGATTTGGTGAAATAAGTTTTAATTTTGGCCCTAAAAATTTCAGCAATAATTTTGTCAGTTCTTTGGAAAGTGTTCATATTATACTCTGTTGTTGAGAAGACCTAAATTGGCATGAAGTAATACCTCCAGAAACACAGAAATGAAAACAATGTACTTTTGACTGTGATCTAAAAAAAAAAAATTAATTCATAGGCAAAACTGAATGATGGATAAATTCTGTCCTGTGAAGCAGGACTGTGGTGTTGCAATCTGATCCTTTTTCATGGAGAACTTGCACTGTAGATTTCATCCTCTCTTCATGTGAGGGCAGATTAGATTGCAGCCTGTAGTCCTGTGTTTTAGTACAGCTGATTTAGCTGAAGCAATAACTTGGTGGTATGTGAAGCTGGTTTGCTTGTGAAATGTGCTTTCCCTCCTTTAAGCCTTCTAGATGAGGGAAATTAAACATTTCCTTTGCTGCATTGCTTTGCTTGATCCACATCCTGGCCTTGTGAGCAGAAAACCCCCCAGACTTCATCATGTAATTTCTGTTGCTTAACACAAACATGGAAAGCATACTTGAATCCCAGCAATTGCACTGTTATGCCAGCACAAAACTGATGCACACAATTAGAGTTTGTGGCCAAGGAGCTTGCATTTGTACTGCACATTTGACAACAAGAGTATTTCTGTAAATTTTTTTATTAAATGCTATTAATATTTGAAAGCTGCAATTTATAGTTTATTAGCATTATACTGTTAGCACTGTGAGATGCATGTGTTTTGTCACTAAACCAGGTGCTCTACAACACTTAAAGAATTTCTGAACCAAAGCTACATTAATATGGATAAACACTGACCCTTGAGTCACTTGTGTTCTTGTCCTTCTGCTGTCTCAGCAGGACTGACTACATCACACATCATTTGTTTTGTGAAGGCTACCAGCTGTTTAAAAACAGTTTCATCTCATACTCACTGATGTGCACTGTTCATCCAACTGATGAATTCTCCATACAATGTTGCTGATGGCTTCCATTTAATATCAAAAAAAAGTCTAGGTGCTTCTGAATAACGAGCTCTTGTAGTTTACTGCACTTCAGCAAATCTGAAGTGTACTAACAGCAAAGATTGTAAATAAAAATAAATTTAAAAATGAAGCAATATGAAGCAAACAAAACTTGAGTCATTTTACTAAGAATGTTTTGCCAGCGGAGGTGTTAGTTACCATAAAACCCAGGAGTACTGTGGTCACTGGAGTGTTCTGGCTAGGTGTTGCAAATAAAATAATTTATGGCTTACATTAAAAAAAAAAATTTAAAAATCTGGTTAACATAAATCAATGAGTGGGTAATAATGCATGTGAATACACATTAATGGATACTTATATATGCAGGGGGAGGGGCACCTCTAAAACTATTTTGGTTTTGTATGAAAAAACAACCTGCATGTGATAGATTGGTACTATGAATCATATGCCACTGGAAGCCCTTGCATTCTGCAGCAAGTGTGTATGTATACATGTATATATGCTAGTGTGTATGTTCTGACACACAACATCTATGCTTTTCCCTGAAATTAAAGCACAGAATGTAAAATTATCAGGCTGTAACAGTCAAAAAGACTAAAACCAACACTTGCACTGTATTTACACCTTCAGTGTCTTCTGATTTTATTAACTTTTCATGTTTGCTTTGCTGTTAGAATTCCAGGTCGAGTTGATTTCAGTAAAGTTAACCAGTAAAAGAGAAAGGACTGGCCCTCAGTTACCACAACTGTATTTTAAGACTTTATAAAGACTTACATGAGACTTGTAATTCTTATGAGCATAATACTCAGGTGTGCAAATCTTTTTGGGCCAGTGTCTTTCACACTGAGAAACTTAACCTCTCCACGCACATCCTGTGTAGCTGTCCCGTTTTTGGAGTGCTGGAAGTGTGGAATTGCACTCCCTGTGCCTGTGCTGCCCCTGGCAGTGCCAACCCTGCCTGCTCTGGGCAGCACAGGGCTGCACTCCCCTCCTCTGCATTCAGCTGCCTGCCTGCTCCTCGGAGAAGTGCCCCAAGCACCACGTGGAAGAAGGTTGAGCTGGGAGGTGATGTAAGATACTGTTGTTTTTGTGTTTCTGTGCTGGTGAGCTGGGAACAGCTGGCTGGAGATTGTTACTGTGTTTTACCTGTTGTGTGTAATGCGTGTCTGTTGTAGAAGCACAGAGGTGTACTGGAGTCATTTTAATAAATTAAACTGTTTGCTAATATGACATTTAATAAGCTCTTCTAGTGTTCTTTTGATTTATTTTTTTGTGGTTTTTTTTTTTTTTTAATAACACTCTGAGATAATTCATTCAATAGCTTTGTCCCACTGCAGGTAGTTTCTGAAATTAAACCACTAAAATCTCTCATTGTAGATGTATCTGTACCAGTGTATGAGCTGGAGCAGAGACACTTAAAAAGCAGGTTGAGGTGACATCCCAGCTCCTCAGCCACTGTTTGTTGCAAAGTGGATGTGTCATTTTGCCTCTCTGTTTCCACCTCCCCCATGGTTCTTGTACATGGAGTTCTTTTGCAGTTCCTGTCTCCTCTTGGGGGTGTTTGTGTGTCATTCAGGAGCCTGGGATGGCTCTGATGCTGCAGACTTCCCTTCTTATGGTGATTTCAAGCTGATCTGGAGTGTAATAAACACCTGTCTGCAACTGTGACAGCATCTGGCAAATGTGAATTAATTGGAATAGGGCTTTAATATAATAAAACCTGCATAGATGATCATTACCTAAATTGAGAAGGAGGGATGCTGCTTCACTCTTCAGGAAAAAAAGTTATAATCAGCTGATTCTGTGAGAGGCCTCTAGCAATGTTCACATGCAAGCAAGGCTCAATTAATTGACAACTGTAGGCTGAAGCAGGAAACTTAGAATTCAATTATTGTCAGTAGCTTGAATTAAACCCAATTCTTGTTGGTGATGACCTTATATGTTATTTCTGTAAATGTCTTCCTCTTTCTCAATCTTTTGAAATCCCAAATGTCAGATAAACACTTATCTTTAGATTTTCTATAATAAAAGCTTGTCAGGCTTATTTAGGAGAGTCATTGCTTTGGGCTCTCTTCTTTGTTCTCTTATGGTACATCGTGTTTTCAGTAGCTGTGTGCTTTCAGGGTAAGATCCACATTGATCTGAGTTGCTGCTTGAAACATTTTCTTTTCAGTCTTTATTTATAGATGTTCCTTGTGTTTGCAGTGCTGGGCAAGAACTATTGTCCTTATTTATTCTCCTGTAAGTTGGCCAACCTGTTAATGTAATTATCCAAAAGGTATTGTCATAGTTGGTGCTATCTTTAGAATAAAGGACTCTGTCTTTTCTGAAGAAAAGGAAATATTCATCATTGTGTGTTGTGCCAGAGTTCAGGCCTGAGAGACCATAAACCCCCAAAAGATTTTCAGCTGCTTTCATCTGTCATAAGGCATTGGCAGTTAGAGAAACAAAAACTGTTTAATTAATTGCTGAGTAACTATTAGTTATACAAATCTGTGTGCACGTAATTATGTAGTGCAAAATTTCAGTAAAAGACACAGAGCATAATTGCTCTGAGTAATTTTCATGAAAAGGTTGTGTTCCAGCACAGTGTTTGTTGTTAAATTGATAATATTTGCAATGTCTTGGTCTCAGATGTTTTCCAGAGTGACAGTCCCTGAGAGGTGAGGAAATGCAGATTGGAGATCAGCTGATGTAAATTAGGCTCAAAGATTCACTGAACCCATGCATGGCCTTAGACACATCACTTCTGTTGCTGTTTTCTATTTTCATTAGGAAGCAATTTGAGGAGCTGCATGTGTACAGGTATGAAGTGAATTTTTTCCTCTCCTTGAAACACAAGTCACAGCCAGAATGAAAGAATTTTATAGTTGAAGGATTACTCTTAGGAGTGGACACAATTTTAGATCTGTTCTGTGTCTTGTCTGTTCAGTATCTTCATAAGTGACCTTGGGAATGGAACAGAATTTGCTCATTGCATTTGTAGGTAACAAGATCTGGGAGAGCCAGGTACTGCAGTGGAGGGGACACCATGATCCCAGGGGTAATGATACATTTTGGAAAGATCTGAAGGCAAAAAGAAAGCCATTCCAACCAGGGAAGTACAGTGCATTCCATCCAAGAGAAGACCAACTACTGTACAGGTACAGGAGAGGAAATAAATGGGCTGTGGCAGTTCTTTGGAGAAAAGTCCAATTTACTGGCAGACCACGAGCAGAACGAGACTTAGAAGAGTCCTGCTGCCATGGAAAGGGCAGGTGCCATGTGCCATGTAATGATGCCCTTACTCCTGCACATGAGTGACAAGCACAGGGCAAAGCTTTGTGGTCCATAAGGTCTCAGCTGGGATACCATGTTCTCTTCGAGGAGCTCTCTTTGAAGGATGCTGCAGGCAAGATGCATGGGGGGAAAAAGTCTTCCCCTCAGCCCCCTGTATGGAGCAGAAGAGAATCTGGATTATCCCCTGGCTGTGGGAGTACCCAGACTGGATAAAAGTAGTGAATTTAGTCTTCAGTTGTACTAAAAAGAACTAGGGTAGATAATGTAAAATTTTTTTACTGTGGGCGAAGAGAAATGCTGAGATAAGTGACCTGAGAGGGCTGATGTTTCCTTTTCCTGGGAATCAATGGGTGCCTGTCCCTGTTGGCTGGACCTTGCTGTGTGGTGGTGAGCAGAACAGACTGAGAGAAGCTCTGCCTTCCTGGTCAGGGCATCTTTCCTGGGCAAAGTAGAAATGGGTTTGTACAGGAACAGCTTGGTCTGGCTGATTCTTTGTGTTTGAGATCAGGAGTGGCTGTAGTATGACACTTCTTGTCACTGTAATCATTGGGGAGTAAAATATATGAGGATTTTATTAAGGTTGTTCTGTAAAAATGTTTTCTTTGTGTTTCTGCTGGTCAAAAAACAGATGGAGTGCCAGCAGGGATCAGGAAAGGACTGGGGAAGAAATCAAGCATCATCACATTGTTTTACTGTGTTGTGTGAGCCTTTTCATAGAGAGAGGTATAGGAGCCTCCTGCTTCTGCCAATAGTAAAATCCCTGGTGACTGGAAAAAGGGTGAGGAATCCTGCCCCTGGCATTTTCATCTTCCAGAGTGTTCCTGGCAGATAACAATAATAAATTACAAATTAACCCTGTAATCTGTTAACAGTTTACAGTTTAACTCTGGTACTGCTTTGGAAATACTGAAAGCCAAGTGATACTTCCTGAGCTTTGGGTTTACTGCTGGCTTGACTATTGCATTATCTCAGGAGTTCAGGCTCCAGTGACTGTATCTATACACGGAAAACAACATTTATAAATGCCACAGAAATGGCACTGGCACTCTTTTAATGCATTTTCATTGGAAGAGTTTCCAGGATTCCTCCAAAAGTACTTAAGCAGCCTCTTGCAGAGAGCTCTGGGCTGTGTGAGGGCTGCTGTATAGTTGGTACCTGGGATTGTTTTTTAACTGCTCACTGTGGCATGTCTGTAAAACCAGTGTCACACCTTTGATTTGGTGTCCCTCTTCAGATGAGGCTGAGGAAGGGCTGAGGTTTTGTTCCCAGTTAAACATTTTGCATATCTGTGGAAAGTTTCAGGGGCTCACCTTACAGCTGTGTTAAAGTAGTTTTTTTTTAAATTTAGCTGAAGCCTAATTTTAGCCATGGTATTCAGCTCTTTTTAAATCAGACTTCCTCTTGTCTCTGCAGGATGGAGAATTCAAATTAAACTACTACCTGTCGGAAGGCAGTAAAAGCCTTTTTCTGTGTTTATATTTCCCCTTCATTAAACTAAATTATCATAATTCAGCACCTTTGCCTCCAAATATCTCGCTGGCTGGCTGGCCATTTATAGCCTCCAGTTTCCTTATTTTATCCTTGAAAAACTGTTTTTTAATCCTCCAAAAGAAATCATTGCCTGTAATAAAATGAATGTTCCCTTTTCTAGGAGATGAGGAAGTTTAAACATGTTTTGTGTTTACATTTTTATAATAGTTAGATGTAATATGAGTAATTTCTGGTACTGGGCTTTAAAACTCCTGCCTTCTTCCCTCAAATCTGAAAATTTTGTCCCTTTAATCCCAAAATGCTTCTACTTGTCCAAGACTCCAGGCAAACTAGTTTAGATATTAGGAAAATTCCATCCGTTTACCAGCTGTAATCATTAACCCAAGTTGTAGTTTACAGAAGTCTGAAGTAAAGGAGCATAGAAATACTAGAAGCTGGTATTTCTAGATATGCTCCTGAGAGCTGGGAGAGCAAACCAGAGCAGGAGGTTTTGTGTGTGTGTTTTTGTCTTTTGATTGGTTTATCTTAAGTTATCCCTTTGTTGATGCAGAAGGCAGTTAAAATGAAAAATGTTGGAATCAGTGACACATGTAGTTAATTTTCTGTTATTAGTAATTGAAAGGAAAATACCAGATAAGAAATTGGAGCAGCTTTTCTATCACTTTCAGCCATTAAAAGATTAGTCTGAGCACAGCAGTCCAAGGCTCCCTTATCTCTTATTAAAGCCTCAATTCTTTATCTGTTAAAGAATCAGATCTAAACGATGCAGCAGGCCCGAGATGTTGCTGCTGCAGTAGCCTGGCATGTCAGGCTTAGATTCAGCTAAGCTGGAAGGTGGGTGTGTGCAGGAAATTTTGGGTATGCAGGACCTCCTGGAGGGAACTGGCACACAGTGAGGCTCCTGGTCCAGCTAGCTCAGGGAGATTTTCTTCTTCAGTTCAGTCTCTCTTCAGTTCTTCCTCTTGCTGCAGTGTGACTGGAGCAATGTCCTCTGTCCTCCCTGGTACGCTCATTTCTTTCTCCAAACCCATTCTCACACAATTAACGTCGTTAACCCAGAGTTTTGCTACTCACAGCTATGGAAACAACGTGAGGGGGTTCTCTTTAAATCGCCTAAAAAAACATTCTTTCCCCACTGTTTGCCTGCTTTATCATTCAGGTTGTACTTCTGTGAATTTTGTCTCAGATTTATCACAGCTACCATAAAATTGAATAAAACCAGACTTTCCAAAGGAGATATAAAGTTGCCGCTTATATCTATGGTGGAAAAAATTCCTGATGGCTGTAAAATGGGATTAAGGACTTTGGATTTTAAACATTTTTTCTTTAGGGGAGTATTGTCGTTTTGCTGATAGCAAAGCACAGAGGAACCCAGCTCCATCCCCAGTGTGTCCAGCAGATGGTGGTGGAGTTTCACCTACAGCTGCGGTTCCCTCTGACAGACCGGGCAGCACCATTCCCAAACCTCAGCCCCCGGACTGTCCCTTAGAAACAAAACACCATTTCCTTGGCAGCCAGCTGCAGTGTTTGCTGTAGGAAGAACCTCGTTTGGAGCTGGTTTTGTCTGTTGCTGTGGTTGATTTTTATAGTCTCAGGAGTCGGGCTGTGTTCAACACCTAACATAAACACCACCGTGAAATGCCATGTGGAGTTTACTCACCTTCAAGTGAAAATGTGCATTAGGAGAGAAGCTCTTCACCCATCTTCCTGCACTCTGTAGTGCAGACATTAAATTTTAAAGAAATTAAGCCATCACTCCAAGACCAGACCTGAGCATGGTTCAAGTTTGGAAGTATCCCAAATGCAAGACCAGAGTTCTGGGTTGAAGATTTAAATCAGACCCCCTTCCCTTGCAACGTGTAAACCAACACACCTTACTGCTGTGGGAGAGAGAGAACTGGATCTTCTGCAAGGCAGGTGGAAGGAGAGGGACTGGCAGGGCTGCCAGCTCAGCTTAGCCCCCTTTAGATGTAAACTTTCCTCTGATGCTGCAGGGCAACTCCAAGACTTTGTCTGAGTATGGGTACAAGGTGTTACAACAGTGTCACATCGTCTTCATAAATATTCTGCAAGGCATTACAAGTACTAATTTAATTTTAAAATATTCTGCAGGCTTTTCCTTGTGCAGATAACCTTCTTGATCTGAAGTACCCCAGAAAGAAATCATTAAAACATCAGTGAGCATGCTAATTCATCCGCACACAGACGTTTTTTAGTTAAAAACCCTCTTGATAGCCCTCCTAGTGCAAAGCAGGTTTGAACTTGCCCTCAATAAAAACCGAGGAGTTCACTGAGTTTAAGAAATATTTCAGGTAGGGGGGACAGTGCTGCTGCACAGCTCACGGGTGTGGGGCTGGACAGGGAGCTGCCTGGGGCCCTGCTGAGCATCTTTGTCCCAGTGTCCAAGTGGCTTTGTGCATCTCAGGAGATGTCACTCATGCATGTCTTGACAAGACTGTTGATCCCAACAAATCCTGCTCTTTCCCCTTCCTTCTCCCTCCTTAGTTCCTCCCCAGTTCTGTGTCCCCTGTTCCTGGCTTGAGGCTTCACTAGGAGCACAGCTGAAATTCCACACCTTCACCCCCTCCATGCCTTTCTCTTACAGGTTATTTTTCAGGCACACCAAAGTCCCAGCTCAGCTCCCTGCAAAGCACCACTGGTCACTGTCAGCGCATTTCTGGGCAAGAAATATGCTGGAGCTGGCACCAGGGGAGGAAAGTGAAGACAAGATGAGCCCCCATGTGTTCCACACTTCAATCAGAGTGGGCTGCCAAGGCACCGTGGTTTGGGAGCTTGGTCCAGTGATCCCTTGATTTGATAAAGAGCAAGGACAAGATCAGTCAAATGTCTGCAGGAAGCAGCTGTAGGCATTGTATGTTAAGAAATAAAGCAACTTCCACCTTTGTGTCCTAGAAGCAGCTCATGCCACCCCTTGTCTCCTCACAAGGGGTGGGAGCAACACTTGGATCAGGTAAGTGGTGGCTGTGGGGACAGACAGCCACATCCCAAGGACCCTGAGAAGCCTTGGGAAGCCTTTCCTGAGGGGCTGGAGGATGTCAGCACAGGCTGCCTATGGGGGCAGGTAGCCTCAGTTACTTGCTGAATTTTCCCACATGCCATTAAATCATCCCACATTAGATAAATCCATGGGCTTGATGATTTCCCTTTTTCAGCACAGCTGAGTGGAGATGTAAACACACACACAATGCACTCTCTTTCTCTATAATTTTCCTCTGCTTGGTAGATGTGACCTGGAAAATAAACACGTTTCCCTGTGGGCTGTGATGTTTCTCTGACTGGTGCTTGTGTTTGCCAGCTGTAACGCATCCCTTCCAGCCCAGTGCCTTTGCTGTTGTCACTGTGATCCCCACTGCATCTCTTTGGTAGTGCCCTGCAGCAGGGTGGGATTGTTTCCACTCTGCTCCAGCCCCAGTTAAACTGCTTTATTTCTCTGCTGGCACCCAGAGCTGTTTGCAAGTGAGGCAGAGGTAGAAGCCTGACATCATTGAGAGGCCTCAAGAGCCTCAGTCTGGCCTGATCTGCTCGTGGCCGTGCTTGGCAATTCTAAGAAATGATGTTCTTCAGACAGCTGGGATGCCTGTCTTCTTTTCCAGACAATTTCCAAGCAGCCTGCACAAGCCAGGGTGATTGCAGGTGTTCAGAGAGCCCTCCTGCCACCAGGGCAGCTCAGCTCGGCCGCCCGCTCCGGATGCCGCGGTCAGTGCTGAGCTGCCCACGCTGCCCAGCCCCTGGGTGCCCTTGGATCAGCTCCTGCCTGAAGCACCCTGTGCCTCTGGCAGACGTCAGAGGGCTGTGGGGAAGTGTCTGCTGAGGTGGTTCTTAGAGGAGACAGAACATGGATTCACAGGAAACAACGTCATTGGTTTTGCTGTTCGTGCCCTGCCATCCCTTACAAGTATAAATAGGTTATTCACTCTTTTTAAATTCCTTGTGTTACTGGCTTCTGGGCATTGACTGTTTCCACACAACCCATAGGGGACACAATTGCTGCTGGAAAATGAAGGGGAAAAATGAGTCTTTAATTTGACCTGCAACATCAGAGAATTTGAAAAATTGTGAGTGTTTTTACAGAGCTTTTATATCATCACCCTTTTCAACTGAGCATCCTGAATGCTTTATAAATATTAATTAAGTCTCATGTGGCTCCTCTGAATTACGTAAAGACAGAATTGCCTCATCCATCAGAAGAGAGGATTCAGAAACTGCTTAACAATTTGAGACACCATTAAATGACACCAGTTCAGTGAATAAGAACCTAACACCCACTTGAAAGTTCTGGCTAGTAGAAAAAAATGAGGCAACTGGACTATATCTTTCCACTCTTGCAAAAAAGTAGTGTTGGGGCATGAAAGGCTACATGAAGACCTCTCTTCCTCCTCTTTTCTTCTGTCTCTCTCTTGCTTTGTGGGACAACCCTGTCTCCCTGGGTAAACTTCATCTAAGAGGAGAACTTCAGAAAGGAAGGAACCCAAAGGGAAAATGCTCATAAAATCCTCATCCATTCTCTCTCTCCTAGGATGTGATGGCTGGCACCAGGAACTGCTGGAAGAGAGGGTTGGTCCAGGAGGGTGGAGATGCTGAAGCAGTGCAGGAGTTAAAGGAACTCCATGGAACTCCAAGGGACAGTGAGGCCAGGAGTGATGTATGAACCTCCCTAGACAGCACAACAGAGAGGTTTAAAGGACTGCCACTGTTGTGATATCACTGTGCAGGAGATGCTGCTTCTTTGGGAAGGAATATCAAGATTATTCCTCAAAATCAAAGAGGCACACCCAAAAAAGGTGCAAACTAAGAGCAAACTGCAGGGCAACTACATACCATGTGTTAGATAAAGCACCTACAACAGCCAGCTGAAGAACTTGGGCTTGAACTCTGGGTAGTTAAAACACTTAACTCATAGTACAGACTGGCATTTAATGAATTCAGAGTAAATTTAATGAATTTACTCAAATTTCCCATATCTTACTGCAATTATTCTCACTTTCTTTCTCAAATACACAAGAAAGGTACTGGATTGTTTCCTCAGCTGGACTTGTCCAGCTGTGTCTTCTAAAACTACTCTTGATAAATGATTTCTAAGAAGACATCAACAGACCAGGATGAAAGTAAAGTACAGAGTAAAATATTGTATTGGAAAATCAAGAGATTGGGTTTTTTTCTGTAATATACCAGATACACCAAGGCAATCTTGAGATGTACTAAAATTTCAGTGAGTACAGAGGTGACAGACACGAGCTGCAACAAGGGAAATTCCTATCAGATACCAGGGAAAACATCCCCAGTGAGGGCAGTGAAATCCTGCAGCAAGGTCACAGGGAGGCTGGTGAATCTCTGCCTCTGGAGGGGTCAAACACCAGACTGGACAAGGTCTGAGCAGCCTGTCCCTCTGCTGAGGTGGGGGGTGTTGGACCACCTGACTTCCAGCGCTCCCTCTCAACCTAAATGATTCCTTCATTTTGCTCCTGTTGGGAGCTGGAAAAGACCTGTAGAATCTCTAATTTAGATCTCCAGGCCATCCTTAGACAAATTAAGAGACACGGGAAGCCTTTGAGAGACTTAATTTTGTGTTGCTATGAGAATTACGATTGCTGTAAGGTCGTGATTGCTCTGCGTTTTAAAAAATGTAAAAGCGAAGCAATTTTTCTTATTGTATTTCCTTTCTCCACCACATATGAATTCACCCCTGCTGAGTTTTAATCTACTGTGAATTTTCTGGCTTTGTTTCTGCAGAACTTCTTTTGAAGGGCCCTTGTAAAGAATTGCAAGGACTTTGAATGGAAATGAGAAGTAATTCAGAGCATAGATCTGTTAATCCTGAGAGCCTCAATGCTGCTTCTTCATACACATCAGGAAAATATGCAAAGTTACAGCAATCAGTTACAGCATGGCTGCAATGAATCTTTTATTCCCTCATGCAAGGCACAATATATGAAGACTGATGCAGGAGGAAGGAGGAGAAAGTGAATTTTTTTTTTTTATTTAAATGGTCCCAGGTCAATCAATTCTCTGTCTTCTCGGCATGATTGTCTCTGTGGAACAAGAGGATTGACACCACTTCAATGTATTTCATTTTACAGCAGTTGTTTTTCTACTCATAATATTTGTAAAGGAAAACTAACAAAACTTGACTAAGTACATAAAAATAAAGTTAATTATTAGGTAGATTTCTCTGTCTTCCTCCTCTATAGAATATGTATGCCTTTTTTGGGGTTTGTATTTTTTTTTAATTTTCAATTTTTAAAGAAATGCTACATAAATTGCATTTAATAAACACCAATCTTTTACCTTTCCAGTCAGGAAATAAAGGAGTATGTCAGCACATTGCAAAGAAACAAATGGTAGCAACAGAGTGCTGGGAGCAGCTCAGTCAGGTTATAACTTTGTCCTCATCCAAAGGAGTTTCTGAAGAGCACTATAAATTTCCAGTGACATGAAGGAGGATTTCAGCAGTGACTTACCATTTGTCTTTGTTTCAGTTAATGGTTTGGCTCCCAGATAAAATAACAGAAAAACAGACGTACTAAGAGTGCCCCAGAAATTCTTTCATTTATTTTCCCTCTTTGTTTTTCATGTTTTGAGCATCACATATAGTTAACAATGTGTCAACACTGCCATTAAAAACCTCTGATTCTGTTTTTATATATGTGAACTGTAAAAAACTTTGCTTCAGGCTCCAAATTTGCAGGGTCTTGCTCATGAGATCCTGTAAAATTTTATGAATTCATAAAAATGTGTTAGATTCTGCTCCAGCTTTTGGATTCAGTCTCTTGAATCTCTACTACAAAACTTTAATAATGTGTTTTCAATACACTTTTATTAGTGAATTTCTTACAGAACCTATTATAAAATTGTGATCAGAGTTTTCTTTTAGCTTTGTTTCTTCTTATCACAAATTTAAAAGCAAAGTTGCTGTTTCTGATGTGTTAGAAATTGATTCTTGACTTGGGTGATCACCACCCTCCTTTTCACTCAGAAAGGTCATCACATACTTGCACAACTCCCACATTTCTCACATTTCCCTCATTTCAACCTCTCCACTCCACTTGTTTGAAATAGTTCCGGAAGGATCTTGGATGACATGGGCAGCTTGGCAGCGATCTTTAAACAGTGTTACTGTACTTACAAAATCTCCCTGGGGAGGATTTTAATTCAGCAGAGTACCTCTCCAAAGTGGTTGAGGGAATTAGGTTTCCAGAAGCGAAGAACCCAGGATTTTCATTTGCTCAGCAGAGCTGAAATAAAGTGAATCACCCATGATATTGTAGAGTTAATAAACATAACCCTTAACATGACTCTTTAGTTTCTGTGGAATGTCAAAATGCAGGATTTGTCCTGCTGTGAGAAAACCACGTCTGTGTCATCCTGCCCCTGACAGCAGCTCAGGGCACGGGCTAAGACATAAGTCAAAAAACCCTCACAGTTAAATAACTTACCTTAAAAATTAATTTCCACATCTCCAGGTTCATGCCTGAGAACACAGGCTGAAATGTAGGATGGGATTTATTGTGTGATCTCCTGAATGTGATCTCCTCAGTGGTTCAGCATCAACGAGTTCCAAAGGCTCATTAGTGTGTGCATGAATTGCTCCTGGACAGGCATTTCCTCTGACCAGCTTGCAAAGGGTTTCCAATTCACATTAACTAGATTATATCTCTCCTTTCATAAGGATATGTACAGGAGAGCTCTATTTCAGTATCCTACTTGATATTTTACAACTGTGTCTGCCCCTCTTTTAACTGCTATTATTGCTCTGCAGCTGAATGTTTGGATGAGATGCCACACCAGTGTATGTGAAAGAGATATTTTATATGGAATAGGCCTTTTGGTGGTCTATATAGATGTGAAATTTATTGTTTATTGTTTCTGATACTGAATTGTGTTGTAAAGTTTATTTTTTCTGATGGATAATTCTGCTCACAGGCTGCCTACTGTACCACACTGTCAGGATAGTTTTTCCTGCTGTGGATAGTTTTTAGGCAAATATCAGTATCATCCCTCACTTCTACAACAGAGAAAGATGTAAGTAGTGGTAGGCAGTGAGACTCAGACAATCAAAGAAAGCACAGCAGGAATCAGCTCCTGCTCCATGGTGAGGTTTGGGCAGTGTGGATGTGCTCTCCATGTGGTACCTGTGTGTGTGCAGGAGCAGAGCCCCTCCTGATCCCTCCTTGGCAGGGTGTACTCTGACCTCGTGGACTTGGGCTATGTTACACTTTTGCTTTCATAAAGCTGCTGCCAGATTTGGGGAAGAAATTAGGACTTTCAAAATTAGGACTTTTCCTTTTAAAACTAAAGTTAAAATGCAGGAACAGGTTGTTGTTTCAGCCTTTTATTTCCCTCTGTTCTTACAGACTGCCGAAGGGCCTGTCCTCCTTCCCAAGAGCAGATTGTCAGTGTGGGTGGCAGGGTCCCATCTCTGCCTGGTGCACTGAGTGCATCCCTCCTGCTGGCCTTAATTCTGTCCTAAAAGCCTGGAAGAGATTTTTATCCCTAATTCAGGGATTAGGCTCTTGGGTTACTTCATGGCTTGACCACTGAACTGACAGGTTCAATGACTGTAATTTTCCATGTAGAGAACTCTGAAAACCACCCGGGACACTGAAGGTACCTTGAAGCCTTTTCCCTGAGAGAGAGTTTGCATGGCAGAAAGATGGAGTTTTCTTGTTACTTTGTCCTGTACTAAATCCCTGTTTGGACATTTTAAGAGTTGTAATTTTTTTCTTTCAATACTGCTCATGTATGAAACTGTCTGAAAGCAGCAAGGGAAATGACCCTGAGAGGAAAGACATGGGAGCAGATTTCTTGTCACCTGGATGAGAAAGGTGACAGGAGGAGGTTACTGCCCTTTCAATACTCATCTGCTAAGGTTAACAAATGCTTCAAACCACATCCCAATTTTGCTCTCCTGTAGAATATTAAAAGCCACTTAAGGAATCCTGCAGAAGCTGTGCTCTTAGCAAGCTCCTGTGATTGCTGGCACCAAAAATGTGCTCTCTCCCTGCTAGCAGAGGGAAGATTACCTTGGAGAGGGACCACAGGGTTGGAGGGGAGGCACAGCACTGCTGAACAGAGCTGTGTACTTCAGGAGCCCTCCAGTGAGTCTCTGTAGTGTGCCAGACTACACAGCAATTCAGAAAGACCTACTTTATGTGGGAGTCATCTCTGCATCTGCAGTGGGACTGACAAAAGTATCACAGTCTGAATAAATTCCAGCGAAATCTCCTATGACTGACTTGGCAAATGATGCTCACCTGGCTAATACTCATCTTTAGAACAAGCTGAAATAAAATCTGAGGCTTGAATGTTTGTGTTCCTTGAAACATCAGGGTAATCATCTGAAGGCTGTGGTAGTGCCTTGGGTCCAGCAGTAATAAAATATGTGTGTGAGCTTGTGCTGTCATTTGTTTCATTTCTAGTAGCACTTTACCTGGTAGAAGCAAGCAGAGAGACAGAATGGCCAAGAGTGATAAAGTGCTGTGTCAGAGAGTCAGTAAACCTTAACCACAGAGTCCTTCTGCTTGTCATAAGCAAGTGATTTAAAACTTTTATGTGGTAGCTTCTGCCAGCACATTTTGCACAGATCGTCTTTCTTCACCCATCTTGCAGCTGTCACCTCCAACGGAGAGCTTAGAAGTGATAAAAAAAATCACCTCTACAAACAGGACTAAGAAACCACAAAGAAAACTCATTAACTGATTGCTTCTTGTAATCAGTTCAGCAAGAGCTGCAAATCAGAGCTTTCCCCATGGCATCTCTTACTAAAAGCTTTCCTTTAAAGGAAATCTTAGACATGAAAATGAGGATAAAATGCTTGATGGTCCCTAAGGTGTTGGAGCATTCAGTTCCTTCTACAATTAATGGAATTTGGACCTGTAAATGCCTTATGTGGCTTTGAACATCCTGCTTGGCTAATATTGAGACTGCCAGAGCTCATTGCAAGCTCCCAGGGGTGAGCACTGGCAGGGCCTCCCAGGAGTGGAGAATTCCAGCAGCCAGCAAGGAGGAGGATGTGCTCCTTCATGTGGGTATGAAATGCTTTGCTTCCACAGCTGTGAAGCCACAGCAGTTACAGCTATTCAATGGCACCTTCAAGTCTTCAATTTCATGTCTTCATGTGTTCCAGAAGTCTTCAGTTAATTAATTAGGCAATTATATCTCTGCCTGGTTTTTCTGCTGCTCTGGGCTACACATGTCCCTTTGGTTGGCTGCTATGTGACTCTATCCAAGGACCAAACATTCTATTTCTAACTTCAGTAGTGCTCAGAGACCTCCTTCAGCCCAAGACCACCTTGTGGCTACACAGAGCAAAAAGTGATATTTGGGGTAGTACCTGTGATCTGAAAGGTCTGACCCCACCTGGGGGAGCCAGTGGTCCCCACTGCCATAACAGGCAGTGGGACAATTATTGGGTCACATTTCAGATAAACTTTGGAATGAGAACTCATATTGGGGGCATTTTGGTACCTATTGTCAACTCTCTTGTAGCTTTTGTGAAATCCACTTAAATGCCCACAATAATGGTTGATATAAATGCTCCAGCTCTTTGCATGTGAAGTGGGAATATTGAGCGTTTGTTGTGATTCCTGCTTTGAAGATGCGGCTGAACAGATTGTGTCTTGTCTGGTTCCCACTGCTGGAGGCTGCTGCCATGAGAAATGTGATGCTCAGAATCACTCGTTGCCCAATGCAAACTGCAGAAAAAATCCTGGGAAAACTTGGCAAAAATCATGGACTTTAATCTCCAAGCTGAAATGTGTTTGTTTTAATAGCTGGTCTGGGAGGTGCGCTTTGAAATCCTTCTTTAAAAAGGCTTGGTTTAGAATTGGGAAAGATTGTACTTCTACAGATTCCATATTGATCTTCTGTCATTTGAGTGTTTAAAAATAGAATTGTTTCTTTTTGCTATTTCTAAAAAACAAAGATTTTCTACTTCCAGAAAATCTGGGAGCAGAAAAATTCAAGAGCCCTTGAATTTTTGGATGGATGGATCATGCCACCAATGGTAGTCTCAAAATAGGACATTTAAAAAAATGAGCTTTTTGCATGCATGAAATTTATCATAGCAGAGGGAATTTTCTTTAGTGCAGCTCCCTTTCAAGAAATCTTATAGTATTAATCCCACAGTGATAGACAGGAATTTTCTCCATCCAAACACTGATGAACAATTTGAAAAAAGCAAACAGACTGTGATGAGCTGTCCAAAATCACCCCTGTAGCTGACTTTGTGCTCTGCAGAAGACTAGGACTTAGAACTGAATAATAATATTTTCCCTTTCATTCGTATATCTCATGTTAGGTTTGAAAAATGTTCTATAGCATTGTCAAGTCCTTGCAAAATGCTGCTAAATGTCTTTTCCCCATGTGATAGGAAATTATTGTAAATGGCAAATGGTACCCCATGTGCCTGGTAAATGAAATCAGTGATTTCAGAGATGGGAGAGAGGCCTGAGGATGCCTGGAAAGGCAGAGGCAGGAATGAAATCCAGCTTCTAACCCCTGGCTCATACAGGTCTGCCAGCTCTCAGGAAATCTTTGTAAATCCTAAGGAAGTTTTTGGCTAAGAATCCTGATGTAGGAAAGGGAAAAAGAAAATCAGCATAGTTTGGATTGAGCTTCCAGTTCTGAGAGAAAGCTTTAAAGGTGTCAGGGATCTAATTGTGCCTTAATGAGATGTATAATGGGACACAGTTACTTTGGAATAGGCATTTCAGTCCAGCTAGGGGTTGTAAGAAGCCAGGCAAATTATGCAAATAGTATAAAATGGGGTAGAATAAAGCATTTCTGTGGGTCCAATTCTCTGATGTTTTGCAATTTAAGATCAAGAAATTAATGTGCAATGATTCAAACAGCTCAAAATACCTCACAAGAGATAATTAATCCAAAAGTACTTATAAGCAATAATTCAGTCAGCTGGTGAACTGAGTGCTAATGATGAGCAAGGAAGACTTCCAGGATTTGAGAACAGTTAGCTGGATCACCTATTCTGATACTGAAGATAATTGCCTAGCAATATTTTTGAAAAAAACAAACTGACAAGCAGTTTAATCCCAGCAAGTGTTTATGTAGTTGAAGGAGAGCCCAGAAAGCTGCTGAGATCATAAAATTAAAGGTTATTTTTTGTTGGCTTTTATACTGGAGTTAACATTTGCAAATGTAATCCTTCAAATGCAGGGTGGGTCACACTGGCAGCCCCCGGAGGGCATTAATGGCCCTTTGTGTCCCTGCCCAGCTGCTCCCACCCCTGCCCAGGGTCAGCAGAGCCACTCCAGCCCAGGCAGGGCTGTGGCTGTGACCCTGGACCTGCCCTGGAGCCCATCTCCTGGGTTATCTCCTGGAAATATCTCCTGGCTTTATCTCCAGCCCAGTCTTTCTAAAATAACCTTTGCTGCCATATCCCAGACGTAGGAGTCATCACTGAACAGCTTTGTGTGGAGGGAAAGGCAGCCAACACCCAGACCTCACTGCTGGTTTTTTATGGATCCCTTGGAGTGGGAAACTGAATCAGCTGAGAATCAGGACTGAAGAAAGAGATATTCTCAAGGTTTCCAAAATCTGGGGAAATAAATCAGCTGCTGAAGAGTTCTTAGCCATAAAACCCCCCACCTGGCCACACCCTGCACCCCTCCAGGGAAATCCTCTCACCCCACAGCAGGGAATTGCCCTGACCCAGTAATTTGCTTTCTCCTGTTCTTCCTTTGAGGTGAAATGTGGGGGCTTTGAGGAAGCCACTTTTGGGTGGGCTCTTACCAAATATTTGGCAGTATTTGAATTTTCAGCTGGGCTCTGGGAAGCTGATTTGGGTCCATGGAGCACTCTTCAATTACAGTGACTGGAAAGTCAAGCATATGTTTCTTTTCTGGAGACACCTATAGTACCAGGGAAGAAAAGAAAGTTTCTAAAGTATCTTAGGGAAAGAAAAGGAAATAATCAAATGAGCAATTTACCCAGGAACCAGAAGAATAGCAAGTTAATTAAAAAGTGACAGTTACACATACACACACACATACACAAAAAAAAAGAAGCTGGAAATGTATTTGGGATTTTTGTTTATTTACTTGTTTTTCACACTAAAATTCAATTTACTTTTTACTGAAAGATTGCATATCAAAAATACAGCTTTTTTTTCTATGGCATATTTAATGCCAAAGCACATCTAACAGTGCACCTCCTTGCCCAGTTGTTTCCATGGATTTCCTGGGAAGCTGGAGAGCTTCACTTTGGTCCAAACCCAAATGGTAACTTCTGTATTAGCAGAGTGGAAAAATACAAGATTTTGTTGTTTGTCTGCAGCTGTTGGAAGGGTCTCTGAACCTCCTCTTATTTTTTAAGAAGGAGAAAACTACAGGTGCAGGAGATTTAGGCTGTGCAGCTTTGTGACCACAGGCTATTTATTACCATTGCAAAGAAAAGAGATACTGTTTACTTTTCCTTTAATTACAGAATATTCCCATATATGACAATACTCAAATGGGAGCTTACACTAAATCTCTGTGGTAATTTTCTCTGTCTCTTTGGGCTCAGGATCTTATGAAGATTTTGGTGATTTGTTTCAAAATCCATTCTCCTGTGGACTTCTAGGGGTTTTGTGATGCCAATTGCTGTACGTGTGCAATGTGCTAATTAGTTTTGAAAACAACTTCACATTTTATTGGGAAAATAGAAAAGCAATTGTTTTAGTTACATTAGAAAATAGAGTGGACAGGAATGGTGACTGTAGATTTGTCCTTGATATTTAAAGCAACATGAGGACAGCCTTCTGCATTTCTATTGTCATCAAAACAATGCACCCTGTTTTAATTCAGCAGCAGTAACAAAATAAACAAAAAAAAGCCAAATTCCTTGAGTAATGCATAGTGTGTCATGATTTTCCTAACTGATAGCACCAGTGTAAATATAAAGTAACAAGTTTATATTTATTATCAATTCTGTTTTGTGGTTCTGCACATTTGTCAGATAATATCCAGAACACAAAATGCTTTTCAGTAGAAAACAGCAGTAAAATTACTGTGTAGCTTCCTCCTTCCTTTTAATTAATCAAAGAAAAACTCTGGGTGGAACAGAGCTAATTCTGGGTAAGGGACAAAAATAAACATTTAACAACCCCGTTAGATAACTTCATCCAAAAGACACATGAAGCTGAGTGAAAGAAGTAGGGGAAAGCTTCTCTAAGCACAGGGAAAACTGAAAGTGGAAGTTAGGTGATAAAGAGACTTTGTGGGCTGAGTCTAGAGGAACAAAACTGGTAACTATAGTTTGGGGGAGTGGGGACTTCAGGGTTCTATTGCTGTGGTGAGATCTTCTGTGCTTAATACTTGGAGATCAGTCCAAAGCAAAAAGAAGTTCAGACTGACATGAAAATGCTTGAGCTGTTCTGTACTGTATAAATAAACTCGTGAGGAAGAAAGAAAGCATCTTGGTAGGAGATGAGAGAAAAAGGCCCAATACCACTTTCACAGGGGGAGAACCTGACTTTACTCTGAGATCCCACAGGCAGCAGAAGGGCCACGAGTTCAGGGAGGCTGCAGGGTCCCAGAAAAACTGAATCACTTTCAAAGGGTTTCAAGGAGTGTTAGACAGCTCAGAACTCTCCTGGTTTATTCTGGACTAAGGTCCAGGGAAGTCTGTGAAAATGCTTATGTTTTCTGTAGTGGATTCTGAAGGACAGCCAAAATATTTCTTCTTACAAAGCCTGTTCATAGCACATAAAAAGAAAGCATGCAGCTAACTGTGAATAGCCAGCTCTTGGAAGTAAACCTGGGGGTTAAAGATTTACAGGGGTGAATCACAGCCTACCCACTGCTTGTCTCCTGTCTTTTGTGTCTCAGACCACTTAACCTGAGCTCTGTCATCCAGCTATTCTTATTGAGCTTGTACATTCCACCTGATCAACCAGTTTTGTCACATTGCTCTGATTTAGCTGCTAATTTCATCAAAAGAACATCTTTCCTGCAGAGAAAAAACACAGATATTTCTTGTGCCACTTTTTGAGTGATCAGCTGCTCTGGGAACTTCTTTCACTTTAGTAAAATTTAGTTAATTCTCTACCGCAGAGAAAAAACACATCCATACTTAACTCATGAATTTTAAGTGCTACAGATATTAACAATGGTTGACCCAATCCTTTTCTACTAAGATCACATTCCAAAGCATTTGTTGCTTAGTTCTGTAACAAGATTCATGTTTTACCAATGTTACATGATTTGTGTGTTTCATTGCTCACACCTGCAACATGAGACCTTCTCCATCTGCTCCAGATGAAATGAGTTGCTGGCTTAATTAGCCAATTCACCGAAGAGAATAAAACCTGAAGGGAGAAGCTGGGTTGGGAGAGAGTGTTTGTGTTTTGTCTGTGGGTCTTTGTGGGAAGAAGATGTCCTTTTGATAAGGTATTAAAGATGAGTGATTTTCTGGATCTGCTGGGGCCAGGAAAGAGGAACCCAGAAGTTGGTTGAAGTGTTTATGTGCCTGAAGGTTAGGTATGTAAAAATACTGTAGTTCTGACTATTCTTGGTATCTCCTGATTTCTGAAAATATTAAAGATGTTTGGTTGAGTGGCATGTATATAAATACTTTGCCTTGGTTAGGTGATAATGGTAAACTACAGCTTATTCATTTCTAGTCCTAAGGAAAACTAGATACTAGCTGTTGCTTTGAGATCCCTTTATAGGGCTGGTTTGGGAACTCTTTATGCTGTGTCAAAATAGTAATCAGCAAAACTCCAGATATGGATGTAAGCTTCCTACCCTGCTGAATAGAGGAGGTCTAGTTCACTTCTACTTTCCTTAAAGTAGTAACTTCTGCAGCAGGTGTGGTACTTGGCCTTAGATTGCATTTACTGGAGGCTAATCCTCTTGCAGGAGACGTTGATGCCTGTAACAGGGCTCTAGGCAAATGTGGCAGGGATTTGGAGCATTATGTTTTGGTTTTTTTGTAATGTGGAAGAGATTCTGTAACTAAAATCTTGGTGTCCAGGTGCTCTTCATGGTCTACTTAAAATAAGCATTTTCTTGTTACATTACTGCCTGCCTCTGCACAGTTCCAAAATAGTGATTAAAACATGCAATGATTCAAGGCTTTCCTCTGGGAAAAAAAAAACCCAACTAATTCTAGTAAGAGTGTTTATACCAAGATTCACAGAAGTGGTTCTGAGCCTTAGTAAAGTGCAACTGTGGAGGAGATCAAGAGCTTTACCCCAAATTATGTGGGTTTGTCATCCATGTTTAGATGTTTTGAATCCTCCTCTTAGGAGGGTGTATGAGTGCTTCTGTAAGGCAATATTGGATTTTTGATAAAAGTAACAAATCAAATTGTTTATCTGCAGAGCACATGGCAGGTATGTCATAGGAACTTCTTGCTCTCCCACATCCTTTTATTTTCTCTGCTTGGGGTTTGTGACAGGAACTGCACAAGTTCTTCTATCCAGAGATGGAAGCCTTACTTTCACCATATCTTGGTGTAACTGCTGGGTTGTACTTCAGTTTTGATTGAAACCTTTGCTTGTTAGACAAAAGGTGCTGGAAGATGTAGGATGAATTCTGACCTGGAGAGTAACGTAATTCCTTGTGTCACATGCTGTCCCCTGAATTTGGCAAGCTTAAACTTATTCCAGTTTCAGGGTAAGGGCCATAAAACAGATTAAGTGAAGCTTTATAGGACACGATGAGCAAAGAATGCATCAAACTTCTTTTCAAAAAAGTGGAGGTAGAATTCATTTAGTGCAGACTTCTTAATTAGTGATGGGCTATTTAGTGTCTGTAGTGTAAGAGAGGTACAAGTTTTGTATTTTGTACTGTTATTTTTTTCCTCTTGTATGTCAAATGGCACTTTGCTTTCTTGTCATCCATTTGTGAATCAAGAATTATTAATCAGCTAAACCCTTTGTTTTATTTGCATGTTGGTTATAGTAGCAGCCATTTTGTTTAATTGAAATATGAGAAGCCAAGACTTGTACCCAAGTTTTAGTTTAGGGAAATGTAATTGAGATCTTTCATATCAATTCAATTTGAATTTTCAGGTAAAATGAAAGGTGATATGTTAAATAGTGGGCACTCCTCTGTAACATTCAGAGCAGAGTTGCTGCAACCCAGAGCCAAATCCTGATGCAGGGTTCTCTGCAGGTGATGATAATGGAGTGTATTACTCAGCAGGGAGTGGGTCTTCCTCAAAGAGCTGAAGGATAATGCACTGAAAGTGGAGGGAAATAAGGCTCTTTTTTTGTGTGTGTATGTGGTAGTTTCTTTTAGTCTAATATATATCAAGTAGCCTCAAACAATCAGTCAAAAAATCTTAGCCTTATGCCAAAATTCAGGAAAATTCTGTGCTAGACTAAGTAGGAAAAATGAGGTGTTGAAAGGGTGAAGCTGACTGAATGGAATAACTGTATGAATAATATTGTTTTGGTTTCTAACAAACATTGCTGTGTGAGAAATGGTCTTTCAATGGATGAAGTCCTTATTCAGCAGCCCAGCTTTGAGAAGTTGAGCAAACAGGTAAATGCTCAGCAGTACCTATAAACCAGTGTGCTGCACGAGGGAGTGAATGAGTGTGTGAGGCTGTTGGACCTGCCCAGGAAGCTTGGCAGGTATTTACATGTGATCAAGAGGGGGTTTGCAGAGCTGCTGGGGGATGTGTTCTCCCAGATCTCTGCTCTCCCCACTTCTCCCACACTGTAGATCTGTACCTGTTCTGGTTTATCTGCGTGACATCTCTGTAACTGCTTCCATCTGATCATCTTCATACTCTTTCACAAAGAGGGAGGAATGAAACTTTTTTTCTTACCAGAGGAATACTCCATATTTTATTCTTAAAATAATGCTTAAAGCATTCTGAAGTATTTTAATGATCCTTCTTAAAAGGAATGTAAGGCATCAACTGACATATAAAAGACTTGCTGGTGGTGACCCAGGAGGCCTGGCTGAGCAGGGAGAAGACATAATCCGCAAGAGTTTCTCCAAATGCAGTGTTGGCTCTTGGCTCAACAATGAGTCTCTGTTCCAATGCATTTAGACAACTCAAGACCCAACATAATGATGACTTGCTGGTATCCACCCTGCATGTGCTTCTTGTGACTGCTAATCTCAACTGAGTGCCCCAAGGTGGCTGTGGAATTCTGGGCACAAATTCTGCTCAGGTATGTCCAAATATCCACCGTTCAACTCCAGTGGTTCAAAACTATTCTCAGTGCTCACAAAAAAACATCTCCTCAGGATGATGTGTATTCCTGCAGGCGTTGAGGCCATTCCAAAGACAAGTGAAGCCTTGCAAGTCTGACTGGGACCTTACAAACACCCACATTGGCTTCATTGCTTTGGTGATAAGGAATGTCAGTTCCCTCTGTTCTTTGTGAATTGCAAGGTGCAGCATTGCTGTATAGGATTCTTTTTAACTTGAGCAGTCATTTTTGTAGTGGGAGATGGTCCTGCCCATATTGAAAGCAAATGTGACAGGTGCCTGCAAGCTGTTGGAGCCCTTTGCAGGTGAACTAATATGGATTTTTTTCCCCTTGTAAAAGGTGCTGTGTTAAGGATGCATTGTGTACCCTGTCAGACAAAGTGGATGAAGTGACTCATGAGAGTTCTGCTCTGACCTGCTGAGCTGATGTGAAAGCTGGCCTGAAGAAACATGAAAATAAGTCATTGGCCTCTGTGATGTTTTTATTTTATTTTAAGTGAGCTTGCCCTATTAATTTTCTTTCCTTGTTTTTTGAGTCTGTGCTATTCTGTTTCTCATCTGGAGTTACTCTTATATAACATCAGGCTTCAGATTTATGGTTCAGTTTTGTGTCTTTGGGACCCTTAAGCTTTCTTGCAGCTGATTGTGTTTTGAGGAGATGCAAAATCTGCTTGAATACAAGTATGCTTTAGGGGGTTCAGTCGGAGCTGAGGCAGTGTGTGGTGCTGGCAGTGACGTTCATGATCTGCCTGCACTGATGGGATGTTTGATACATGATTCTGTTGTAGTCCTCTGCTGAGGACTCTATATTCCCTTTCTCGTTTTCATGCCCTAAAAATGTGTTTGCTTTGACTTTGAGAGCAGATTTTGCTTGTTAATTTTTCAGTCTCTTTCATCTGATTCACAAGTGATCTATTGTTATTGAGACTCTGTGATGGCAGGGCCCTGGGGCATGTGGGTTTTTTAATGTATTAAAAAAAAACCTTACTGTGTGTTTAAGGGAATTATGTACTTTAAAGAAATTAAAGAACTTCAGGTTAGTGTGGTGCCTCTGTGGGAAGGAATAAGATGAAGGTCACTGGAGTACTCGTTGGAAGGTGATCAGGAATTCTCTCCTAATACTTGGCAGCGTGGAGTTTTGCTGTGAAGGTCAGGGATGATGTTTAAAGTATTTTGACTATTCCTGACAATGCAGCACTGTGTCTGAGGAGGGGTGACCACCACTGGAACAGTCTGGGTGCAGCACTGGGTCCTGCCCAATTTGTCTCAGGGGGGACAGAGCCCTTCCCAGGCACTTCCAACAGTTTTTGTGTGGGCTCTNGGGTCCTGCCCAATTTGTCTCAGGAGGGTGTGCAGGCAGGGGGGACAGAGCCCTTCCCATGTACTTACAACAGTTCTTGTGTGGGCTCGCTTAAAGCTGAAGGGATTCAGTGTGGGGTGTATTCAGGGATTGTGTGAGTGTGCTCCCCACGTTTAATTGAAATCTACACTCGTGTTCTGGATGTTCAGTACAAGGTTGCAATCGGAACTTCTGAGTCTGGGATGAGGGAATTCTGGTGGAATTCTCTCACACTGACTGCTTTGGTTTAGGTGAAGCTACTCGTTGGTTTTGATTGCAATAGGAGGAAATTATGTCAGCTATGCTTTTATTCCAGTTGTATGGGTTTGTTACAGATGTTCAGCAATGCAGTACCAGTGTCTTGGTTCTGCTGTACTCCTAATTTATTTCAATCATATCAGTGAATAGAGGAATTTTTTTCATTTTACTCCTGAAGTGACTGGAAACACCTGGTTAAGTCTATTTATCAAGTCTGCGTACCTATACAGGTAGAATTTGGGAAAAAAACCAAACCCACAGAACAGCAAACTCTTATTTTTACTAGCCTTCACTATGAGAAATTTGCCATGGACTATGTTCTCAAAAGCCTATTTGTCTTTCCTTGTTTTAACCTACCTCATGGGGAATTCAGTTACTCGTCTCTTGTAAGCTGAGCAATGTGACTCAACATTAAGCAACTTAAAAAACATTGTGTTTCAGCCTAGTCTGCAGTGAGTAGACAATTGATGGGACTTCTTAATTTTTAAGAAAGTAATTGTCATGAGAGGTAGCCCTTGCTACTTGGCCAGGAGATTGGTCTTTACTTGTTTTCATCAAAACACTCAGACTTTCTGAATCATGTCCTGAAGGGAAACGGTTCTTGGCAAAGGAGTTCTTAATTACATTCTATTTCAAATTTATTTTACATTCTGATCTTTATAGCAAGCAAGTGTAATGGGTTACTTCTGAGAAACTGGCATTGTGGCCCACCCCTTGGGGATTTCTGGGGCGGCACAGAGAATTACAGCTGCTATTAAACTTCTTGCAGTAATCACAAATTGAAAACACAAGAAGCCAGGAAAAGTGTCTTGCAATTATCTTTGAGTCACAAACTTGCAGCAATGCCTAATTCACCTCTAAATTAGAAAGGAGATGTTCTAGTGCTGAGAAACATGCCTGCATATTTTAGTGTGCAGCACTGTTGCTTAGATGCTTTCAATCTGCTGTCACTTAGCATTGACGTTATCTGCATACAGTATTTTAATTAGTACAAACAATAATTAGGTGACAATGGTGAAGCCTTCAGCAAGTATGAATCAGTAGCTGTTTATATACCTTACTAGATTCACATGGGAAATAGTGTAGGGAATACTTAATAACCTCTAAAAGAGGATAAAAATCCCTGTTTGTAAATATGTGCTAATAAGACTGGTGGTGATTTAAAATACAAATAATGGACGTAGTACCTTGTCTTGAACAACTCCTTTCTTGCTCTGCTGGTGGGAGTACTGTTTTTCTGGCAGCTGGATAATGAGCATAACTGTTGTACCTTCCCCCCTTGAGTGCTGCAGCTATGCCATGGAAAACAGATTGTGCTCCAAATGCAGCTATGGTTCTGGAAATCAGCGTTGTTTTCCTTCTAGAAGGTCAGCTGGGGCCAGAGTGGGAGCTTGTGTTTCCTGGCAGGGGTCGCCTGGGCTGTTCCCAGAAAAATCTCTTTGCTTGGCAGGAGGTGGTGCCTCTCAGGATCTCTCTGGGAGTTGCCTTGTGGGAGCAGTGACTTTGGTGAGGGGCAGAGCTTTGCCTTTGGCTTCAGCTCCTTCTGGGCACCAACTCCTGCTGTATCAGCAGCAGAGCCCCTGTTGGGTGCTGGGCTCAGCCCAGTGGGGTGGAAGCTTCAGTGCTTGGAGTGGGCTCTGTCTGAGAGCTGTAAGATGCTGTTGGGTGGGAAGGACAGCCAAGGACTGCTCCTGACAAATGCCCCTGAGGCTGAGCATACCCTCCCAACAAGCTGGACATGATATTTAGAATAACTCCAAAACCTGAATGCCAGCAGCTCTGCTTTTGCCTAAAGTGATGTGAAACCATCATGCCTCATGGAAGAGTTTCCTGCTTCTGTTTCTCTGGAAAGATCACTTCCTGCTGGCCCTGGATTGGCACTGTTTAATTTCTGCTACGTGTATGGTGTTACTGAAAGCTTCCCAAACAGAAAATGGCTTCTGACATTGCAAACATACAACTCTTACTGCCAGCCTGTGTGCTCTGTCCCTGCATGAAACTAAGTTTTTGAGTTGCCTTCCTCTGAATTTAGGCAATCCTGTAAATTGCTGGTACCAAAAGAAAATTCCTTTTGTTTGTAATAAGCACAGTGTTTATACTTATGTGGTGGTCAGAGACCTTTTAATAAGGACTTGCCTTGGAAATCACTGCTGAATAAGGCAAATTTGTGCATTTGCTGACAGCTGTAGTGAAGAATCATTAATGCCTTTTGTGAGTTACTTCTTAAGAGTATGGGATTTACTTCTCAAGGAAAAAAACAGGAATAATAGTCATTACCAATTCCCTGGGCAACATCTAATTTCAAGCCTGAATTTCAATATATAAAACAATACCTGAATAGAAATAAATCTTTAGATGTACTCTGGGAGGACTCTGACTATTAGAGCAATTTAAAATATAAGAAATAATAATTAATGCTTTCATCCTTTTAGTAAAACTCTGCATGTCCATTAACTAATTACTCTCCTGCCTGCTGATATTAAACTTAATGCTGAAACATTGCATTCATTTCCACAGCTACCATTTTGGTCTAGAAATAATTGTAATTATGCACACAGAAAATTGTAAAGCACCTGCATTTTTCCACAGAGCGCTGACATGTAATTATTACTTGAGTACATGTAAAGAAGGGATTTGGGGCAAATAACTCTGAAAACCTTGTCCAAAGTGTATAACAGTTCTTCTATAAAAAAAACATTTTCATAGCCCCAGTGTTTTAGGTCAGGCTGTGACACTTGATGCTTTTATTTACCCTCTCCAATCTGACTGCTTTTCAGGAAAAATTTTAGGCTATATTTTTCAGCTAGTATTTTCCTACTGATAGAACCAAAGGTAAGCTCTGCTGATCCCAGAGCAGCCTGAGGTTCATTTCTATGGCTCTCTGATACCTAATAAGTCATCAATTTCCCTCCTGAAGCTTTTTTCATAGCTCACTTGCTTGTATCCTCTTTCTTCTGGGTGGATTCCTGAGTCCTTCACCTGAATGCTCCACTGCAAGTTTTTTACAAGCCCATGATGCCCTCTAAAGCCTCCTACCCTTCTTGAGGCAATAACCCCCTTCAGCTTGCAGGACTTCCTAGGGAGAGTTGCTTTGCCTCATCCTTGTGGGTTTCAAATAATGACACTGGGCTGCTGATTTTCCTTTGTCGTGAGAAGAGCTGTGGATTTCTTGTGGGCTTCTTGGTGTGCTCTGGCTCTCACTGGTGATGTTACCAGGCTGCTTCTGATCCCAGACAGCCTGTGTTCCCTCTGGGCTGTAATGACACAGCCTTGGATCCAAAGGGGCTGTGGTGTGGAAGGCAGGCAGGGCTCATGGTGTCTGCAGGTAAAATTCCACTCTGTAGAGATTCCCTCACTTTCAGCTGTCTGAGCAGTAGGGCTCTGCAGGTGACCAGTGGAGAGAGGACAGTGGCTTTTTTAGGCTCCATTGCTCCTTTTTTGCTTCACTTATATCCCCCCAAACATGGGATCCCTCAGTTTTTAACACAAAATGCTGTAGGATAGAAGTCTTCTTTCTGGAAGCTCATCACTAGTGTCGGCTGGTAAGGTGGCGTTTCTTTTTATCCATGTTACAAGACTTTTCAAGTGGACAAACTTAATTTCTCTGAGCTGCATTGGATCTGTCATGCTATGCCCTGAATAAAAATGTCAGTTTTAAGGGTCCTTCTAGCACTGCATCCTGACTCTAGCAAAGGTCTAAGTGAATGCTTAGGGAAGAGGAATGAATTGCCTTTCATGTCCCCCTCTCCTTGTTTTCAGCTCAGAGAATTTTCTGAGTTGGGAATTTCTATCTATATTAATCAGTAAAATCCTCTTGACATAATTTCTAGGGACACTTGGTAACATCAACATTCTTTTCTAACAAAGGAATACCATGCACCCTAAACCTGAACAGTCCTTAGCTTGTTAGGTAAAATTAATTTGGTTTTTTATTAAATACAAACTTTCATTTTTTTATCCTTATCTTGTCACAACAAAAACTACAGAATTGGAAGCTAGACAGAGTATCCAAGTCCTGAGGCCATTATTTCTGCAAAGGTACTAGCCTGCTAATATGGCTATTGAGTAAAAATGTGGTAGAAGATTATTTATTTTCATCATGGAATATCCTAGGAGTTTGTAGAGCAGAGGTCATAGAGGCTGAGTTTCTTCCCAGGTGCTTTCCATTTTCCTGACATAAAACTACTGTTTTAACTGGAGCTGCCAGATAAGTAGAAAGATAAATAAGATTGTGGCTAGGCCTTGGGCCAGGATTGGGAGAGCTCATCCCCATTCCCTAGGCAGGAGACATGGGGCTGACATGTTTGCACAGAGAGGGCTACAAAAAACAAAAGTGATACTGACACAAGGTGTTTTTTGATTAAGATGTGTCAGGTTTGAAAGTAAAGGAAAATGTCTGGGGAAAAATTGGGTATAGCAGAGTATCTTAAAATAAGAACAAGTGTATCTCGTGTGAGTTGACAAAAAGTTCTTGGGTCAAGCCAGTGCTGTAACACTTCTGGAGACATCTGTATCTTGCTGTCAAAGATTTGCATTTCTGTGATGACTGGCACTGCTCTCGGCTCCTTGAAGGACCTGCCTTTGGTTCTGCTGCTGCAGACATTCTTGTTCCTGCAGCCCAGTGATTTCTACTTTGCACGTGTTGTGTGTTATTTTCCAGCTTCCAAGACCTCTATCTGCTCCCTTGTTTTGATCCTCTTGTTCACCTAGGCTCCTATCTGCCTCTCTGGGAGGCTGCTGCTGGGCTCCTGCCCCAGCCCAGAAAGAGCCACAGGAGTGTCCTGTACCACTGAGCTCTCCCTCCATTCTTTTCCTCTTTTCTGAAAGCAGCAGCACACTGCAGAAATCTGCAAAGTTCTTTGGTATCGCCTCCCAAGGTAGGCAAGCACACTTCCCTTCTGCAAGAGGAATAAACAGAACATGATTTAGTGCTCCAGAGCTCTTTAGGTTGCTTTGGTCTCACTCAGCAGTGTCGTTCTCTGTAGGAACACAGTTTTTTCCTTGAACTACTGGCTGGATTCTGAGGAAAGCTAAGAAGTTGAAGAAATTTTAAAAGCATGCTTTTGAGTTATTTCTGTTACTTGTTTTCCTATTTAATAGGGGGGAAAATGTTCCTTCTGTTCTCTCTCCTTAGTAAAACTGCTCTTGGAGCAGAGGACTGTGGACCAAGTCTGAATATTTGCTTTCTTCCTGAGCTAAAGCACTTTTTGAGACTTATAGAACATCTGGTTATTTTGGTGCTTTGACTTTTCTTCTGAGTGGCAGAGCAGAACTGTCATCAGAAACACTAGGCTGAGGATATGTGTAACCTGATGGAAATTATAAATAACAGGCCACTTCAGGTGGAGCCTGATTGTCTAAGACATTTTAAATCAAAGTAGGGAAAATAAGAGGAGAGCTTTTTCCTTTCATCCTTGTCCTGGTTTGATTCTTATTCTTGTAGGTTTTTTTTTCCCCTTTTAGTGTTAATAAAGTTTTATTAGTTTTAAGCTTTAGCCTGCTTTGGTTTTGATTGGGAAGTTCCAAATTGGTGAACCTAAACCTTGGCATTAATTGGTGCATTGGCCAGGAAACTGAACTAAACCCATGACAATCCTCTGTCTTGGAGGCATAAATATTCAAGGGTGTGTTTTTTTGGTGGTTTGTTTTTGTTGTTTTTCCCCTGTTAAATACTACTTGCTTCTAGGCCTGGTGCAGGGCTTGAATTTCTAATCTGGTTTACTTCGGACTACTCTGAAGGGTGCTGATCCCAAGGCAGACCTAGGTGATTCTTACACTTGCTTATTTTCTAACACTGTTATAAAATATGTTCTGGTGGGATTTTGGACTGGGTTCCTACAGGTTTCAAATAGGAAACTTTTTGGTTAAAAACAGGAGGTGTGACTGCATGCATGATGTTTGTACCAGCATTTTGATGTACATTTTATGTTTGAATAATGCTAAAATAAATACAAATTTTTTAAACATAGTTTCTATTTATAAGTAAATATTGAAGCCTATTGGTTTTCATGTTGCTATGGAATCACCCATTAGTTGTAATTTAATGTAAATTTGGGCTGCTTCTGTACTAGGGCAATATTTCCTGCTGCGTTGGAGTTTCTTCCAGACTCACCAAGATCCAAGTCAAGCTAAGAAAATGTGCATATATTTTGATGAAGCTTCCATGAGGGTTTGGAGAGGCCCTTATGTTAAGAAAAGATGCACTCAGGATTTGAACCAAGCTCTTGTGGTCCCTTGGGCAAGACTTTGTAATCAGGAAAATTCCCCATTTCTTAGTGACAGAATCAGTTACATTTTTCCTGTCAAACCCACTTTTTTCACCTAGCTGACCTGCCTCTGTTTTATGTAGTAGCCTGGTTTAGTCAGAGACCTTTTTCTTCCAGCTGGGAATAGACTAATCAGTTGTCAGCTGCTGCCATGGTTATTTTCCCTCAACTTGGAATAAAGCAGCTGCCTCTGGAGTTGGTGGGATTTCATCTGTGTGCAAATCCAGAGTACAGCATTTAAATACGGGCCTTAGGCTTTGACTGGCAAGAAATAAATTGGAAAGGGAGATTGTGGTTTCTTCTGGAGTGGTGAGGGTGGCTGTGGGGACTGCTGAACTCTGGCACCTGACACCCCAGCAGAGGCTGTGCTGCAGGTGTTGCCTTATGGCTGAGCTTGTTGCTTTTGCTCATTAGTTACAGTTTAAGTGAGACACCAGGGATACAGCACAGTGGGAATGGAGAGGAGATGAAGCATTGCTCAAATTGATTTTGGAGACAACTTCTGCAAGCATCTCTTCCTGTCTCCTCTTTTTTTTATTTTTCTCTCCCTTGTTTCTTGCTCCCTTGGAAATAGAATTGTTTGTGGAGAGATGTTTGAGTTTGCAATGAGTGAGGAGGAAATGGCTTAGTAGGGAAACAAGGAAAAGTAAAGTGACTCAGTAGAAGTTGATGCTGAATCCATTTTAGGTGGTATTATATCCGTTGCTGAAATAAAGGGAAAGACAGAAAAGTTAAGGAATTGGATAAACCAGCAGTGCAATTTCTCTCTGAGCTGGTTGGAGAATTGTTATTGTCTCGTGGGATAATGCCCTGCCCTGACCAAGAGATTTGTGAGGCTCAGTGTCAGTCACCCTTTCCCAAGGAACTGTGGGAAGAAAAAGTCATATTTGCCACTCAAACCCTGGGCTGAGTTCTAGTCACAGCCATGCTCATGGGGGAAAACTCAGATTGATTTTGATTTTTCTTTTTTTTTTTTTTGTGTGTGTGTAAAATGTACCTCTCCTGAATTTCTATATCCATCACGAGCTTGGATAAGGCAGTATTATTAAAAAAAAATCTTTATTTTGTAAGATGGAACAATTAAATCACCAGATTAGAAACACTGACATTTCTCTTTGTGGGCAAATTCATCATGAAGCTTGAAATAAATATTTTAAAACAATTTTATTAGTCAAACATTATCAAAACAAGTAATTTTAATGCTGCTTCATTTAAATATATTGTTTTCAAGATTTTCTTTCATCAAAAAATCCAAAACAGTTAATGAGAAACTGTGTTCTGTCTGTATGAAGTTTGATGGGTTAGTGAAGGAGGCAGCCAGCCCCTGGGGATTTGATTCTATACAGAAAATGAATATCTGGTGTTGTCTGCTATTATTTATGATTTAATTAGTAAGCAGAAAAGGCTTCTTCTCCCTCCAGATCCCCTCACCCTGCCCCAGTTTTTCACTTGATTATGCAAGTCAGAACCTGAGAAAACAAGTTGTCTAGGTGATATGCAGTATAATAGATTTACAAACTTATTCAGGTCCATCAATAATGACTTTTCTAAGGCTTTAGAGTTCCTTCATAATAGGGTTGGAAAACGTAATACTGTGCTTTCCCCGACTGAAGTAATAATTGTCCTGGCTGCTCTGTCTGCTGAAGTTAATGTCTTCCCTGGTGTTAGTGGCAGCAGGAAGACAACAGGCAGAGACTAATGCCTTTACAATGTGCTTCAGGCTGGGAGTGTCAGGAGCAATGTGGGCTCGAGGACTGGGTTTTACTGGGAAAAATTGATTGATTCTGGTGAATTTGATGTTTAAGGAACAACCAGAGAAACCTGAGCAGGTGTTTGATCAGAGCTGTGTGTTCCATGGATGGCTTATCCAGCCCTGATTTCACCAAAAGCAGCTCTAATGCCAAGTGCAGATGCAGTCCATTGTACTTGGCCAGGAAACAGCAAGAATTGGGTAATTTGGTGTCCTGCTGAGTGAAGGCCCAGGTAAGTGGGTTGACAAATAGCTGCCCAAATCAGACTGCTGGGCACAGGCAGGGACAAACTGGGCAGTAAAAGAGTGACTGAGGCAGCCTGAGCTGTGCCACTGCTCCTCTTTCTTCACATGCTGGCTTGCTGAAGGGTGCAGTTCTGCCCCTTGGACAGAAAAGCTGTGATTACAAACTTGACTCTGTGATGCTCCTAAATCACCCTCATAGGGTTTCGCCACGTTACCCCATAGTGCTGGCTTCTCTGGTCATTCCAAGGTGGAAAATGGCATTGCAGGCTGGCAGATGTACCAATTCTATCTGAAAATTTCCTCTTGACTTACCTGGGACTGCATCTCCAGGCCCACATGAGGATTCTTTTGCTGCCTGACTCTTTGAATAAAGGGGGAAGAGGGAAAACAACCAAGCAGTCTCTTGTTAGCAGGTAGCTGTTTGAGAGGAGCCTGTAGTAGCTTCCAGCCTTCTATTTCTGTATGGATATATGTCAGCAGAAATTGTCATTGAGGATAAAAATATCTGGAGCAGAATTTAGGAAAAACTGTACAAAACATAATTATCATCCTCATCCTGTAAGCTCTTCCAAGCTTGTGAAATGGCCACTGAGATAGCACAGCTCACTTCTGTAGCTGTCCTAGATGTTATTGTTCTTTAAATTTACCAAAATGTCAGAAAATTATTTCTTCCTGTAACTTCTGGAGCTCCTGCCTCTGATTATGTGAGCAGCTTGCAGTATTGAAGGAAGTAATTAAAGCAGCACTTCTGGATGCCTAGTGAGCATTTCATGGAACATTGCAGTGATGACAGAGCCAAAGGAAAAAAAAAAGAAAATAGTATTCTAAAATAAGTGATTGTTTCAGTGCAGTCTTGAACATCAATATCTGGAAGAAACAAATGCTGGGATAACAAAACCCCCAAGGAGGTGGGAGAGTTAAAAAAGAGGACTAGATGGGTACAAAAGAAATTTCTTCGTAGAATACAAGGAAAAAGATATTTGATGGTGATACACAAGGTGAAGGAGGAAAGGACAAGATTACCTGCAAATGTAGCAAAAGCAACATTAACAATCTGTTACTCCCTGGGAACTAAGCATGTCTTTTAGATATTAAGGATGGAAAAAAAAAAAAGCAGAAGGAAGGAGAGTGAGAAAAGAATGAATTCATAATATAAAATAGTTTAATCCTTAGTTTAATCACACATATTCAAGAGTCCATGGGATCATAAAGACTGGCAAGAAATGTTTCTCCATTAAGTTTAGATGTGCCTCAACTGACTCAATTGAGCAGGTCCAAAGCTGTTCCCTTCTGTGGTGTTAACAAGTTGAAGCTGGGGTTTGATCCTCGTCAGGTTGAAATGTGTCTTACAGAAGAGAGGAGCAGAACAGCTGGTGCTTTACAGTGTCCTGGTATCCCTGGGATGGAGATATTCATTCACATTCCACTGAAAGTTCTTGGGACGTTTCTAGCATGAAAAGGAGTGAGGACCCACCTTACAAACAGATCAGGATGTGCAGGAGTAAAAATGGGTCACAGAAATGTGACTTGGACACCAGGTTGATGTCATGTAGATGTCTTCAAGTGCACAGAATATTCTGTCTGTAGAGAGCTTGAGTCCTCTGTTGCAAGAAGTAAAAAAACATTAACTTGTTATAATACATGTGTTGACTTTTGACTTCTGTGAGGTTCATTTATAGTGGTGGGGACTGAGCACTCTGCTGCCTGTAATCTCAAATAATTGAGTGAATCAGTGGATTGCTTTATTCTGACTAGTGTGAACATGGAGAATTGATCTTGAAAAAAAGTAATAATTTATCTTGTAACTGGATGACATATTTTTGGCAGAGAAAAACCACCAAAATCTCTCCTTTGTCAAAGCTGACATGTAGATTGGCCTGCAAAAATTCAGGGAAACAAGGCAGATTGTTTTCCAGAGCCTGTCAATAGCTCAACTAGATTATACAGAAGTTTTGTAAAAGATGTGTAAAAACTCAAATCACATAAAGGAAAGGAGAAATGTTTTTTTGTCATAATTTTTAATAGGTCATTGGCCTGGCTTTGGTTTGTAGACAATGGAAAATGCCATTTTGACTCTGGTAGAATTTGCATCAATTTAAGTGACTAGATGCCTTTAAGACATAAAATGCCTGACAAATCAGAGTATTGATAAAAGACCTGAAGCATTTATTGAAGCTTTTTTAACTAAAGGACATGTAATCTTTTGGCTGAAGTTCTTGGGAAAGTCTTGGAATAAGTGCAATAGATGACACCCAAACATAACAGAAAGGAAATGTTGGTAATTTTACTAGGAAATGTTGGTAATTTTGCTAACAGACTTTGCATTTCAGTTGATTGTGTTTTACCATTAACTTTTTTATATTGCACTTTAAATCTGAGACCCTGTTACAGGAGTCTTGGCTGCTATTTCTTCTTCTCATGAGGAATAAGATTAATTATCTCAGTTGCATTGAAAAGGGCCCTTGAGATTGGTTGGTGTGGCATCCTGCAAACCATTCCTTTGTGCAATTTCTTGAGCTAGGGCATGCATGGTAGATTCTAGAATCAAGAATCTGAAAATCAGGTTAATAAACTAGGGTTTGTATATCTTTGGTCATAGTCTGGTGAAATTTGAGAATACCTGAGGTTTTTGGGAGAAACTGATATAACTTGTAGAGTGCTCTGGACAAATGCCTCTAGTGAAAAAGAACATTGTTGGATTTGACAAAACAGCTGAAAGATTTAAGGGCTAAGTCTTGCAAGTATTTTATTTGTCTGAATTTGATTAATTAAAAAATGCCTTGCAGAGATATAATTGTTAGCTTTGGAGGATATTTGGAAACAATTTTTTCTGCCTGAGGTTAACTTGTGAATTTTTTCTTGCTTTTCCAAAAATGTTATTTTTCTTAATTATTGGAATAAAATAGAAGAGAAATCAAACACAAAACACATTTTCTGATATTGCAAGGAGTGAACTGGGTCTATTTCAATGTCATGGAGACTCCTTCTGCCCTTGAGTCACAAAATATTTGAGCAAATAGATTGTGCTATCTTAGCTCAACAAACCTGTGCTAATGTGGCACTGAGGCTGACCCAAAGGGGGATTTGTAAAAGCCATGAGCATCAGTTTATCTTTGTCAGCCTCTGAAGTCTCTCTACTCTGAGATTGCTCTCCCACCCCAAAGATCTGGGAAATGTTTTGAATCTATTTTCACTTGGAGTCACAATAGGAGCAGTTAGGAGTAACTAACTCTTCCCTTTCTCGTGAAACTCTTGCACCCTGTAGCTGGAAAATTGCATCTTTGGGGGAGAGAATTGCCATCCTGTTGCCTGAAGTGGGATGTCCTGTGTGAGCTTTCTGGCCATTGCCTTGAGAGTGCTGCTTTAGCTGGAGCAGTTCAGCTGTGTTCATGTAACTCTGCTGCAAGCTTTTATCCTCTCAATATTGCTATTTTTTTTCTCTTTCTTGGATTTAACAAATCATCTCATTTAAATGTTTCATCTAGAAGCTTTGTCATGTGGCAGTGACACACTTCTGTGGCTTTATGGAGGCGAAAAGCAGTGGAGAAGAGAACCACAGAGTGTCAACAACTACACCAAATAAAACCATAATCAGTATCCCATAATCACTGTGCTCCTTCATCCAAGCACTGATTGTGTTGTATTCCAGAACCTCAGGAAATGAAGCTTTCAATAATTCATCTGGGTTTTGGCTTCCTTTTGAGATGACAAAGCAGTTTCTAATTGTCACAGGTGTCAGTGGGATGGTTTCAGGTAGAGGGCTGCTCATCCCCAGTGAGCTGCTGTCCAGAGGGGACAGTACTCCCTGAAGGCATTGGTCTGCTCTGTGATCCTGTCCAGCTCTTGTAGTCTTTTTAGTCTTTTCCTGTTCCACTTCTCACTCCATGGCCACTGTCCCCTGTGGAGAACAGGACCACCCCTTCTCCCACCTTTTCTCTCAGGTGCAATCCACTTCCCTTCCTGCAGCAGAGTGGTACTGAAACAATTTCAGGAACTTTCTGCTGCATTCTTTTTGGGTTCTGAAGTGACAACCTTTCCTTCTAGACTGATAACAAAACCTTTTTACTCTGGACCTAAGCCTCTGCTTTCCAGCAAGTGATTTGATAGTTGACCTGATTAGAGAAAAAAAATGCAAACCCCACTAACAAAAGCAATGCCTGGTGGTCTCCATTTGCTACATCTTTTGCCTGGAATGTTTCTACTCAGATGTTATCTAAAAGTGACTCTTTTTGTTATATCATGCAAGCTGATTCAATTTTTCCTTGACTAGATCAAGTCTGATTTTTCTCTGCTACTTCTTCCACTATCACACTTTATAGAGGGGGAAAGTGCAGGATCCATGGAGAATTTGAAAAATAAAATTTGAGAAATAGCTCTGCTTATTATCTCATCCTCATCTTTTGTTCTCTGAGTAGAAAAAGCTTTTCCCTGCCTCTTATATGTGGATATAAGAGTATGAAAATAAGTGCAGTACTTGATGTCAATTATTGTCATACTATTTAAATGCAAATTTTGTTCTTGTCAGGCTGATCCAATAAGATGAATAGAGGGCATTTATGTAAATAAGCATATTGTAATAAGACAATGAAGTATTTGTAATTTTAGTTGTTAGCATTTTCTTTTCTCCCAGAGGATGAGTTGACTAGGTTTTTAGGAACACAGGTGAGGGATAGGAGTGGCACTTGACATTCAGTGTTTGGGATAAAATTGTATTGAGGCTGCAGACTGAAACAAATCAGCTTCATTAGAAGCCTAGCAAAAAAAAATGGCTTGCAATTTCTCATTAGCAGCATGCAAATAGGAAAACTGTAGGGAAGCAATCTAATGTCATCCTTCAGAGACATGAAACAGAGATGATTTTGAGAGTATAATAACACTTCACTTTTTTTAGAGTTGGGAGGTTTTTTCCCTCTTTGGATATTTATTATTAATAACTCACCAATGGCCATATGAATTAAATCATTCTTATATTGCCTGTATATGCCAAGTAAACTACTTTCATACTGAAAGATAAAATTAGTTTTAACATAATTGCACCACTAATGAAATATCAAGAAACTTAATGTTGAGATCTACTTTATTTGGACACAGTGCCCAAGCTCCCTCTGTATTCAATAGAGACCAAATGGCACCTCCAGAGAGACTTGGAGTGGAACAAATTTCTCTCAGGATGTGTTTTCTATTTCCAGAGATTATGGAAAGAATCTGTATTAGTTATTTAATTAATAGATTAAATGTAACTAATTAAATTAATGTAACTAGATACCTAGCAAATTAACATAGGAAGAGAACCCTAAAGGGTTTTGTATCAGTTCTTGCTGCACTAAGAGTCAGCATGCATGGAGCTGGGCTACCAACAATAGCAGTCTGGGATTCAGTTCCATTATGGTGAAATTCCCTCTGAAATTAATAACTAGGGGTCTGTTCAGCACAAATAAGGTAATTCTATCCTTTTATCTAAGGATAAATCAAGGCAGGAGATTAATTGGCTGTTGGTCCCCTGTAAAATACTAGATTTAAAGCACACCAAAAGGAGTCACTGATGTAATCTTTTACTGTTATCCCAAGGATAACAGTAAATGCACCATACAATAATTTAAGTTTGCACTTGCATTTTTCAAAAACTTCATTTTTCTCTAGGACCTTAAAGTTGTATTGTAGCACTGTGAGGGTAGGGGGTAGAATGGTAATTGCTACTAAAAATCAATTGTGATTTTCCATTATATTTTTTGCAAATATTTGGTGCCTTGAATGTCATCACCCTGAATTACCACGCTCCTGGAAACTGGTGATTGGCCTGAATTTTGAGATCAACATGATTTCAGGTATTGCAGGCTGCACATAGCCTATAAAATCCCAAAGTTATTTCAAAGACAACCGATGTTAATGATGTGAGTGGTATAACTACAATACCTGTGTCCTACACAGGTTTAGCAGTGTTGTGTCCCTACACCTGGTTTAGCAGTGCCCTTGGGCAGTTTACAAAGCTGAGGGTGCCTCTGCCCTCTGGCCATTTACACCACACTGTATTTGTAAGGATTGGAGCCTGACTGCCAGAGATTGTTGCTGACAATGTGCAATGTTAGACCACTCAAACTGCAGGGCAGGACTGCACTTTCTTATACTGACTTCTGAATGTGCTCAATACCTGAATGGCTTATACAGGCAAATTCTTTTGATCTACCTCCCTTATAGGAAGAGTTTCCTTTATATTAAGACTATGATGCTTCAGAGGCACTGGTGTCTAGTACTGCTTTGCTCTCTTTGAAGTGGAAAATTGGCTCCAGGAGTTCTGTCTGGAGGTACAAGGCACTACACTGGATTAAAAATGGCCATTCATTTTGGGAACTGATGAATTTGATGTAATTTTCATTGGTAGATTTGGATGTGTCATGTGGCTGTTCCAGCATGTAAAACCTTTTTTCCATCTCACTTGCTTAGTAGGTAAAGGCCAGTTTTTTTAAAAAAAAACCTGTACATTGAATGAGAACATAATGTATCTTTCTTTCCAACCCCCTAAAGAAATTTCTGAAGACTGAATAAGCCTTAAAGTTCTGAAACTTTTTTCTGCTTTGTTCTGAAAAGAACTGTATGATAGAATTGGCTACAGATGTAAAAAGTAAATTTTACCACATTTCAGTTATAGAAGCATGCTTGATGGCTCAGTGGAGCTACAAAAGGGAAGTAATTTCTTCTAAACTAGGTAGAGATTAGAATAATTGTTACACTGTCCTATTGTGTTACATTCTATCTGAATTTTCTGTGATGGGATGCTGAATAAATAACTCGCAGATAATATGTCTGGCAGTTCTGGCTCCAGAGAGAGATCCATCTATCTCTTCCTTCAACATCTACAGCTATGTTGTAACTTTTTCAAACTAATTACCAGAACTGTGCCATGAATGTTTATAGATAATTGAGAGTCTCTGTTGTAGACAGGGGGGTAGTCTATTTTTGTCATCTAGATATTTGAAATGTCTGGTAAGCCCCAATTACAGAAAAAAGTTTGCTATAAGAACATGTCAGGGACCACGACCACTCTCTCAGAAGCAATGGATAAAGAGAACCCAAAAGTGCTTTGAGAGAACTTTTTTCTGATGTTCATCAGATGCTTCTCATAGGTGCCCTAGAAATGGAGCCATTCCTCAGAGATCAGTGACAATGTTCTCACTGAACAAAATCTCATTATGATTTGAAGTTCCTGGCTTTCCAAAGGCTTGTCTTTCCCACAAGCTGCTTCCTAGAATCTGTTACCTTGCTGTTTAATGAAAACCATGGATCTAACTTCAGAGATCTTTGACCTCCTATTAGGGAAAGTTCTTGGACCCAAGTTAGGAAGTTTGTTTCTTGTATGACTTCACCATAAGGAAAAAGTGGACAGTAAGAGGAAATCAGGATTTCAGAGCATATTTCATACTGTGTCATGTTGTCCTCTCTTCCAGGGGTGGGAGCTGTGCCTTCAGGATTTAAAATACACAAAGCTCCTAACAGCTGGGCAGAGAGAAGCTGAAGAAGAGGCGAGTCTGTCTTCAAGGCTCTTTAAAGATTATTTTGTCAAGGTTTAAAGACATGCTTTACCCTAGTGCAAAGCAATAGTATTGACCAGCAGAGACAGAGCATCTTATAAAACTGAAGGAACTGGTGAAGGGATGGGCAGAAAAAACAAATTTGGGATCTGTGATGGAACTGCAAAGCAGGATGGTGTGCTTTAACCAATATTACCTTCTTTCTGCTTAAGTGGCTCCTACGGACTTTCACTACTTCTACATATACATGTACCAATGTGTTACAGCTACCAAAATAATTCTGACTCTATTAAGTTTCCAGTCTAATTGGAAGCCGTGTGAAGTCAAGGCTTGAAACAAAATGTGCTCAACTTTCCCATAGAGTCTTTGATGTGGACATAGGTTTAAAGCACTGTGCACGTGGAGGAACAGCAGAGCTGTCAGCCCTCCTGAAGATGACTGTGATAAAAGTGTGGAATAACCTAGCAAAGCTGTTTTCCTGCAGCTGAGACCTCTCTGTCATATGGCTTCTGTATTTACTGTTGGAATTTTGTTCTAGCACAGTTTAGTTGACTGCTCATTCATTTTCTAAGAGGTTTTTATGGGTTATAAGCTTAGTTCTGATCCTTTTTTCTTTCTGAATCTTTTTACCATGCAGTTTTGAATCATGGGCCCCACTACTCTCATTTTATTGACAATAGTAAGCCTACTAGAAAGGATTTGGGAGGAGGTTTTTAATATTTAGCCTGTAATGTACACGTTAATTTGAGATAGCTGGAGTTTTGTGATCAAAATCACCACTCTTTAGAAAAGTTTTGTCAGAAAGGCTCATGTTTTTAGTATAAAGATTAATTCTAATAATGTCAGGAGGTGGAATGAGGACCCTTAAGAGAGTTATGTTTCAGTGGAGGCCAAATTAATTAAGTGTATTAGAGGAGGAGATAAGAGTTGTGATATTAAAAATAGAATAAATGATGGTTAACTACTCAACTCTGTAACTTGCTTATTCTGCAGCATGTAAGAGAGAATTTTGCCTCAATGATTCAGACTCAGCTCATCCCTACCAGTGATTTTGGAGCAACCACCATCTCCACAGCTGGTAGGACTCTCAGTGAGGGCTGAATAGAGCAAAAAGAGCTAATTTAGCTCACACCCCTGGTAGCAGCTTTATTGTGCTGGACTAGGCAAAGTTTTAGTGAGCATCAGGGTGCTGTAACTGGATGGGAGGGATGATCTGCAGGTGGCAGATGATAACAAATGCATGGCAATGGTAGCCTGCCAAATTTCTTCTCTGGCAATGGTGAGATGGTGTCCATGTGCTGGTGACAGGCTGCAGAGGAAACATTATCCTGCTGCTTCCCATTCTGGGTCCAGGTCAGCTGGAATCAGCCTCCCTGCATCACTGTACCTGTTATTTGGAAAACTCATCTCTCTTGTGGGGCTTCCACCACTCATTTTCATGATGCTCTAATAATAATGAGCCAAGGGCTACGGCACCCTTGGGGCTTTTTCCCCCTCACTTTGGCCACACATGCCCACGCTCAGTTCAAATGTTGACAGCTGTAGGAGACATAACTGCACCAGATATGGGTCACATGGATGTTATCAGAGCAACACTGAATTAGTAATTTCCCATCAGTTTCTGCAGGAAGAGAATGCTAATGGATATCTTCAATCAGTTTTACTCCCAAATTGGAAATAATTATGAAATGTCTGTGCTGTCAGAGGTGTTTTGGGGCAACATTCCTTTTACACATCGTGAGCTTGAAGTAGCACAAAAAAAATCAGCTACTTTGAGCAACACTGGGTAACTTGCAGAACACCAAAGGTCTCAAAACTGACAAGAGCAGGTGGCATTAGGAACACTGACTTCATTTTCCGTGCTGGCATTGGAGCTCTGAAGTGGAATATGCTCAGGCTTGGCAAAAGCATTGTGAACTTTCTTCACCCTCTCTAGATCTTGAAGGTTTTGTGCCTTTGACCATGGGCTCAAGTTCTTAATTCTAGCAGTAGTCCCCAGAAGGCATGTGATGTGTGGGCCTTGAAGGATATTTTTGAAGCTGGAGAGTTTCAACTTATAGTCCTATTGCAGCTTTTTAGGGAAGCAGGAGAAGTGTTTGGTGCCTCATCATGTTACTTGAAGATGTTGGCCCAGGCTGCATTTTCTTGGTTGATGTGAGATACAGCAACCACTGTACAGCAGCTTTAAGATGTTGAGCTGTTGAGACTTTGTGCCAAAACTCTTCTGCTCTTCTGGACTCTAACCTCTAACCTGTGCCTTGAGGTAGCTGGAAAGAATAGTTGCAGTCCTCCCTGGACTGTTAAAAGAGATGCCTTGTCCTGGAATATCTTCTCTCACATATGGAAGCTTCAAAGAGAGGATGGTAAGATTTCAGTATTAGTCATGATGAGAGAAAGACTTCAGATGTAAAGGAAAAGAGAGGTATTATTAGAAGCAAAATCTAGGACATCTGGATTCAGTTTCTAGTTCCTGCAATTTATAACCATATCATCAGTTCTGTGGTTGTTTTGGTAAAACGTATTTTCAGTAGCTGTGGTGTGTTTTGAGACTGCAGTAAATAGGCAAGGAATGAATCTGTAGTTGGCACAGTAATAGATGCAAGAAGTGAATAACATAAGGCAAAAATTTTATCCTCTTCCTCTTTGCTGCAGGGAGGAAAAACCTGAAGTGTTAGGTCTGAAGGTGAGACTCGACCTGTAGACACGCAGGGAGTTCAGTGACAAGCAGGATTTTGCAGAAATGAACTCTTTACAAGTTAATCCACTTTATCAGCAGTTTGCATGCTCATAGCTTAATGCTGATTTTCTCTATATCTAGTGAAAACAGCTAGGAATGTCTCTAGTGCTCCTTCAGCTGAAGGCAGCAGCCACACTTGTGCTAGTCTCTATTTGAAGTGAATCCTTATGGTAAAGAGTTCCAACCTAGTGATATTTCTGCTCAGTGTTTCCTCCCTGAAGTGCCATCATTTAGTGTAAGAAAAGGTGAAAATTAATAGCGTGTCTTGTTTGCCAACACTGTGTTTCTAACTTACACTTTACAGGTCGGTCATTTATCAGGCTGAGAATAAGGTATAATTTTTTTTGCAGTAATGATTCAAGCAACTTTCTAGGAGGACTTAAAATCTCACCTTCTAGATATTTTATGTCTGCACAGATGAAAAATACAAATTTTCCTGTGAAAATCCTTAATATATACCTGTACCCTTAGAAAAAGAATGCTTTGAAATTCAAGTTATGGTGACAAAGACTTTGAGGAGAAGAGTAATTTTTTCCAAGGTGGATTTTTTTTTTTTCTTTCTAGCAAGGATTCAAATGTCTTTGCACACTTCACTTGAAGATTGGGCTGAATTGTTAAAGAGAGGTTGCTCCTGGGGCTTGAGACTAGAGATTTACTCTGAACGTTGGGCTGTTTCCTTTATTTTATTAAGAGACTGTTCTGACAGCAAACAACGTCTTGAAAATCATGGAATTACCTTTGTGAGGAACATACTGGAATAAAACCCCAAAGCAGAGGTGGCTCACAAGAAGATATTTACTGAGAATTTCCTGCCCCTCCTAGGGCCCCATTTTTATTGTACTGACATGGGCCTTGCTTCTAAGTAGAAATTGTGACCAGCAACAAGAGGTGATATGAAATTTATAGTAGTAACATAGACATAACCTGTTGCTTTCATGTGAGTGTATGAAAAATTTCTGTTAAGGACATTTAATTTTAGTTGTACTGGTCTTGAGTGGTTGTACTAAAATTACCACTTTGCTCAGAGCTCCTTCAATCTTATGGTATGTTTAAAAGCAAGTACAGAACAAACCTATCTCTAGAAAAAAACACATTGTGGCATTAGTTGGATACAGGAAAAATGTTTCTAATGTATTAGACGGTTAATGGACTGTGTCAGGCTTGTGGGAAGTCATGCACAGAACCAAGCTCATATGTTAGTTGGACTTCAATAAAGATACTCTTGAGTAGATTTCTGTGGTATGATTGAAATGTTTACAAACAAAATTCCTTATATGCTTTTTGACATGTTTCTACAGTTCAGAGACTTTACTTAAATCTGTTTACTAAAGCTGTTGTTTGGCTGTGTCTGAGTGTTTTGTTTCATTGACTTTGGGATTCTGGGTCTGTAGGGAAGTTACTGGAAGGTTTTCAGGTAAATCTTTCTTTAAAAAAATCTATGCTGCTAAAATTCCCGTCTTCTGGGAAGATAGAGAAATAATGAAAAACCCCAATAACTTCCAAAGTTTTACTTTAATCCTACGAATGACTGCTGGCTGACTAGAAAAGCTACCAGAGCTACAGAGTACCTGCCCAGCCTATGGCAGTGCTGGCAGCTGGACCTTACTAAAAAATCATTTATCTAGTGCCATTGGAATAAAGCCTTGAAGCATGAGATAGATGGGAGCTCTGGGAGAGAATGAATTTGTTGCCAAATGCCATTCTGAGGAGAATGAAACAGATAAACATGTTTGGTGAACTTCCATTGGGAAAATTCAGTCCATTTTTGATTTTTTTTCCCCAAAGTGACCTTTGAGTTTTTAAAAAAAAATTTAAACAGCATTTAAACAAAACACTTTAATCTTAAAAGACATCATGTCCTACTTCAATTTTAAGTGTTTTAAGATACTCATAAGGGCAACTAAGTGGAAGTGTAGAACTTATGCAGACAATATTCTTAGGAAAAAAAGCTTTTATTCCTGTGCAGCCTACCTGATGTAAATAGGCCTTTTCAGTACCTTAACCCCCAGTTTCTCTGGACTGTGTAAATTTACTTTGGAACTGTGAAGGTTCCAGATATTTACAATAATGCTATTATGAGAATTTTGCACATCATTATTGATTCCACTGAGTGTAAGTTAGTGCCCATTCTCCACCACCATTATACCAATCACTGGAACATAATCTATGGGCATTAATGTAGATATTTGCTTTTCTGAGCACTTTTAGTAATCAGAGATAAAAGCTAGCATTTCACTCCTGATGTGATTTTTAATGCTCTTTTTCTTTAATAAACTAAATTAGTCCCATCTAAAGCAGCTCTTTTCCAAACACTTAGAAGGAACTGGACAATCAAACATCCAAGTAGATGAATTATTGTTTTAGAGTTGGTTAACAGTGTCTTCTATGTTTTCTTTCTGCTTGACACAGTTGCAGCCTCCATTGGAGTGACAACCAAGTGGATAGCAGGAGTCTGGGGTTTAGGGGAGGCAGAATAAAAAGCTCTATCTGCTCTGCTTTCTTCTATCCTGACAAGGATGGGAAATGGCATTGCCCTGATTTCTTCTCATATGGATTCATCATCTGTAGTTATTCCTTTGTAGAGCATCAGAGGTGTGTACAAAATTGCTCAATAGGTAGGAAAGGACTAAGAAAACACATCCTCACTACAAACCTTATCATTTAGAAGCAAATTGTGCATTCACAGGACTGTACACTCCATTAAGTTGCCTTATTGGCCTAATAATTGCTTATCTAATAAATGAGCTTGCTTTCTATGTTAAAGTGCTGTTCTTTGAATACTGACCTCATTCTTTGTCTTTGCCTTTTGTCAAGTATAGTGTGCAGGGTTTATCTTTTGTGTTTATACAATACTGAGTGACAGGTCTCCTTTCTGAGCACGCATCTCTATTGCCTTTGCCAGAGAAAAATGGTAAAGAAAATTATGTTCTCCATCATGAGGGTACATTGGCTCACTTGGAAATAATTTTGAGAAGTACTTACCTCATATTTGTGGGATTAATTAAATATTCTATCCAAGTAAGTAAATGTGCCTGCCTGTCACACAATATCCAGTTGTAGTTCAAGGTCTGCAACCATGATTTTCTAAACCCTGCACAGTTGCACTGAAACTAAGACTGACAGTTGTTGAATTACATTTGGTATGTGAGTATTGCTGCAGAAAACCATGCTATAACATCTCCAGGGACTGGCAAAATATTATGCACTGTTTCTACAGTTCTGTAGACTGCTTCCATTGATTTTTAAAATAACCAAGAAATGAAACATTAAAGAAACAAAGCTGCCTGCCTTGCAAACCAAGGAAAGCATCCATGACCAGCTGGATCACGTTCTGTCAACATTCCTGGTTTTACTCGCTGTCCAGTAAAGGTCTTTCAAAGTTCTGTTATTGCTTGAAGATACAGGAAAAAAACTGAAAAACGTACAGGCATCACAACAGTGAATTCATGAACCTGTGAAGTCTGGAGATCACAAGCAATGAATCTGTGCTATAGAATAAATGCATGGACAGATGAGAGACTGCTCTGGATTGGTCACTCCCAAGTTTAGCAGGAGCTCTTTTATGAAGAACTTTGCTTGTATCTTGCTGAGAAACATCAGGAGTGGGTAGCAACATCAGAAGGAATCCCCTGCTTGTGGAGACCCTGATGAGATGGCTTAAGTGTAAAATCCCTCCTCTGGATTGGATGTTTTTTACGGCTACTGGGATGGGTAAATAGCATGACAGCTTTGTGCTGCTTACTGTGATTTCAAGTGGATAATTTGTGTAACTTTCTTGCTCTTTGTGTTCAGGCCATCTGTGCAATAGCAATCTGCCTCCTTGGATCCTCCTCATGAGAGGAGGACTCAAAATTCAGACTGCAGCTAAAAATCAGTGCATTTTTCTCACTGCTTGTCACCTATTGTAACAGACTGTTGTGTTAGATGCCCTTGAATTTATCCCAGGGGAGTGCTCTGAGAGGATTAAAAAAAGGTTTAAAATATACATTTGGAGCTTATGAGAAAGTTGCAGTTAAGTTTTGGTGAGCCATTTGAGATTTTTAGACATTTGCTGTGTAATGAATCCCAAATCTTCTGACTACTTACTCATCTAATATAAGATAAAATAAGAAAAATATGCTGGGCATCATTAAGCACTTAACAAGGGAGGGGAAGCCTCAGCAGCCAGCAGAAGTGTGGTAACTTGAGCACAACCCCATTTACCAGAGATGCTTGAACTGCAGACCGATGTGAGTTAATTAGAGCTCAGGCAGGAGATGTGTGTGCTCTGAAACAAGACTGGAGCACGTGGCTGCTTAATGAAGCTGTGGTGTCCATCATGGACAAAGTGCTCAACAGGCAGCAATTTGCTGGTTCGGGGACTCTGTGAACTGCTGCTCATCTACTCCTTTCCTGCTGCCACAGCTAATTCTGCTCAGGTGTCTCAGGTTAGTTTTGCATTTGTCTCAGAGTGGCAGTGCTTTGGATACCTGTATAAACTGATCAAAATGTATAGGGCAGCAAGGCCGGGCCCACAGAAATGAAGGATATCTAATGAGAGGCTTTGGTGATTAGAAACCTGTGCTTTGCAGTGCCTCGGTATCATCCTGAAAGCTGGTGCATTTGACCTGCTTGAACACTGTTAGAGGGAAGGACCCAGCTCAGTGTCAGCACAGCTCTGCTGCACTCTGCAGCTGGAGGAGTTTCATGAGCAAGAGCCAAACCAGAGCCCAGCTGAAGCTTTGAGCCATGTAGCACTTGCTGCATATCACACCTTTACCTGCATCTGGAGAAACTGATGCAGTGAGAGCCAACTGAAATGGTGTTGGCACATGGACTGCCAAGGCTTCTCTCTCAGGTCCTGCAAAAATCTGGTTCATGGTGGGAACTTCATGTCTTGGGATGGTCTAAAGAGATGGGAGGAGCCTATGACTGCTGAAGCCAAGAGCTATTGGTACTTGATCCACAAATTCTTGAGACGTTATGGGGGATGTTGTACCAAAAACTTGGTCATTCAGATAATGCACTTTCTTTCAAACAGTTCTTTAAAAATGGTAGTTTTAACTGCTACTGAATTGTCAGCATTTGTATGCCCTGCTACTGCCAGTGGCTGGATCAGAGACACATCATTGCAGAAGCCTAGGCTCACTAGGCACATAACTGTTCTTTTGTCCACTTCACTGAAATTTTTCCAGTGAAGCGTGTGAATCTCCACATACCAGAAGTAATTCTATCACCAGAGGACTTGACCTTTCCACTGCAAGTGAAGCACCTGAAATCCAGCTAAATAATGTCCTTAAGGGACCGTAGATTGAATTAAAATAGTCTAAGATGGTTTTTGGTGTCTGCTCAACAAGTTAGGCAGCTGGATATAGATTAAAATGGAAACAAGATATTAGAGATAATGGGATTCAAATTTGTGTCAGGTGCTCCTCTTTGCTCCTCTGAGATTTTTCTGATCTAAAGACTACTGGAGTTTCTGCTCCTTTAAGGGATGCTTTCCTCCTGTTGTTCCTGGCATTGATGCTTCCTTCCTCGCTGAGGGGTTTTTGGTGTCACTGTATATCCAGGATTAGATGTGAAAGATGTTTTTTAAACTAAAGTGTCCCCAAACAGGGACACCTTTGAAAGCACTAGAGAATGTGTTTCTACCTGTCTTTGGTCTTCAGTTTCTATTAGTGCAGAATTAAGTTTGGGATTAATTTTTTGGGGAGAAAGTGATCCAAGAGGACAGAACATCCCCCTGCTTGATGTACAACAGATGTAATTGCATCATGCAATTCACTAGTGAGAAGTGTTTCTTTAATGAAGGTAATGAAATACCCCATAGAGAGCAGAGTAGGCATCTGCTTGACTGGGTTGGCTCAGCTTTCTGCTTCTGAGTGGCAGAACACTTCAGCAGTTGTTCTGAAGTTATGCAGGAAATAATTTTGGGATTGAATGGCATTGATCTCCTCCCCAAAACCACACTGAAACCTTAATGCACCACTGCTCTGTAGATTTCATAGTAGATAAGTAGACTGGGCTGTGTCAGCAAATACCTTCCCAGCTGGAAGTGTACAGCTGTGCTGATGTGAGAAATTATTTTCTCTAAGGATCCCAGTGGCTCTGCCCCTGCTGAAAGTTTTGACTGTTGAACCCTGTGATACCTCTCAGGGGATCAGGGCTGGAAGCTGAGCTCCTCTTCACTGGTCAGAGCAGTTGTGGGTGAAGTGCTGGAGCATTTACCTTTTCAGGTTAATTCTGTATGAGGAAAAGAACAGCATCAAACTCTATACGTCCAATATTTTATTAATTCATGATAAATGTATTTTTGGTCTCTTTAGAAAAGCTGAAAAAACCAATTATTTTTAAGCTTACCTGTTCTAATAGAAAAGCTCAGTAGGAGTTGGAAATATACTAATTTATAACAAGCTTCATGCTGTCATGTAAAATTTAGCAGTCTAGTGCCAGTACTGAAGATTTCAGTGGGAAATGGGGATTTAATTATTCCCTCAATTCTACTTGGTAGAAGGAAAATTATAAAAACAAGATTATACTATCTAAAAATGCAGAAGGTGGTTATAACTATTCATTTAGGATCTGTTATTCTTGTGTAGGGCCTATTTCTTATGTGCTTGTTGCAATTTAGAAAGGTTTTCTGGGGAAAAGGGAAAATACTTGTTTTAAACCACCTCTACTTCCAACATTTAAACTGTCTAACACTCACAGAAACATGCTTTTAAATGTTACTGAAAGTTATTACATGTTTTCTAGCTATTATATCTGAGCTGGTGGAGGCAAAGATATCAAACAGGATAAAATGTGGAACTCACTGTTTCATATTGTCCAAAATAAAAGAAAAAATAAGATACACAATGAAAAAAATACTTGCTCTTGAACACCAAGCCTTTTCTCGTACAAAGGCTTTATTTTAAACTGGTACTGATTCTTTGAAGCTTTGGAAGCAATGCAAGAAGTCTGAGGCTGTGGCAGGATGAAGCCCACACAAACCTGTTCAGCTGAAGTTCAGACAGTGTCTGAATGCTTTATAAGAACTAACAATTGGAAAGCAGCTTGAATCTAATGCTTGTTAAATTGAGAGTTAACTGGCATGTTTTTACACTATGCTGTGTTCTCTTTAAATGTGCTCACTGATGGGTAACAGAACATGTGTTTGGGTGGAAATTGAATCTGTGTAGGTATCTGACTAATTGATCTGTAGATGTTAAAAGTAGTTAAGTGTTGAGGTGCAGAGAGCAGAGTCTACAGGTGGAAATGAGGTGTTTTCAGTACAGAGAAAGGTGTTGCTTTTTCTGGTACTGCTTGCAATTAACTTTAATCACACCTTTCTGTTGAGTGGTAATGAGGAACATGGCCAGAAAATCTAGTTCAAAGGGGAGAGCTGTCTTTGGTCTGGCCCAGTGTTACTCACTGAAACTGAAGGAATCTTTGAAGAGGCTGGATGAGGGCAGCATTTTCTTTTGGGAGAAACAGAAAAGGTGTTGGGATAAGGTGGGGTTGGGTGTTTACGTGAAGCAAAGAAGAGAAAAGTCGCTCCCTACAGCTAAGTTGGGAGACTGTGGAAAATGGCTGTGAATTGATAACACATTGAAGACCAGCCCAGAGATCAGGAAAGTCAATAGGAGCTTTATAGAAGCCAAAAAAAGTGCCACGTCTCCATAATTTTTTTTTTCCATGGTTGTTTAAATGGTGACAGGGAAAATAGGGCATACACAGAATTATAACTCACGGTCTAACATTATGATAGACCTGTGTGGTTCAGCTACTTCTCATGCACAATTGTGGAGGTGAGCTGTGTCTGGGTGTTCATCAGGCACACAGGGAGCAGCCACTAGCTGGGAAGCAGAGTTCATGCCTGTGTGAGGAGAATCAAGAAACTGCAGATTTTTAGGGTACTCTGACCCAGGGAGGCCATTTTTCTGCACTTGGATTAGAAGAACTTTCAGAGCATTGTCATGGTAATAGAAATGCAAACAGTACAGATAAGAAAGGTCTTGCATCGTAAAATGCAAAGTGCACAAACAAATTATCACTAATTTCACTTTTCTTATTGTTCTGACATGTTGAAAAGCTCTTCCCAAACACTTCTAAATGCTCTTGTTCCCTTCTCCCATAAAATTGCTTTTGATAATCCTGAATCTCCTGACCTTAGATCACTTAGAAATACACAGCTTTTTCAGTATCAGACCAAATAAAAGCTATGGGAATCCTGACTATCACTAGCACAGCTGGTGACATGAATGTTAATCAAAAAAAAAAGGAACAAAAACTTGTCTGAAGACCTTTCTCCTATGTCTTAATTCACTCCAGGAACTCAAGATGAACAGAACTATACTGCCAGTTAACAGTAGTTAACCTTTCTTATATGCCAAAAAGGATTGGAATTTGCACCAAGAAACTCATGGGAAAAGGAAGACTTAATTCCACAGTTCCATCTGTGCAGACATTATCCCAGAGCTCCTGCCCTGCTGATGCTGGTGGGTGGGTGAGAGGACTGCTGAGTTTGTGCCAAGGAGCAAGATCTTTAAATAACTGTCTCCCCATAGGTTAGAGAAGGGCTTGGAACAGGGGAGGTGTTCACACCCCTGCTGGCCTTGTTCCCTGTGCCAGCACCCTGAACCACAAACACTGGAGTGAACCAAGGCAGGGCTGGTTTGGGCTGGGGCTGAGCACACCAGCAGGGACAGGGTGAGCTGGTGACCAACAACCCAGGGTGGCCAGGCTCTACTGGCAGCAACTGGGGTGTCTCCTCCTGTTCTGCTCATCCGAGGTGTGCTGGGTGCACAGATGGAAAGGGAGAACCCCTGAATTGCTTTCCACTGACAGCAGGTTCATGAGTCTTTCTGCAGCTGAGGGCATGGGAGGGAATTGCATAGCTTAGCTGCTGATTTCAGTGGCTTATCCTCCTTGAGAGTATTAGTCTGATCCTTGATGGTGTTTGTTTCTCCTTCCACACCTCTGAATTTAAGCAATGGAAATTACAAACAAAGTAATATTTTGCTACTGAGCCACAGGGCCTTACCATGAGATGGGAGAGTTAGTTTGCTCTTAGGGTGAGAAGAGACACACTTCATTAGGAATAATAGTTGATTAAATTGGTTGGTAAATGCACAGAATTTTGGGGTGCTGCTTGCACAGAACCACCTTCTTTTCCTTTAAGTCACTCCTTAGTATGGAAGAGAATGTGATAATTTGAAAAATAATGTGCTTTTGATTAAGTAAATCTGCCATCTTTGCTCTTTTACCTTCAAACACCCCTTTGTGTTGTAGCACTTTGAAAGACCATTTCTGGCAATTATAGTTACACAAAATAAATCTACTGAGATTAAAGCCTAAGACAACAAGAAACAACGATCAGGAGGATATGCATTGTGCTCCTGTTGCATGCTCATTGAACAGGAAACATTCCAATGGGTATCACTATGAATTCTTGGCTCACAATCTGGAGGGAAATTTTGTGGTATTGCAAAGTAACTGTTTGAAGAGACAGTTTCAAGATAAGAAAAATAAGTTCTTTTAATTAATATTTGAACAGGAGGCATTTATTGCAATTGCTGTGAAAAGGAAGAAAGGAAAATGCTGAACTTTCCAGGAGAGTTCTCAGTTCTCCAGTTTATGCCTTTTGGCATCCATTATTCATGGATTGTCCTACATTCACCCTTCCTGCAAATGCTATTTACTCTTTCCTCTTCCTCTATGCTGCGCTCCAAATTTGGTTTGTTTTGTTTTTTGTTTTTTTGAGGTACTCTCATAGCACATACAGCTAGAAAAGCTCTAGAAATATAATTTACCTCTATGAATTATTTACAAAAAGGCCCAAAACTCACTAACTCCAAGCAAAGAGAAATGGAGAAGGATATAGGCATGCTGCAGAGTGATTGAGGAAACCCTGACTAGTGTTTATTAATTTGAATCCACCTTCACTGATGAGATGCTGCCTGGACTGCTCAGATCTGTTCCCTCCTATGAGTTCTCTGAGTTTGGGCAAGTCACATCACTGTCATTCAGTGAGGAGGGGTGTCCCCCAGGGGTCTGCAGTGTGACTGACACCTTTAATGCCTGTGTTGATTACAGGCTGGCACTGAATGCTCCTGCTGTGCTTTTGGACAAGTTCCAGCAGTGGGCCCCGGGACAGCTCATGAGGTTCAGCAAGGCCAAATCTGATGCCCTGTGTCAGGGCAATCCCTGGTTATCAACGCAGGATGAGCAGATGGAGAGCAGCCCTGCCCAGAATGACTTGGGGGTGCTGGTGGAGGAGAGGCTGGAATGAGCTGGCAGTGTGTGCTCACAGCCCAGAAAGGTCCCTGTGTCCTGGGCTGCATTAAGAGAGGAGTGGCCAGCAGGGTGAGGGAGGGGATTCTGCTGCTTTTTGCTCTGGTGAGACCCTGGAGTGCTGCATCCATCTCCTAGATCCTCAGCATAGGAAAGGGATGGATCTGTTGGAATTGGGTCCAGAGGAGGACCATGAAAATGGTCAAAGGCATGGGATGCCTTTCCTGAGAAGATAAGCTGTAAGAGTTGAGGCTGTTGAGTCTGGAGAAGAGAAGCCTCTGGAAAGAACCTTATTGCAGCCATTCAACTCCTAAATGTGCTTACAAGAAAGATAGGGACAGATTTTTTTTTAGCTGGACAGAGCTTTGCAACAAGGCAAGGGGTTATGCCTTTGAACTAAACCAGAGTAGATGTAGGCTAGATAGAAGGAATGATTTTTTTTATATGGGAAGTGGTGAAACACTGGATCAGGTGGCTCCAAGAGGTGGTACATGCCCTTGGAAACATTCAGAGTCAGGCTGGATGAGGCTTTGAGTGACTTGATCTAGTTCAACATATCCCTGCTTGTTGCAGGGGAGTTGGACCTTTAGAGGTCCCTTCTAACCCAACCTCTTTAATGATTCTATTTTATTTAAAGTGAACTGAAGAAGAAATTATCATTGAAACAATGGGTCTATGGTCGTGCTAACAAAAATGCATTCACTGGCTTCTCAGAGCATTTACAAACTATGTCCTGTTTATTTAAGAAATAGATGGCCATTTCTGGAAATAGCTCTTTGGACTTGATGCTAGGAATCCAAGCCCTTGGTTTATAATGCTTGACTGACCCTGCCTCGTTGCCTTGAATGCTCTCTAAAACAGAAGAAGGAGCTGAGCTCAGCTGCTCTCAGCTCAGTGCTGCTTCAGGCTGAAGCACAGATGTGTGCACACATGTGGGTGCTGACAAAGAAAGGCAGAGATCCTTGAAATCTGGTGGATGCTCACTGTCATTAGAACTTCTGCTGCCACCTGTTAAACCAGAAGTATTGTTGGTATTTGACATAGATTTTTTTTTCCTCTTTTGAATGTTAAATTTCACCTTAAATGTCTCATGGCAGCCTGTGTCTATAGCAAACACCTCTGTGCTACAAGTCACTACCACTAATGTTTTTTGAGGTATTTATCCTATTACTCTGGATATTTTTCATTGTAGAGGTGTTCTTTGGTGTTCTGATTTGATAAAATGTAATATATGCTCTCTTCTGACTGATTGTTGTTGTCACTCACTATGTGTTTGGAGTTTCTTCAAAGGCACAGTCCTCTGAAATCTGCCAGGCAGTGCCTAGAGCTTCTGGCTCTGACTGCCAGCTTTCATCATCAGTGAGTAGAGAAAGCTGCCCTTTCCCAAATCACTTTACTTGCACTCATATTGCTCGTGTAATTTGTTTCTCTTAAGCATTTGTCTTCTTCTCTGGTGATCAGAGCCAGAAGCCTGAGCTGCTCACTTCAGTTACTGTTCTGTGAACTGCTGAGTGCTTCAGGTCTGAAACACCAAAGGTTTCCTTTTGCTTCCTCATCTTTCTCTTTCACATAGCTATGCTCATAGGATTAGATAATTCCTTTAGTCTAGAGAGAAAGGAGATATAAATATATTCTCCCTAATATAAATACAGTAATGTTTATGAGTGTCTGCAGTTCAGTGATCTTAACAATTTTAATCCAGATTTGTATATCCCATATATTTTCCCCCACATAAAACCCCATAAACTACCCTTACTAAACCTCCTTCTGCCACCTCCTATCCCTTCATTACTCCCAAAAAATCCCATACATTTCTCTTTCCACCCTATCCTTCCCTCCCATGGCTTACAAGCCCTCTAATTATCTTCCTGTAAGAGGAAGATGCCCTCAAAGCCCTCATGTTGTGTGTACATTCAGGTTATCTGAACATAACAGAACCAGTCCTTTTAAAGCAATGGTGTGGAATACAGGCAGGAAGACAGCAGTGACCAGGCTCTGACAGCATGTTCAGGACTTGTACCATTCACAATTGTCATCCAGTTAATTATAAATGAGATATTATTTTCATTTTACCCCCATAATTCAGATCCTGCAACTTTACCTTTGTTAACTTCAAGGATTTATGTGTTTACTTGAGTGTTACATCTGGTGGGAATCTGTAAGAATTGTATCTAAAGAACAACTTTCTTATTTTGTGTATGGCTCTTCCTGTATGTTTTGGGAACTGTGGTGGGGTAGTTTTTGTGTTCGTGAAAGGTGTCACCTTCTTCACCTTCTCTTGTACTTTTTCTCTTTGATTGGATCCCAGATCTCATCAATGGGTGAGCCTGCTCCTGATGCCAACAGCACCCTATCAACCCTTGAATTGCTTTTCAAATAATTTGGCCATAAGCTCACAAGTTTAGCCAAGCACTGTGGAAAAAATAAGGCATAAGAAATGAGAGAAAAAGAAACCAAATTTAATTAGTGAGAATATATATTTGGATATAGACTTGTCAAAAGGATCTAAGGGTATGGGGTTAGGTCTCTGTGAAAGCAGCAGTGCACAACCCTCCTGCTTCAGCCTGGGAGCTGGGGCTGAGGTGGGTGTTTATGTTCGGGGTTAGAGGGTGGTTCTGTCAGAACTCCTTATCTTTGTTGTGAGTGCTACAGGGACACAGAAATATATTTATCTTTCTACCAAAAACTTTCTGGAATGTTGCCAATGCCTGTCTCCTTGTCAAGTATCAGAGCCAGAGCTGGCCCAAGAAAATCCATCAGAAACCCAAAGTGTAGTGGATTTCTATATAAAGCTTGTCAAAAGTTTCCATCAAAGTGCAAGAAGGTCAATTAAACTTATATTGCTTTTCTTTTCTATGGTGTGCCTGCTTAGCTGCTTTTAGTTTACTCTGCCCTCTTCCTTATTTTTGCTGTTTTTTCACTCCCACACAGGTTTTTATGATTTGATAAAGAACAGGCTGTTCTTACTGGAAGTGGAAAGAACAGGCTTCTTTTACTGGAAAAGGGAGGTAAAATAAGGACTAGCCCCCCCCTTCCCAAAAGGGAACCAAAAAAGTTCTAAAAAGGTTGAGTGGTAAGTGCCTACATTGGGGATGCTTGACCAAAATTTCAAAAAGAAAGAAAATACAAAATTATTGAACTACTGATTACAGTTTTAAAACCACACGCCCATAGAAAAATAGCTGCTACTTGTTATCGAAATGTACGTCTGTTCATTTTAACATGTCCTTTTGGGGAGAAGTTGCAATTTTTAATTTTTACACAAGTAAATATATATTTGTGAAGGAAAATGACCTGGATGCTGTGGTATAGCTAGTTTCTGGGAAAAAGAAAACTTTTTGGTTAGTTTTAGCCAGAGGTTTCTGCAGTAACTAAGCTGTTATGGAAATCATGCAAGTGAGAGATGGATTGAGAAAAAATCAATTTGTGCAACAGGCAAAACTGTATGTTCAGAACAGTAGGGGAAAGGGGTAAGTGAAAAGAGAGAATCAAGCCTTGATGCAGGAGGACTTTGCCATCCTGAATTTCGGATCATGAACCTGGCAAAATAATCCTGTGTTAGTAAAAGCAAAGTAATGAACATGCGGAAGAACCTTCCCCTAGCTGAATGTGTGCAGTGGTGGGCTTGGAATGAAATACTGCCATTCAGAAAAGAGGTGGTGAATGATGTTTCCAGTCAGGACAAGAACTTGAAGGCCAAGTAGAAGGTTTGAACAGAAATAACTTTGAAGGCAGTGTCATAAATATAATTACGTGTTATGTCGAAGGTGTTTTGAAGGCCAAAAATACAAATGGTTTGAAAAGGCCATGGAAGTAAGATCCATCAAGAGTTCCTAAGGGGAGGATGGCAATGCAAACTCCTTGTGCTGGTTTAGGCTGGGGCAGAGTTTTCCCCAATGTAGCTGATATGGAGCTGTATTTTGGACTAGTGTTGATAATAAAGATGTTTTTGTTACTGCTGAGCAGTGATTACACAGAGTCTGGGCCTTTTCTGTTCCCCACTCCACCAGTGAGCAGCCTGGGAGTGCACGAGGAGCTGGGAGGGGACACAGCCAGGACAGCTGCCCCCAGCTGACCACAGGGATATTCCAAACCATATGGCTCAGCATGTGCACCTGGGGGAAAAGGAATGGAGGGATGTTTGCAGTGATGTTTGTTTTCCCAGGTAATCAGTTCATGTAACAGAGCCCTTCTGTCTTGGAGATAACTGAACACCTGCTGATGGGAAGCAGCAAATTAATTCCTTGTCTTGCTTTTCTTATGTGTGTGGCTTTTTCTTTACAGCTCAAAGCATCTTTATCTCAAGCCATGAATTTTCCTATTTTTACTCTTCTGATTCTCTCCTCATCCCATTTATGGAAGACTGAGAGAGAAGCCATGTGGTACTTAGATGCCAACTGGGGTTAAACTCAGATTTCTGCTTTCAAGTTCTCCCAAACAAGGATTGCTGGGAATGTAGATTATACACCACTAGATACTTCTTCAAGCGTGTGTTGGGGGTTCAGTACTTCACAAACACTCTAGTTTGTTACAAGCGACTGCTAGAAGGTTAAAAGCATCTTTTGTGGCCTAAAAAATAGCCAAATTCAACTTCTTCATGCAGGGGCTATCTAGGAAAGATTAAATGCTGTGTTTTTTCACAAGCTGAAACATAAAAGCTCTTTAAGGAGATCAGTGCAACAAAGGAAAGACAAATCCTCAACATACCTGATTAACATGTAGCTTTGCTGTGAAAACTGTGTGTAACTTTTCCATTACATAAAACCAGGTTAAGGGAGGGCTGATTTCAGTTTCATATGACAGAGTTGCAGGCTTTTACCTCATTTCTGTTCAGAGGATAATGGTGGCAATGTAGAACTTTCCCTATCTGGCTAGAGTGATTTTAAATTGTTGTCATTCATCATCACTTATGTATCCTATAATGTCAGCAGCAAGATGGAAATAAGTTACGAGCCCCTGTGATAAGATGCAATACTGGAAAAGAATGGTAATTCTGGTATTTGAAAGTGTTTTGAGGAAAGTCTTAGGGGTTTAACCCAAAAATTGGGGGAAACCTGGAAAAAGGAAGCTGTTACGGAAGGTAGCAAAAAAGAGTGCAGTTTAAAAATGGCCAATAAGGTATTAACAGAAGGGTCTGAGTAGGAGATCTTTTGAAACTTCCCAAAGTAGGAAGAAAATTGTTTTCCAGCTCAATATTCCTTTTCCTGGTACGTGAACATTTTAACTAAAATCACTNGAAAAATAGCTGCTACTTGTTATCGAAATGTACGTCTGTTCATTTTAACATGTCCTTTTGGGGAGAAGTTGCAATTTTTAATTTTTACACAAGTAAATATATATTTGTGAAGGAAAATGACCTGGATGCTGTGGTATAGCTAGTTTCTGGGAAAAAGAAAACTTTTTGGTTAGTTTTAGCCAGAGGTTTCTGCAGTAACTAAGCTGTTATGGAAATCATGCAAGTGAGAGATGGATTGAGGAAAAAATCAATTTGTGCAACAGGCAAAACTGTATGTTCAGAACAGTAGGGGAAAGGGGTAAGTGAAAAGAGAGAATCAAGCCTTGATGCAGGAGGACTTTGCCATCCTGAATTTCGGATCATGAACCTGGCAAAATAATCCTGTGTTAGTAAAAGCAAAGTAATGAACATGCGGAAGAACCTTCCCCTAGCTGAATGTGTGCAGTGGTGGGCTTGGAATGAAATATTGCCATTCAGAAAAGAGATGGTGAATGATTCCAGTCAGGACAAGAACTTGAAGGCCAAGTAGAAGGTTTGAACAGAAATAACTTTGAAGGCAGTGTCATAAATATAATTACGTGTTATGTCGAAGGTGTTTTGAAGGCCAAAAATACAAATGGTTTGAAAAGGTCATGGAAGTAAGATCCATCAAGAGTTCCTAAGGGGAGGATGGCAATGCAAACTCCTTGTGCTGGTTTAGGCTGGGGCAGAGTTTTCCCCAATGTAGGTGATATGGAGCTGTATTTTGGACTAGTGTTGATAATAAAGATGTTTTTGTTACTGCTGAGCAGTGATTACACAGTCTGGGCCTTTTCTGTTCCCCACTCCACCAGTGAGCAGCCTGGGAGTGCACGAGGAGCTGGGAGGGGACACAGCCAGGACAGCTGCCCCCAGCTGACCACAGGGATATTCCAAACCATATGGCTCAGCATGTGCACCTGGGGGAAAAGGAATGGAGGGATGTTTGCAGTGATGTTTGTTTTCCCAGGTAATCAGTTCATGTAACAGAGCCCTTCTGTCTTGGAGATAACTGAACACCTGCTGATGGGAAGCAGCAAATTAATTCCTTGTCTTGCTTTTCTTATGTGTGTGGCTTTTTCTTTACAGCTCAAAGCATCTTTATCTCAAGCCATGAATTTTCCTATTTTTACTCTTCTGATTCTCTCCTCATCCCATTTATGGAAGACTGAGAGAGAAGCCATGTGGCACTTAGATGCCAACTGGGGTTAAACTGAGAGTTCTGCTCTCAAGTTCTCCCAAACAAGGATTGCTGGGAATGTAGATTATACACCACTAGATACTTCTTCAAGCATGTATTGGGGGTTCAGTACTTCACAAACACTCTAGTTTGTTACAAGCGACTGCTAGAAGGTTAAAAGCATCTTTTGTGGCCTAAAAAATAGCCAAATTCAACTTCTTCATGCAGGGGCTATCTAGGAAAGATTAAATGCTGTGTTTTTTCACAAGCTGAAACATAAAAGCTCTTTAAGGAGATCAGTGCAACAAAGGAAAGACAAATCCTCAACATACCTGATTAACATGTAGCTTTGCTGTGAAAACTGTGTGTAACTTTTCCATTACATAAAACCAGGTTAAGGGAGGGCTGATTTCAGTTTCATATGACAGAGTTGCAGGCTTTTACCTCATTTCTGTTCAGAGGATAATGGTGGCAATGTAGAACTTTCCCTATCAGGCTAGAGTGATTTTAAATTGTTGTCATTCATCATCACTTATGTATCCTATAATGTCAGCAGCAAGATGGAAATAAGTTACGAGCCCCTGTGATAAGATGCAATACTGGAAAAGAATGGTAATTCTGGTATTTGAGAGTGTTTTGAGGAAAGTCTTAGGGGTTTAACCCAAAAATTGGGGGAAACCTGGAAAAAGGAAGCTGTTACGGAAGGTAGCAAAAAAGAGTGCAGTTTAAAAATGGCCAATAAGGTATTAACAGAAGGGTCTGAGTAGGAGATCTTTTGAAACTTCCCAAAGTAGGAAGAAAATTGTTTTCCAGCTCAATATTCCTTTTCCTGGTACGTGAACATTTTAACTAAAATCACTGGGATCATGAAAGACATCATGGGGGAAGAGCCTTACAGTTGAAAAGTTTAGAGCTGAAGAACTGAGGAAACTCATTTCAAGAGGAACTTTCCTCAGTCTCTGACATTTTGATGCAGAAAGTTAACAGATGTCTTTCTGGACAAGAAAGAATTGCATGTAAGTTTCACAAATCCCAAGAAAAATGGAGATCTGGAGGGAACAGTTTTAGTAAGAAGTAAAGGGAAACAACTGAGAGGTTATTTATAAATGATGAATATTCTTTCCAAGGAGTAAAAAGGGTTCTACATTACTGTGGTAGCAATAATGGAAAATGGCTTTCTGACTGACAGAGATATTGTCAGCAGAGGAATAGGGAAGTGATTTACTGACTTTTTTTTAGGTATAGTACTTTTTCTTTTCTTCTGTCAAATGTCAGTAGAAAATATCTTTTACAGTATGGTCAGTTAAAAAAAAGTTGACCAACATGAAGATAAAATAGAAAGGTTTCTTCCCTGCAAGTGGATTATTTCTCAGAGCTTTAACTTGCTTTAAATGCAGGACAATGTTTTTTTTTGTCATCTGTACTTCCTGTATCTCAGACTTTGCAGCCCAGTGTTCAAAGATGTCTGTACCTCCTGAGCAGTGTGACATATGGGTTTTCTAAGAACAAATTCCTGCTTGAATTGTAGCATCCTGTTTGATGGGGAAAACATCTTCTCTGATTCTAAATATATTCTTTGGTATAGAGATGACCATAGCTGACTAATTTTGGTGAACTGTTGCAACATCTTTTTTGTTGGTGGAAATAAAAAGGTACTTTTATTTTAAGTCTGAATACATTGTCCTGGCAGGGAAACAGCCTGCGAGCATGGAAGGGACATTGAGTCCTGGCTCTCTAATCATGCAAGAAAGTTCCCATTTAGAGTAATTCCTTCAGCTCCCTATTGCTCATTCATTCCTTTAGTGTAGGGATGGTAACACCAGTGCCCTTCCTGCCTATTCCTTTGCAAAGCAACATGAAAAATACCATCCTGTGTGACCAGCTCTCTTCCATTCCCTGCTGCTGACTGAGAATGCCTGGCAGTTCCTTTTTAAATGAAAATTGAGCTGCCCTTACCTTTCTGCCTGCACTGGGCCTAGGACGTACCTGAAGTGGGGAAGGGGGAGGGGGTCCAAGCACTGTCCTTGATTGCTGTCCAAATAACCAAAATACTGAAATAGAGCATTTTTTTAGGCTGTGTCAGCACAGACAGAATGATGTGAAAGATGTTCTTCATAGTCTGGTCTTGGGTCTAGGCAGGTCATTGCCAAATCGTGGTCGGGTTTAGAGACTTTTAATGCCTCCCTGCTGCACAGCACAGAAAGGACTCTTGCTGGCTTTGTGCCTTCTGAGGCAAGAGACTTATTTAATTAGCAAGACAGAGTGTGGATAATGGACTTAAGAATTTGTGAGTGTTGGGCATGTGGGAAATCAGTAATCTGGTCATAACAGCTACTCAATTTTCATAACAGAAAAAGTAGATTTTTTTTTTTTTGTGGAAAAAGTTTTCTTTTGAGGTACCTGAAGACCAAAAAGTTTTAATAATACAAGTTTATCATAGTGTGACTGCATTATAAAAGACACTGGGTTTTTCAACATCACAACTGTTGTATGATGTAAGAAGTATAAGTCTACTGGAAAAGTATTATTGCACAACTGTAATGAAATATTTCATATAATTTTTGGAGGAATTCCAGAATTTTCTGTTGTACAATGGCTTAATCTGTATGTTCTGAGAGAAAGTGTATCTCTCTATTTCCATGAGTTTGACTAGGGCAGAAATCGTGATTCCCTGTCTGAATCACCTTCTGGTAGACCAAGTTCTAAATAATATCTTGCATTTTAATGGTTATAAATTGCAGAGCTGTTAAATCTCTTGTCTAATCTTGTCTGGAATTCTTTTCAGAGGTTGTTTAACTCTGCAAACCCTTCTGTTGTCTCTTATGTTCTTCCTTACTTCAGGGAGAAAGGGTTTTGAAAAGTCAACCACCCATTGAGCTAAAAGGTTGCTGACTTGCATTAAAATAAATGAAGAAAAAATTTCAGTCTTAAAATCCTTTGAATCTTGCTGAGGTTTTGATTATATTGAGCAACATCATCAACATTTATGAAACTTGTTGAAGAGAGTAAAACCATAGAGAGGAGTTTATTTTCTTAAAACAACTTCTCTGTCTTAGAAAACCACCCTGCATTCTTATGCGACCAGTAATGCTGACAACTAGAAACCCTAAAAGTAATTTTTTCTGCTTCTCCTTGCCAAAAGGACATCCTGTGACACAGTATAAGGTTACGACTCATCTAGCTGAACATATTCTTGGAGCACTCATGATGACCAAAATTTTGCTCTGCTCATGAAATGACTTTTCACAAATAAAATATAAAGTACAGTAAAAAATGTAAAACATCCTAAACAAAGCCATGAATTAAAAAACCCCAAAAACTATAAAATACTGATCAGGTTTCAGATAATACTCAAGATTACATTTTGTTAGGGTTAAACTGGAATATTCAATAACTATAAAATGTAGCAGTACTTTTGCGAATAGACAATACTTCTGTTTTGAGTTTCAAATGTTTTTCTTGATACTGCTTAAGCTTTTGTCTGTAATTAGAAAAGCTTAAAGCTTTCTCTGTGTTTTAGAGTTGATATTTACTTTGCTCCAGCAATAAATCCCAATTTCTACATTTGAGTAGCATAGAATTAAATTTTCTAATTTCGTACAGTTTGGGATTCTGGAGAAACATTACGGTAAGACTTTAATAGAAAAACCTGAACTTGGTGACTGTGTGTCTTTTCCTGGACATCTAATATTGCAACAAACTCTCTCCAGTTTGCTTCCTTTGAATTTTCACTCTTGCTTGAACTTAACACCCAACATCTACTGTGCTTGCAGACCCAGGCTCTGAAGCCTTTGAGCTGTTTGCAGTATGATTATCACCAGCTGTATATAAAAAATGGGAGAGCTGTAGGCAAGGTCTTGGTGAAAAAGTTGACATTAGTCACTTAGAGATATGTGGTAGATTTGTAGGTGACAGGTGAATGTAAATTATTATTTTACTTTTTTTTTCCTTGCATTGGAAATGTGCAGGGATTATGAGAGGACCAATGCATGGCTTAGATCAGAACTGCAATCACAGAATGGCTTAGGTCAGAAAGGAGCTTAAAGATTCACGAGTTCCAAGCCCCCTGCTATGGACAGGGATGCCTTCCATGGGTCCAGGTTGCTGAGAGCCCTGTCCAGCCTGGCCTTGGACACTTCCGGGGGTGGGACACCCACAGCTTCTTTGGACAGCCTGTGCCAGTGTCCTGTCCCGTTGTCCAGAACATGGGACAGATGTTGGAGTGTGGGAAGGGGAATCCCTTGGTGCAGTCACCCAGCTGAGCAGTCTGAGGTGTTGTTTCACAGCTGGCCTGGTGCAGTGAGGTGTACAGGGCAGAGAGAGCTCACTGACAGCTGCAAAAGCTCCTCTCCCAGCAATATTAATAGAGGTGGTGACACCACTGCTCAGCATCCTGATTTTTGAGCATTGCCTGTTGTCCTTTCCCAGGGCTCCACAGACATCTGGTTTCCAGCAAGCTGAAAGTTTAACTGGAAATGACTTCCTATAAGTTGGTGCCAGAGCAGTCAAGAAAACATTATCGTATTTGATTTCTCTTATTTCATAAAATTAAGTTATAAGAACGATTTTTTTAAATTATAAAATTAAAATGTTTTTTTTCTCAACAGACACAGTAGTTGGGTAAAAGTTGGCCTCTGCTTGGGGAAAGTAAAAGCTTACAAATAAGTAGCAAATAGTCAGAAAAATGAAAACAACCCCTTATCAGGTTTTCTACTTCGCTGAACAATAAATAACCTCATAGTGTGAAGTATTATTTTTTTCCCTTCTTTTCACTGTGCCTTTGAACTAAAGAATGTTTTCGTATTATGCACCCAATTACACCACTGCTGACTTGCATTGCATTTTTTCTGGGTAAACAAAGCTAATGAATGCATGGTATATACTTAAAAGCTATTCTCAGCAGTGGGACGTTCTCTCCTCCTCCACACTCCGCTGCATCAATAGGCATGGTCATACTGTGGTAATTACATTTTTTTCTTACATTTATTTATAAAAAATAAGGCAAGCAGAGGGGCCCTCCTGCTCTGTTGCCTAGGCTATTCCATAGGCTACCAAGCAGCTTGTGTGTTATCTGCAATTATGCAGCAGAGCCAAACCATGAGGCAAAGAACCCCACAGTGGCCTCAGTTCCAGGAATGTCCCTAACCAACTGTGGGCTGAATTTCACCCTCTACTACTGCCTAGTGCTGGGAGTGAAGCCACTGTCACTTATTTCTGTAGCTAAACAGCAGAGAATAAAGTGGTAATTTCCAAGCCCCGGTGATGCTAAAAAAATGTGTGGATACTGCCCAAGCTGACCCTGGAACACAGAGGAGCTGTGGCCTCTCGCCCTGATAAAGAAATTATTTCACTGGTCTGTGATGAAGATGCACTTTTGTGTGTGTATGTGTTTTGAAACTGATTTATCATTTCCTTCTGCCCTTCTATTAAATTACTCTGGCAGCCCACAGTGCCTGCCAAACTTTCCAAGAGAGGTTGTGAAGGAAACTTCTGGAGGTGGGTGAGGGCAGGTTTATGGAGGGGAAGGACTATAACAAAGGAAAAGCTGGGCTTTGGAATCCTGCTCATGGAGCCATGCAGGTGTCCTGCATCCCTGGATCTGCCCTCTGAGGTGGGCTCATCCACCGGGAAGGGAGCTCCTGCCCTGTGCTATGTGTGGCTGTAGAAATGACTGAGTGTCTCTCCCCAGAGAGCAAGAGGGATGAACTGCAGAAGGAGCGTGTTGGCTTTCAGTCCAGGGAGGAGAGGAATATCAGGTAAACATCAGTCTGTACCCACAGGAGCAATTGCCTGCACCTTCCTAACCACTGTTTTCATTATTCTTTAAAGACATCTGTGCTGGATATTCTACTTTCTCTCTACTGATAATTTATTTCAACATTTCCTACTGCTTGTTACAGGAGTCCTTACCACCAGCACACTTTTCCATCTGCCACCAGATCTGTGCTCTCTTCGTCATGCTGCTTCAGATGTGAGACCCAGAGCTGCTGTGCTTTGACCAGGGACAGGGTTTGTGACCTCCTGGATCATCACATTTCTTCTGGGAGGATTTGACTGTGTGAATCCAGCTGCCTTTTTGATTGTGTTGTATTGCCATGGGGAAGGGGGTGGAAATCATTAAATATAAGGAATAACTTTGACTATGCTGTAGTTCTAATGTATCAAAGTCATCTTCAGCATCCCAAAGGCAAATGGGAAATGATGATCAGATGCTAACAAGCTGGTAAATCAATAAGAATAAGTACTAATTAACTTGTAACCATTATGTTAATATATGCTACAATCTAAATGGAGCTGAGAAGTTGCTTTCTATCCCAGCTCAGAAAGAGTTAGAACATTGTCCTGTTAGACTGGGTAATAGGGGACATGGACAAAGCTCAGACTTATCAGCATTTGCCATTTTGGCTAAGAACCTAACAAAATAAGGTAGTGAAAAGTATCAAAGGATATTCTTCACCCTTCACAACTAGACTTACTGTCTAATCTAATTATCCAGGGTATTGGTCTACTAACTTATGCACCCATGGGAACAACAGTCAGCAATATAAATCTGTTTTGTTGCTGTATTGCTGCAAATCCTGGATTTTTTTTGCAGAGATATATATGAACTATCTCCCTTCTGATAAAACCAAAATGAAAACAAAACATCTAAATCCAAGAATAATGACAGTAAAAAGCCCCTCAACAAAACAACCCAGATGCACAGAACACCACCATAAAACTACAAAAAAACCCCAAACAACTAGCACTACAGATTCGAAGGTAAACCAGCTATGAGTAACTTAGACCTTAACTTGCAAATGCAGGCAGTAAATGGAGTTTTATAAATTAGGAAAAATCCCTATCAAACTGACTTTCCTAAGGGTGGGACAGCAGGTGAATTTTGGTCTGTATTGGTCCCAGAGGAGCTACATCCCTGAGGACATGGTACCTCTCTTGGACCTGAGCTGCTCTGCAGGGCTTGAGGAGGAGCTGGGAGGTGCAAACAGCAATGAAACCCATAGCTCCTGGAAAGATTTCCTCCCATGGATGCACAGTTTTGGAGTTCTCTGACTCATGGCAATATGAAGAGTTAAAAAATCAGTCTTAGCTCCTTCAGGTCATCATCTATTTGCCTTGCACAGTAATAGCAGCCTATGATGTGTTCAGACCTAAGTGTGTGAATGTGGGATATGAGTACAGCTGGACTGAAAAAATAAGGATTGTTGGATGTTCTTGTTATCTTTTTCTATCCTGGAAACCATCAGTGGGAGTCTAATGACTTGTTTAGAAGATTGCAGGAGACAATTGCTAAAGCAATCAGCAAATATGATTATAACGTCTCAATTCAGTAGACTTTCTATCTTAAGTAGATTTGGAAGTGAAACATCTCCAAAAATGCAGCAGAAGATGAAGAGAGTGTTTTTCCTAAACCAAAAGTTGTTAGTTATTTCACTGTTAGTTATTCAGTATTTCACTCAAATTGTACTTTTTAATGTTGTATTTATATTTTGTTTTGCAGCTGTAGTTAAATAGGTCTTGAATGAAAGAAAAAGGGAAATGAAATGTATGTGTCTTGCTTGAAGGGAGAATTCCTGGATGTAAATAATGAATGAGAGAGACTTCAGCAGAAAAATGAAGGGTTTTGGAGGTTTCAGAATTGGTCCCCTTTCATATCATTAATAAAAAATGAACTATTGCAACAGCCAAAGTGCTTTGTATATCCACAGGGTAATTTAGGAAGTGAAGCTGTACTTTACACGAGGGAGAGTTGGAGTTTGGTTTCTCTTTTTTGGTTCTTTTTTTTTTTTGTTGGACTTTTTTACTAGATCATACGCTACTGGTGTCATGGGTTAATTTTTAAAGTGGGTAAGTGCTGCTGGAATTGTGCATGCAAGTAAAAGAGTTGTGAAAGCAGCTCTGGGCAGTTGCTATCAGCTCTGCATGGCTGAATCTCCATTAAAAAATGTCCGGAATAGTCAAACCTACATCACAAAGCACAGTTTCCAGGTGATCAGGAGGTTTTTACCTGTTCTGTGCCATCAGATCAACGCAAAACTAGTGGAGCAATTGCCCAGCAAACAGATCATCACATTTATGCCCTGGTATAATAATCCTACAAGCAAGTGCAAAACTACAGATGGCAAATTAGGTCAATTAACAAGAACTTTGTGAATCTCTTAAACAAGAGACTTTAAAGGCAGTAACGAATTTCAATAAACTAAATAATAGACAAAAATCTACTTAGGAGATTTTAAAAGCATGATGCCTTTTCAGTAGAGTACTCAGCTTCTGTTAAAATGCAAATTTTGACTCATCATTTGGGAGAGTAGTGAACAGCAGAGGAAATACTAGAGGCAACTAAATGTATTCAGTTCATTAAAATATATAATCTTCTAATAAAAAGTAACATTATCTCAGGAGGGTTGTATGCTTTAGCTTACTTCTCTGTGAGGAAAGGCTTGCCAAGATCTTCTAGTGATACAAAGGAGGAAAACTTGCAGATCTTATTCAAGCCTAGACCTTTCAGGACTTATATAATTTTCATGTACTATCTCACCCTTATTGCAGTAAGTATCTTAGGGAGTGATTTTTAGAACTTGTTTTTCTAACTGGAAAAATAAATGTGATTTTGTTTCTTATTTTTTCTGTCAAAAATGGACTTTGGAGACTGAAGCTCTCTCAATCTTAAAAAAAGCAAAGCTTTAATACTGAAAATTAGATCTACAAAGAACAAGTTTTCCCCACAGAAAACACTGATGTGTTTAGCAATACGCGTGTAGGCACGTACACAAATATTTAGAGAAAATTGTACTTTTGATAAAAAGAAACAAAATATATCTTTTGGGTTTTAAGTTGTTTTCAAGACCTGAAAATTTTAGATTTTCAGCTAAAAATAACCTTTTTAATAAAAGCTATCCAATTTAAGAGGGTGACTTAAAAGTCAATACCTCAAATTCTCTAATAAAGTGGAAAATGTCAGGTGGTGGTACCATCTGTTGGTTAAGCTGAATGTGCATTGTGGGGCTTTCTCAGTGGAGAGGTGACTGGGCTCTGTTACTGCATCATGCTACTGCAGTTTAATGAAATGTAACAATATTACCCCTTCTGTACTTATGCAAAGGGTTGTACAAATATTTTTCATTCTGAAATTCAGTAATTTTCACATTTTGTGCTGGTGTCTTCATAATTCCCCTTCCAGGGACCTTAGTTCATTTTGTGCTCACCAATCTAAAGAAAAAAAAAAATTCTAAAACTCGAAATCTGTGTCTTTCCTGTGAAATTTGCCCCAAAGCCATGACACTAAATGGTTTGAGAAGGCAGCCATGCACATCCTTCTCTGCATTAGTATATTGGCTTTTCCTTATATTGCAGCTGCTAGAGGATAAAATCAGTTCTTAGTGTTGATTTCTGAAGCCTCCAAAAGGCTATAATAAAACATAAAAGAAGAGAGATTGACGTAGCAATATCCCTTGATGTGCTTGTTCCTCATCCAATCCCTGTAAGTAATTACCTGTCTGAAGTTGTACAAGCACTTCAGTTTGGCTAGAGACAGCTATTGATTTAGAAATCAGATGTGCTTGGGCTTGGTTGAAAAAAAAAAACCAACAACTTTTTAAATTAATTTTTTTCTCGGCCTGCTGTGGCCATGAATAAGCATCATTCATTTTATGCAATTTCCATTTGAAACATTCTTGTACTGGGAATTTGTTTACCACTTGTGGCCTGCTAGTCTGAAAATTAGTTTTCTAACCATGCCTTCTAACCAAGCATTTGAAATGCTCCATTAGACTTTATAGGGTTTTTTTTTTAAATCTATTGTTTATGGAAATGTTATCTGTCTGTCTCTATACAGGGCAACATGATATGTTTTAAAAGATGAAAAAACCTGGATTTTCATGATCTTAGAGTGTTTATTTTGATTATTTAGTTTATTTTTTAGAAAGCTGTGCTGCTGTAGGAGCCACAAAATTAATACTTGAAGAGTTCTGGCTATGGGAAAATTCTATGAAGAAATAAATATTCTCTTCTACCTTTTCTCTCCCAGGAATTATCCTTAGAACTGATTAAGCAAAAACTTCAGACTGAGAAGTTGAAAATGTTTCCTGTAGAAAACACATGTTGAGTGCAATTTTTAGATAAAATTCATGAGATAAAGTAGAATGTGATTTATAGGAGTTAGCAGGAAAGGTAAAAAACCCCTGTGAAATCAAATAAAATTGGGAAACTAGATGTGCATGTTCCAAACTACACATGCCTTTATTGAGTGCCTAGGATTTTCTTGAGAATCTTGGAGAGATTTAATCCTGATAGGAATAGGACTGAGCACAAAAGGAGGCTTAAAAAAAGTCTGAACAGTTTAATGTCTCTTGTGATTTAAAAGTAGGAAGTGTGGGCTATGTGATGCTGATTTCTACTGTCACCTGTGGCTCATTACTGCCAGGACCCAGGTGGCAGAGCCGGTGATGCTCATTTGAACCAACCTACATGCATTAGTCACTTCCAGATTTCATTGGTGTGTTATCCACATGTTGCCTGGATTTTCCAGAAGATGCCTTTTCTTGAGTAAACAAGCACTGAAGGAAGCTCCTTGTGAGCAACCTTTTCTCCTGGAGCTTTGCATGCTTCTGTGCAGGGGCAGTGTTACTGGAGCCTGCAAGGCAAATTCCTCGGTGATTGCACAAATGAGGGCAATTTAGGGTCTGGATAAGAGATGTGTAGGAGTGGAGGTGAAACCCTTCTGCACCTCTCTGACCTAAGCAACTCTAATGGGATGTTTTTCTTCCTTCCCCAGTTATTAAGTCTCTTCAGACCTCACTTCTTCCTCAGAAATGTGTATGAAAACTGTTCTTTTTCAAATATACCTCTGGAAATAAAATTTGCCACGTTATTGTGGGGTTTAAGCCCAGCTGGAAATCAGTCAGACAGCTGCTTGCTCAAGCTCCTCTATCTACCCTTACCCCAGTGGAATGGGGAAGAGAATTCAAAGTAAAACTTGTAGGTTGAGATAAGAACAGTTTAATGAAAAAAAAATAAAAAATAGTGATGTTAACAATAAGGGAAAGAAAAAAACAAGCCCAAACCAAGTGGTGCACAATGCAATTGCCCACCACCTGCTGACTGAGGCTGACCCCTGACTGGCCCCCCTTTTCCAGGCACTCCCCCTGTTTCTGTATTTATTGGGCATGGTGTCTTACTGTGTGAATATCTAGAATATCCCTTGGCCCAGCTCATGTCACTGCCCCATCTGTGCTCCCTCTCACATTTTTTAAATGTACCTCCTCCAGCTTCTGGCAGAACATGAGACATGTGCACAAAAAGTCTTAGGATAAACATGACTTAGCAAAGCCCAAAACATCAGTGTATTATCAACACCATTCTCATTCTGTGTCCAAAACACAACACTGTACCAGCTACTGAGAAATTAACTCTACATCAGCTGAAACCATTGCATCCATTCAGCAGACCTGAAAATTTGTACTGCTGGAGATGATTGAAAATCAGAATATTCTCTAGCAATTTGTGCTTATTGAAGTTTCTTCTAATATTAAGAGATTCACAAAAGTATCCCAGGATACTTTCTTTCTTGATTGTTAAAACTATTTAAAAGAGAAAAGGTGACAGGGTTACAGGAGCTAGAAATTAGTGAGATAAATACCTAGAAAAATTATTCTCCAGGAGCAGACAAAACTTCTATGCCAAGGGAAAGAAAGAGGGAGTGATGTTTACAGACTGTGTTCCAGTACAAGGCTGGAAGGAATTGTGGTAAGGCAAGAACAAAGTTTGCCAACACTTCAGCTCACAGCAGGTAAGAAACACTGAGCTGGCCTGGCAAGCAGCTACAGTGGCTGCATTTGCCATTTGTCAGAAATGAAACTACTTGCAAATAATGTGATTTTAAACCAAATGACTCAAATGTAGCAACTCTGTGGGCTTTAATTTTTAATATTTTCCCCTGGGCTGTCTGTATTAAAAACAACAACAACAAACAACATCTGTATCCTTGTTCTCTTTTAAAAGACTGCTGGGATAATTTGACATCAGTTTGCTGCGGTAGAAAAGTAGGAGGAGAAATGGATTATTGGTAGTAGATGACTGTCTGCCATCTGGAGAGATTTTGTGTCTGATATTTGGGCACAGATGTGTGCTTGATCCTGTTCCAGTGTGATGGCTGTCAGAGCTGTGAAGAGACACCCCTTGGGACAAGGGAGTACCAACAGCTGTGGAAGGAGGAGCAGGTTCCATTGCCTCACCCTGTAAGCAGAAGTTAAGCTTTGGAAAGGTCTTTAATGTTGTTAGACTCTATAGTCAGATCCCCAGAAAGTTGGGATTATTTCCTTCTCCAGAGAACCGAGTAAATCTCTCATCCTTTCCATGCTCCATGTCCCTCCCAGTGCTGCCCAGAACTCAGCTCTCAGCAGGACATTGCTATTTCCACAAGTCTCCTCAGATTCTCTCAGTCCTTGGTTTCTGAGTTCTGTCCAGTCTTTTTGGGGATGTCTCCTGCTTCTCACTCAACTCCTTTTTCTTATCAGGTATCTCTTTCTTTGAGGTCATTGCTGTAGGCCTGGCCAGTAACAAAGGGAATACATTTACTCTGATTTCACTGGAAAATGTTAAAGTCTGATAGGTGTTTTCCACTTTCTGCCAGGCTCTCTCCTTGGAGCCCAGGGCTTTCACCATGTCAAAGGCTCCTTTTGCTCCCAATATATAAACCCCATCCTCCTCTAAACCATAGTTATGATCCTTTTACTTATAGAAAGTTAGTGTTGTGTTGCATTTTCTCTATCCTGCCATACCTGCATTTAGCCATCTTGTTCCTTCCAACTGTGCCTGACAAAACACAGCAGAAGTACCCAGAGCCCTTTTCTCTCATTTTTGTCTCTGCAAAGAATTAGCTTGGTCAAGAAGGGAAGGATTTATAGCACTGTCAAGAAGTGCATGCACCTTTACAAGCCTTCAACAGCCTCTATTTCAAACCAGAAAAAAACAGTGTACACAAATAATACACTAGAATAGGTTTGCTGACAATTTGCCTGCACACCAGCTTTTACTTTTCTGCCCAAAGTGCATTTTGTTTTCAAAATCTGGATAGGGTTATATTTTAAGCCATCTGTCTTAACTCATGTACATTTTGACTCCTATGAGGCTGCTTATCTGACTAGTGAGTTACTGTTGAATATTCAACACAAAGCCAGTTTAATAAGTCCCACCACTGTTGTGAACCTGACAAGGAGAACAGTGCTATGCAAATATTCTGCTGCTGAAGAAAACATTTCTAACAGATTGAGTGTAGATAGATGATGTATTCCTTTTAAGTAGCAATGAAAATTTGTTTTCCTTAGTCTGAGGAGAAAGAAAAAAACAGCATTAAGGAGCTAAAGTTAGTCCCATTTCCTCTCTAGCATAGGATAACATTAGAGTTAATGTGTTTTTTATGTTCAGCTTCTCCTGGTGGGTTTTTGTGGTCCTAAATGCATGTATGTGTGCAGACACAATCCTTTAGCTTTACCTGGAGAAGGAAAAAGAAGTGTTTCTCTGTTGTGTCAGAGCCAATATACTCAGCTCTTAATCAAGCAGAGGCTGGTTTTATCCTTCCTAAACACGTGTAGCTTGCTTTCCTTTGGAACTTGGCGTTTCTTGTTCTCCTGAGAGGATTAAGAGGAGAAAAAAGATGACATTTTGAAACTATATGTATTCAAATTCATGAACTCTTCTAATAGATATTTTCAAAGAAATAATTCACCTGAACAAGAGCTAACTTGGTGTGGTTTGGCTCTAGTGGCTGGGTAAAGTTTTATTTCATAGCTTTTATATCCTTAGTTTCTTCAAAACTGAGATAAAAATCTCATTTTTCTGAGACTTCTGTTTGTATTTTTCACTTACCCTAAAAGAAAGACATGACCACTTGTTTTGTCAGGCACCCACCCTTTCCATAAAACTCGCGTTTGTTGAAGTAGAGAAAGGTTTGCTTTATGATTAAATGCATTTAGAGATTTTTCTCTGCTTATTATTTTAATCAAGTCCTTGACAGAAGGAACCCAAGTTTTGGTTGTACACAAATGAGAGCTTCTTACAGCTCAGTGGATAGTGTAGTGAACACTGCATCTCTCTCTAAATGCTGTATGCTAATAGAAAAGGCCACTGAATCCTTGAGGAGTGCTAGATACAGAGGTTCATCCAGAGATATTAGTAATTGTCAACACAGAAGCTCTGCGGCACATTAAAGGAAAATAGCATTATAGAAAATAAGTAAGGTTCAGAGAAAAATCCCCTCAGCCGTCTAGAACTCCTCATGTCATTACTGACTCTTGTCCTTTCTGTAATTTCTCAAATAACCTCTCTGTCAGGTTTTGTTTCAGCCTTCATCCTGGTTTCCTGGCTGTGATATTTATTTCTGCAGGGGTAATGCTTCATCATTTCAATTTTCCATCAGTGGAGAGCTGTGCTCCTGGACTCTGTTTCCTAAAAGCTCTGCTTATTCAGCTTTCACAGCAGGTATGTACAATTATGAGTTCCAGGACAAGATAGATTGGTTTTCAAAAATGTGCTTTTAGGGTTTGAGCAGTGAGAAATCAGAGTTGTTTGGGTTTAGTCTGTGATTCTGCTACCTGACAGTAGGCTTTGCCAGATATATTTGATTTAGCTGATTGGCAGAAACCCTTCACCTTCAAGAGGCTTGTGACATCTTCTGAATCATAGAATCATAGGACCATCAAGGTTGACAGAGACCTTTAAGATCATCCAGTCCAACTATGGATGTAAATTCTTGCTTAGAAATTTCTTCTGCAAAACTTTACATTTATCTTTCTTGATCTTTCCTGTGTCAGAACTAGAAGATTTTTGAGGGAGACAGTTGGAACAAGAAGTACTTCAAAAAAGTAGCAGGCAAAGTTTGTTTCTGGAAATCTGTCTGTCCTCTCCCTGTTGTCTGTGAGACAGACAAGGCTCTCCAGTGTGCCTAGGGATGAAGTGATCAGTGGCTTACCATATGACAGAGGCATGTAGGGTTAAAAATTTGTGAGGTTCTCTACTGCCACTTCTCAGCTTTGACAATCTGAGGCAATCTCAGCATTTCCTGAATATCAGAAGAGGTGAAATCCACCAATAACCAGTCCAGATCACAAAATTCCAGTATTTCATACGACTTCCAGAGGTGTCACTGTTTAAATTCCAGTTTAGAAGACTTGAGAATGTCCAAATTATCTTATTGCTTATAGTCCTTGCTCTTTCCTCATCAATTACTCACCATCCCAAATGACTGATGTTAAGAAATGATGTAGGTAAGAATATAAGAACTCAAGATTTGAGTGCTCATAAAGAAAAAGGTCCCTAATGCAGTCAGTCATGATATAAATATTTCCCTTGGTGTCAGAAGAAAAGGCTGAGGGGTTATTCATGCCCTTGGCCACCAGTTCTGAGCAGGCTGTGTGGACAGTGCACCATTTCAATTGCTGTGCCTGGCAGGTTTTAGACTCCTGCTTGTTCCCCCTTGTGTAGTGGAAAGGACAAATTATGCCAGGAAGAGAAAAGGGAGTGAAACAAAGCTGCTCTCTGATGTCTCTGGCAGCTGCTGTGGGAATCCTACAGAAGCCTCTCCCTGTGTGTAGCAGAGCCATGCCTCTGGACTCAGGGCTCTGCTGAGAGAAGCAGAGGTTCTAATGGCTGATGGCTGCCTGCCCCATGGACAATTTGTAGTGGCAATTTTTTCACTCCTGCCTTCTTTTATCTCCCTTTTCTGGAAGGAAAACAACTGAGGAGGGGAGTCAAGGTCCATCCAGAGCTCCTGTTTTCCCAGCTGCCTTAGAATCAGAGTGGAAGGGGCAGTTGAAGCAGTCACCTGTATAAACAGGTACAGAAATGATCTTCCTTTCAGTACACGGGTTTGCACTTTTTACTGTGTCTTGTTAAGCTACTCCTGTTTTATGTTTTATTTTTAATATTTGTACAATGGATTAATCAGGAATTTTTATCCAGGGTAAGCTTGCAACATTTGTTCTCTCACACCACCCACTAAGATATTTCAAAAGATATGTGTATTTATACCTCACTCCAGGCTTAAAAAATCCCCAACAACACTAAAGGAGAATAAGCATAAAGGACATTTTAGCCAGTTGGCATGACATTTAGACCCTAAAGCTGGTGAAGAGCAGCAGGACTTGTAACTCAGACAAAAAATACGGAAAAAAATGTGTTGCATTTTCCAAGTAATGTTATTATTTATATTGTTTTGATTTTTTAAATTGATATTTATGTAAAAATGGTTCAGCTTCTTGCGCTAAACCTGGATGATATTTGCCCAAAGAACAGTAACTTTGTCACAAATTAAAAAAGGGGAGGAAGGGAACAGGTAAAACAGCATCATAAGAACTAAAACTACTTGGGAAGCTGACTCTTACAAGAACTTAAAATAATATCTGGATAAATGGTGATGAATCTTTAAATTAAACCACGTCCTCTCATGTGTAAAAATTCCTTCTTTTGTTAGTGCTGATATGTTTTGGTTTGTGATGTTTTGAAATTGAAATTTTTGGGGTTGGTTTCAAGATTATATTTTCTTCCACACTCTTTTGTAAGTGCACCCTCTATGAACAAAAATCTGAAATCAGAAAAATGAGATGACATAAAATATTACTTCTAGCTTTTAGCTGTAGCCATGTCTCTATATGAAGGAAAAAGCCTCTTTGACTTGAATTCACATTGACAATGAGAGAAATTGAAGGCTAGGAAAATCTTTTTATTTAAACTAAAAATATCCTCAGAAATCTGAATTCTGAGCTTCCAAATGCCAGTCAAATATTTAAACACTGGTCCATTTTTCTATTATCAACAAAATATTGAAAAATCATTAAAAAGTGACATCACTTAGAACCTTTCTCTGTTTGATTTAGTGTTATATTTTGTATTTTAAAAGATTGCATTGGATAATCTTGGGTTTAGCTAAAAATTAGCCGAAGTTCTTATTTATCTGAAATCCTACTAGTCCCAGTGGGAAAAGGAATTAGTATTAATGGACATACCTCCAGGTACTTTTCCTGCCAAGGTCTGCAGACCATATAAATATTTGACATTTGAAGGTCCAGACTGGCACTTGCTGGGATTTTCAAAGAAAATCCCACCTTTAGACTCACTAACACCCTGAAAATCTATCTGGAGGTCTCCTGTGGGATCATGTTGGAAAGTATAACTGCATAAGCATTTATTTAAATTTAATTTTATTTTCTGTGTCTGCTTGTTTTACTGAGGGATTTTCTGTGCCATTTGGCTGCACAATGTATACATTCAGGAGTATTTCTCCTTCCAGAGCTCAATTTATCCAAACCCTTTAACAGGACAGATTTGCCTCCACATTTTCTCCTTTCCTATCTTATCCCAGCCTATGTGGATAACATGCCTGGTTTTTGTTTACCTGGAATGGAGTAATTTTCCTGGGGCAGATAAGGAAAGAAAGTCTGTGAATAAATTGTTTGCAGATGCACAAGATTTAAGCATTCAGAACAGGTTATCAGCCTGAGTTTTCTCAACTGTTTGGTGTCCTGCCCAAGGGATGTAAAGGGAAGAGTTGAATCCGTGCAGCCTGAACAGCAAGTGCAGTTTCTGACTTTGTTTACTAAACCATGGCAAGCTCTGAAGGTGCCAGCAGACAGGAGAGAGCACTTCTCATCAAGTGTCTATTATTTTGTGCTCTCTGCACACCTCTCCTTAATAGACCTCAAGAGCTCTACTGCTGTAGAATGAAAATCACATCATTATATTGCTAACACCCTCCCCTTACCTGCGAGGAGCTTTTGAGTCTTGCATGGTGAACCCTTGTAATTTTTGTACTTTTCCTCTAAAGGCCTTCTCACTGAATGTTGTTGGTAGCGTATGGGAGGTTCTTTTTGACCCTCTTGGTCTAAATGTCTGCTTATTTGCATTTGCACAGCTCCCACATTAGCAAAGAGATCTCTAGGTAGGACAGCACTTCAAGCAGTGATGTGGGAGCAGATGCCTTGCAAGAAGCTAACAGAGGATGACTAATTAAAAGTTAAGGAATAATGGTGCAGAGAGGTGTCAAGAAATCAAGAGGTTTGTTTTCAACCTGCAATTAAATGCAGAGGAGAGAACAACTTGAGAAGATTTTCCTAAAACTCCAAAATTGCATTATTTTGTACAGAAATATTTTAAGAGTAAAACAAATAGTTTTGCATGAGGGATGAGAATGGAGTAGACATTATGCCAAACTTCAAAGCTATCCAGTGTGGCTTCCCTTTATGCCCAGGAATCCAGACAAAATGTGTGAGTCTCCGAAGGAGGAGCAAAAAACATGGGGTTTGTTACCTACAAACTATAAGATTTTCAATTAACCAAACAATTGTGGCTCAAGCACTACAACACTCAAATCTGAGACTTTGTAGATCGTACAAAGACGTTCACATGCAGATCTTGTGTTTGTTGATCCTGAGCTGATGGGCTGGCAGAAGGACAGGTCTATATAACAAGGATTCAGTGCCAAATGAAAATACCTCTGGGGCTTCTGTATCTAAGCTGCTGAAAGTGCACCATGAAAACAGACTTCAGCCATATGGATTTCCAAAAAATCTCTTTTCTTCCCTGTTGTTTCCAGTGGTGAAAAGTCAGCTAATAAAAGAAATCTTGTTAGTCAGTAAGTGTTATAAGAGGCTTATTTTTTCTATTTGCTTGAAATAGTATAGTATATCTTCTTTACTGCGTAAGTCTGTTTTTATATTCTTTGTAGTTGGTCAATCCAGGAAAAAACCAAACACCATCAATGAAAAGTAACTATATCTGCTGAGAAGAAAAAATAATTAAAATACTTAAGACATCTTTTTTTGTCTGAAACTGCAAGCATCAGTGTAGAAAATTTCAGTAATAATCTGTAAAACTGAAGTGCAATAGTTCCTTGTGTACCAAAGCATACATTAGCACTACGGAACAAAAGTGAAAAATTTGCACAGCCTCAGGCAAAATCAAATTTTTGTATCTTCTGTGTGCTCTGATCTGTTAACTTTCTTAAGCACTAAATGTATTCTTATTGATTTCACTGCACTTTGTGTCAGAGATTGAAAGTGATTTGAGGTTTTTGAAACTACTACAAGGATTTATTTGAGATGTTAAGCAATCAAATCTATTATTCAGTTTTTGACAGTTGCAGTGTCAGTGTCCCCCCACCCCTCAAATGCCTTCCTGTCATTTCTTTCTTTCCTATTCATTAATCTTTTGTCATTTTGTGCTTATGTGTGCAATTGAATATACTTGCAGTTCTATATGGTGTCTTGGAGGTGAGGCTGGATGTGTGAAAGATTGGTTTATATTTACCTTTTGGAACACGGCAGAGCAGTGACAAGATTTCACAGCTGGGTTTGATCAGCAGAGCAGTGTCCGTGTCCTGGAGAGCAGGTCCACACTCTGTGGAGCCTGGAGGTGCTCCCTGCTCTTTCAGCTGGACTGCAATCATGAAAATGGATGTCTCCACTCTTATTCTTAGACTTTGAAGACAGCTTCTGTTTTCTGATAGGGATCTGAGCATAGCAAACTTTGGTACAATTTTTCTAACTCTTGATGCTGGTGTTGAGTAAGTTCAGGCACAGGGCAAAGCAAGACTTAAATTAAAATTCTGCTGCTTTACTGCTACTGTAAGAAGCTGTCACATGTGGTTGAGAAAGCTTTGCTCAGCAGAAAATAGGAAAAGCTGTCCTGAAAACTTGTTTTACTTTTCCCCTCTGATATGACTCTCTAGTAATTGCCAAAAGAATCATTCTAACTGCTAGAAGAATAATTTCAAAACTCAAGGTCTGTGTCTCCTGTCACTGGGAGTTTGAGTGTTGGAAGGGATGAGGTGCTGAGGCTTTCCAGGATGACAAACTGCTGATAGGATGGGTCAGGTAACAAATAGCAGGAGAAAGTGCCTGAGATGGTGGGAGATGGATCTGTTTGCACACCTCTCCTCTGACAAATATACTGGTGTGAGCTTAACATCCTCTAAGACACATCACATAAAGTCCCGCATCTTGCAAAGAATAATTTAGCCTCAGGGATTCTACTTAGTACTAAAGTAAGCTAAACCTCGTTGTTTTTTTTTTGTTTTTTTTTAATAAGTTAGATGAGAGTGCTGTGTGGTTGTTCTGTGTTGTTCTTTTGTGTAGCACATTTGTACATGAAAAGGACTGCATTTTTTTCTGAACTTTTATTTTCAATCTTCCTAGCCAGTCTCACTTCCCCACAAATCCACCACACATCCATCTTGGAGGGAATACCTAGGTACCTCAGTCAAGAAGGGATGTCTTTAGACTCTTGCATTTCTTTGCCAAGCACAGGGCTTCATTCCCTCCAATTGCATTTCCTGGATTACAGTTAATTCTTTGGGACATTCTTCAACTGACTGTGACATTGCATAACTGAGTTTTGTTGGTTTGGTGATTTCTATTTTTTTGTATTCCCATATTGTAGGGAATAAACAAGAGCAAATAATACTTCTAACATAACATTTAAAAGGCAAATTACAAATACGTGGGTGACTAAATAAAAGTCAATTGAGTAAAATAATGTACTTGTGTTATTTTGGCTAATATTACCATAAGAGTTTTAATTATCTGTGTTCCCTCAAGGCTTATAACAAGGCTGTAACACCCTGTATGTGATCGAAGGTGGTTGCTCATCAAGGAGGACTTGATGGAATTGTTGCTCATATGGATACTACTCTGTTTGTCAGTTTGCATTAGGATGGATCAAACAAGGCAAACCACATTCAGAAGCAGGAACCTAGGTGAGGTGTGCCCAGAAATAGAATTATTTCTACAGTTCCAATGCTCAGAAAAGTTCTCACTTCACTGAACTGTTTCTGATATGTTGATCCAGGGAGAAAGCCAACAGAATTTAAGTCATGATTCCTTTGACGGGAATCCTTAATGATCTGTTTAAGTTTCTGTCATGGATCTTTCTGAAAAATGTGAAATCTCCCCCTTTCTCTGTGAATTACCCATTCCTCCTTCTGACTGCAGGTGCTGGATTGCTTTGCAGTCCTCAGCACAGGATGCTGGTATTATCCTATTAAATGGATGCCCTTGTGTCATTTGCTGCTCCTCAGGTATTCAACAAGTGTTTTCTGAAAGATAACCCCTGGAGTTCTTGAAATTCAGTAGTGGTATCAAATAATTAACTGAAGGTCAGAGACAGTCCCTGCTGCATCTCATTTGTAAGTGACTGTGGAGGAGAAGCTGCACGTGGTGTACATCCCAATGAAGGTCTCAGTTTCAGACCATATCCTAAGAGTCCTTGGGGATAACAGGGGCAGAAGTTCAGATGTTTAGGAAGCTGTAAATAAAGACTTCAAGCAGGTGCTTCTGTCAGTACGCTAAATGTAAAGTTTATAATCACTGAAGACTGAACTTGGATATAAGCACACGTCATGTTCCATTCAGGTTAGCACCTGCAAGTACAAACATGTGCTTTGTTGCTTTAGGATGTGGCTGTCTGCAGAAAATCACTTTACAAACAGCAATAAAAGTATGTCCTATTCCAGGAGAAATGGTAGAGTCCCTCCTTAGCTGGAAATCTTGTGCTGGACCCAAAAGAAGCCAGGTTTGCATGGAACAATTATGCTCATCATCTAACTAAAATTCCTGAAAAATAAGATATAAATCAATAAATTTAGATAACTGTGTTGCCAAGCTGAAGAAAACAAAGAGAAATTTATAGTTAATATAGGAATGTTAGCCTGTTTGAGATCTCTCATAAGTTAGCAACATTCCAAGGTAGTTTTTTCAGATATAAATTTTTGGTTTTATCTTCTTATATATACAACCAGGTGCCTTAAAATGCCCCTTGGAAAGCAAAATTTAAAAGCAAATATAATCAAGGACCTTGTGCCCTATAATTTCAAGAAAAGTTAGGCTACGTGACTTTAATAAGATTCAATCTTTAGATTTATCTAGATCTATTTTTTTAGATTTTTAAAAAATTGAAAGTAGTTATTCATGGCACATTAATAAACCCTATTTGAGCTGTCTGAACAGTCTGCAAGTTGTATAACAGATCACTTAACAAGGAATTTTTTCAAGATTTTAATTAGGCAAAAAGTAATTGTTGAACTGATTAATCTGACTTAGTGTTTAGCTGAAAAGTCTCTAGCAGTGCAAAACAAATTTTTCATTGGCAAAATGGCACATTTTCTTTGACCAAAAGTTGGATTATTTTGTTTACACACTGGAAGTCTTTGGCTGAAAAACAGTTCAGCCTTACTTTCTCTTGTATTAGGTGTTATTAAATGGTTTTGATGTGTTATTTATCTCCAAAGAAATTTTGCTGGACTCATGTATCAATATACATCTCTATATGATGGTGTCTTTCCAGGTAGCCAAATATTTTCCACACTTTTTCAGTATCCTAATATGTATTTTAAAAAATATGATGGATAAGCTAGTGGACAAATAGATTTTAGATAATATCTTTGTTATTTTCCATCCCTAATTCTCTTCATTTAAGAGCACACTGGTTCCACACAGGAACTAACTTGCATATTTTTCTGAAAAATGCACATGAAGATTATGAACAGGGATAACTTTGATAGCAGGGATTTTAGTTTAATCTAATTTGGACTGCTCATCTGTAAAAAAAAAAAATACAGTAGTAGACAAAGCATGTGTTTTCACTGGTTGTTTCAGCTTTGTGGTCCTTGCTTACCTGTGACAACTGTTCTGCTTTGCCCAGCACACAGCAGAACACATCCAGCAAGGAACACCACTGGAGAGTTTTGTCAGGAAGGTGCAGGTGCCATCCTGCTTGTGTGGAGCTGGTTTGCTCAGAGACAAATCCCCAGTGAGGCTGTGTTGAGGTGAGGGGACCCAGCACAACGCTCTGCTGTCCCCAGATGGGGCTGGTGCTCCACGATGGCACAGTGAGGTGACACAATGTGAAATTCCTTCACGTCAGCTGGTACCAGTTGCAAAATGTTTTTTCATGGGATAAATGATGAGGAAAAGAAGAAAAGACAGAAGAACCCTGAAGCAATTAGAGGGAAAACAAGAGATGAATCAGCTTCAGGTTTGGCTCTTAGTGTAGTTAACATTTGAATAGCTCAAGTTTATGGGGATTATTTCAAGTCACACGTAGTCTCTGACATATCTGCAGGAATCAATCATACTGCTCTTGATGATAAAAAAAAAGGTAGAAGGTGAAGAAACATCAGCTTCTTTCATTTTTGACTGTTTGGCTTCTTTCCTTGCCTCAGGTGACATAGGAAGACAAAGACAGTGGAGATAAAAGTACAGGAGCTTCAGACTTGTCAAAGAAGACCCTGTATTTTCTGACAACAAAACAGTAAAATTATATGAGTAGTTGTTAATATTTTCTTTTCTTTTGTCGAAACTAATTTCAAGCTAACACTGTCGCACCTTTAGAAAGCTGTGCTGTGTACAGAACAAGTTGAAGACCTGAAATATTTCCCTGTGTGGGGTGAAAAAGAAGCCTTTATAATTCCATCCAAGGGTGTCCCTTTAAACAACGGAGAGACTTGCAGATAAATCAGGGCCAACCCTGGAGAAGGAGTAGGTGTGATTCACCAGCCCCTCCTGGGAGCTCCATACCCAGCTGCTGCAGCAAGCTTGTGTTAGGATGTCTGATATTGATTTCTGTGAGCCCGTGTGACAGTGCAGATGAGCTTTGACTGAGAGTCCTGTGTCCTGACACAAATGGATAAAGATGTAACCTCTCTGAACAACTGGAGATTCAAAACTGAATGCTGGTTTAAATCATATCCATCCTAGGGCATGGAGAATGACGTGATAAAGGTCTTTTAACTTCCCCATATACAAGAATTTCACAAGCTGTAAGGTTTTCTCCCTAGACTTGCCAATTCCACCTCAGTTTGGGTAAGTTTCTCGTGCTGATTCATTGGGGAATTTTGTTGGGATTTTTTTTTTTCCAAATACCTGTACAATATATTTGAAGGAATAGACACTTCTTCATGCTACTGGAAATGAGGGGAGTGTGAAGGGATTTGTGAGTTAGAGCAGTTATCTTCCCCACTCAAGGAATTACATTTTGTCCATAAAGCTGGTGTGGTTCTGCTGTTGGCTCAGTCTCAGCCAGCTGTGGTGATATCCCTTCAACTGCCTGGCAGGCTGCTTCACCCTGACTTTTCCAGCCATAAGGGGGATATCAACTCTCTGATATCTCCCCTAAAGCCAGTCACAGTCAATGGATACATGAATCTCTGCCTATGTCTGAGGAATATTCAGCAATATATACTCAGGACAGCTTCAACGTACCTGAGACAAAGGCATGAGGAGATACAAAGTGTACCTTGCTTGTTAAAAGCTCTGAATCTCAAGCTGAACATCCAAAAGGGAAATAAAGGTTTTGCTTCATCTTTCTGCAAAAATTGAGTTGCTGTAACTTGTTTGTTGTAGGATTTTCCCTGTATTATTGGATACTAAAAGCAGCACTGTATAACCTTTATCCATGGACACACAGAGTCTTTAGGAAGCTGAGTAAGAAGCTCTATTTCAAAGAGCAGAAAATAAGGCTCACTAACACTGAGCCCATATTTTTTAGTGCTGGAGGGAATTTTATGCTGAAATTCCTTTGAAAATCAAGCATAATGAGCACCTATTTCTTGAACGGCCTTTGAGAATTACCCCTTAATTTGTGCTGCAAGATTCTTGGAAGAAGTTAGTCAGTAAAAGACTGAACAGTCTCAGGACTCCTTTTACACAGAGTTTATAAGTATTTCGCTATGTTCACAAGTTTCCTAACTTTTCTTATGGAGAAGTTAAGCAGTAGGTGCATACATTTTTCTTCTGTCTTACCCATTGCTTTGTGGTAAATGTAACATCTTATCTGTCAGCTGGAGCTCTGTCTCTTTCTATCTCTACAGAAGGAATTGATGGATTTAAGGATATGAGAGGGAAAATAAATGGCTTTAATTCAATCCATCACTTTTGTTCTCTAATATTAACTCATCTTACTACTTTACTAGGGAGAATACCCCATAAATGAGGCTTCAGAAGGTGGATGGCTACAAGGAGGAGATGCTGTTGTCAGCAGCACTGAGAGAGTGTTATTTCCTAGTATTTAAACACCCTTAGAATCATTCCTCATCATAGTGTAAAAGGAGTAATGTAGAATGTAGTCCTGGCTCATGCTGGCAAACATCCGAAGAGTAATCCCAAATCCTGTCACAATGCAGTGAATAATCCAGGATGCTGGGTATGGTACCAAGACAAGCAGGAAAGCTTCAGCATCTGTCTCTACATTAGTTACCAAAGACCCGCCTGGGTCAATCCTGCAGAGCTGCCAGCTCACACAGAGGCTTTTGTGGGAGAGCCACCCTTTGGAAACCCTGTGTTGTTTTACTGTGTGCCTACCACATCAGCAGAGGAAATAAAGCAACTGGCTGGAGGCAGGACTGCTGGGAGAGAAATAGCAAGGGGATGTGTCTGTGAGAGGCTCAAGAAGATGGAAAGTAGAGGAGGAGGCCGTGGTTTTGGTGCTTGTCTGTGCCCTGGGGAACAGGGATGGCAGAGAGTGGGAGTTGGGAGAGCCTGCTTCTTATATGCCAGTCAGGACTAATGACAAATGCTGGGGCATTTCAGGGATCCTGCTCTGATGGTGATGTAAAGGAATTCAGGCTGGCACTGGAGCAGAATTTCTCCACAAATAACACCTCATGCTGCTCCCTGGATGATGCAGTGGGCATGTACTGTACTGTGCTCCTGCTTCATACCAAGAACCTTAATAATCCTAGAGCCAGTCAAAAGAGCAGTCTATCTGTTCCTAATCAGATCTAATATTTAATTTCTGTTCTCTAAAATAGACATGAAAGGAATACAGAAATTGTCATTACAGTTTACACATAAAATCATGCCAGCTGCTTATCTGTAGCTATGCTGGTTGTTTTCAGGTGCTGTGGGAAAGAATAAGCAGCTCTGCAGATGATGAATAGTCTAATGAAGTCAGGGAAAGCTGCATAATTAAGCAAGGCTGAGGTAAAACCACAGCTATTTTGGAAGAGTTCTAACTTTAACAAGGCCAAGATTTTACCTCAGGTCTTCATAGAATAGTTTACCACCAACGATTTTTTTTTCCTTCGCCCTGAAGGATGAAGCTTATAGCCTTAATTTTATTTATCCCTTCTTACGTAACCATGAATGCTCTCATTAGCCATATAAATGTCTAATACTCTTTCAAATGCTAGTAAACCCAGCCACTCATTAGTAGCCCAAGGGCAAAATAATTCTTTTCACCAGAGCTGCAGATTTATAAAGTTTGAGCCTTATAACATTTTTCTTAGGTGGGACAGGAATATGCTTAATTCATTTTCTTATAGTTGGAAAATGATTATTAAAAAGTTTCAGAAGTTTAGATATTGGAAAACATCTGTATTTAATTCTACAGATCTTTTCACTTGAGAAATAGTTGAAAATATTCATTGAGACCAACTTATGTGGGGGTTTCAGACATGTCTTTCAAATTTTTTGCATTTTGAAGAATATCACACTCGTTTCTGTGAGGCTCATTTACTTCTCTTCCACACAGATCCAATCTCCCTCACTTTGACTGCTGAAAACTGTTTCCACAGTGAATTTAAAAACATAGTAGCATGATGTTCATGCTAAAAGAAATGGCTTTCTCCGTGGATCTCATTTTTTGGTGTTTCATTTGGAGTTTTCATTGCATGTGTTTTCTCACATTTAGCCACTGGCAGGTATCTGTGTGTGATTTGTGATATAGTCAACATGTTTTGACCACACTCCAGCTGATCAAGAAGAAGCTATTTTAAAGAGAAAGGATTACTCTGCACAGAAAAAAAAAATCTCAAAAAAGTTAAAATAAATTTGATGGTAACAGTATTGGCTTTGTTCAAACCCTGGTGTCTGAGGGATCTTGGTAAACAGCTCTGTCATTGAATCGTTGTGAGATAACAGGCAAATGAGTTCCCTACAAATATTGTTTTCCCTAATCCCTCTCATGTCTTCCTTGTCAGTGCTGGTACTTTCAGAGGAAAGATGGGCTATTTGCTCTTGTGATGCTCAGGATGCAGGAGGCAGCTGAGCTGGTCACAGCTCACTGAAATGAAAGAGTGAGATCCCTCTCCCTCCTTCCTTGGCTCTAGCACTCATCTATTTGCAATTTGCCTCTCTAACCCAAGTAAGGGCTTTTCTTTTTGCCAAAGTAGTTTTCTGCTCTTTTGTTCAATAGTAGTGATGCCCTGTGGGATCAGACCAGTGCCACAGCTGTCTCAAGGCTGCATTGGCAGTGCATGGCATGGAATTAAGGGAAAAGCAAGAGATGATTGGATGAGGAGTTGCTGACGGTCTGAAAACTGCTGTAATCTTTGTAATGATGAGAGTTGTTGCATTTCTCTACCCCAGGACAAACCTCCATTGTAAGCTTGGATGAGCAATGCTGTGCTCTTCTGCCTGAGGTCTGGGTTACTACAACAGGGTGAGCACAGACATGCTTCAAAATCAATGGTGTGGCTGCAAGCTGTTTGTTGAGAGTCAGAAGAATTCAGAGCACTGATTTTTACTATATCAACATAAGGCAATGTTTTCAAAAATACTTGCTTTTAAGTAGATATCTAAATTTCCAAGCATTCAGTCGTCATCACCTTCCTATTTCTCACTAATTTTGTTATGTTTTATCAGTGATAGATAACTCTGAATTTAGGTTACCATATGTGGGTTGGATTGTATAGATTTTGGAGTGCTGCATCAGGCTGGCAGGTTTGATAAACCAGGCCACTGTTTTGACAGAGATGTCTTTTTATCTTCCTTTCTGGGCCGAAACTCAATGCATGTCACAGAGATGTTCCTTTAGCAGCCTCAGAAAGGAGCTGAAAGCTGTCAAATAAGAAACCTCAGTACCACGGCTTTGTGCTGCTAATGTGACTGAGCAAGGGGACAAGGCATCTTGGCAGTAAGATTTCTGTCCCTGCTGGCATGAATGAACTCTTGTCTGTGTCCCCTCTCCTTTCTGTGAAGAGCAGATGGCCACGGGAGAGGTGCTGTGTTTTGCAGGTGACAGAGGGATGTGCATCATGCAGTTTGTTACTAACCAATGTACAAACTTCCTTGTCACTGCCATCCTCTGCAGATGTTCACCCTCTGAATTTTCCAGTGAGCAGCAGATTTCCTCTTCCCAGTATGCAAAGCAGCAGCTCACCTGTGACCAAAATTTGTGTGATGCTTTAGAGCAGCCAATTGTGCAGTCTTGCTGATTAAAGACTCTTTTGAATACAAGCAGCTGTTGTCAAATGTGGCTGATGCAGGTTTCCGAGATGTTGCATGCTGTGGGAGCACATCTCTTACTGACTTTGGCTGAAATAACATCATTTCTGTCTCTAGTCCATGGCTGGCCCTTGTTGCTCTCCAATCTCACCATGCTGCTGGTGGAGGGAGCGGGCCATAGTTGCTCCCTGTCTCACTTCAGGAGAATTATCTGCACTAAAACAACCATTTGGGCCTTTCAGAAATGCAGCAGAGTGAGTCCAGAGCAGATTCAGGGATCCTATGCTGCCCTAGGGGCTGGCAGAGCTGTGGGGATGTGGCCCCAGGCAGAAAACACTCACAGGAGAAGGAGGTCCTCTCCCCAAACCCAGTGCCATGCTCATCAAGGCACACAGCCATCATTTCCCTGTGGACTCACACTTATGTGCAGTGTAGCCTATCCAAAATGTGCTTTAACTCCAGAACACACAGACTGAGAGCTGGGACCTGGCTCTTCAGCCCATCCCATGGGCAACCTGCCTCCTGCACATTCATTGAGCTCTGTCTGCTTTAGTGTTTTAAGCTTGGAGGGAAAAGGCTCATGAATTTGGACAACAAAAGTCCCAGTCCAGTGCTGACATTTCACTGAGGATTCTCTGGCACCATTTTTCCTCTATTAAAGATTGTTGTGTCCTAGAGACACTTTCCCTATTAAGTAGAAGAGTGTTGCTATAATTTTCTCCTGTGGTGTATATTCCAAAGACATGCCACAGCTATATTGACCATTATGGTCCCTCTGAGTTTTCCTCCATTAACCATAACAAAAGTTAATTAACTATTTAGGAAGTGCAAACTCTAAACACACTTCTAATTTCACAGTTTTTTGTTACATCCTGTTGTGAACAAGATGGAAAGAAAGGATTATTTAAAAATAGCTTTGAGGTAGCGCATTACTGAAGTAATTTCGAACAATCTGAAGGAGGTATTTGGAATGACAGCTTTTATTACTTCCTCTGTTAGTAGATTAGGGGAGAAAATGCAAGTGATTGAAATGAAGAAAGAAATATTTTTCCAGGTGTTTGTAGATGATACATTAAATAATTTAGTCGCTGGGAACAGTGTGTCATGCAGTCATTCAGCAGAAAGAAGAAAATTGAGTGTATAAAATTCCCCCAGCTGCTGTTCTGGTCTTACTGATGTTTACATCAGCAAAGAGATGGAATAAAAATGATAAATGTGGCCAGTATAGTTGCTGTTTCATTCCAGTACCCATTTTCTATTTGAAAATAGAAACTGAGAGGCCCCCAGGTCTCTCTCTAATATATTCCTGTTCCTCTAATTTTTCTTCTTTCATAATTACAAGTTCTTCTAAATTATTAGCTACATGTGCACTCTGATTTTATGTCCTTCCCTTCCTAGAGGCCTTGTCTTTTCCTAAGTGTGGGGGTACGTATTTTGTACTCATTAACATCTGGTTTTGCCTTTGATCTTACCTAATATCTCTACTATAAATTGTTCCTAGACTGGGCTATAATATCTTTTTTAAGCCATACAACTATAAGCATATAAGGATGAAGTATCAGCTAGCAGAGATTCTCATTTGCATCACTCCTTTCATCAGGAAATAACATAATAATGCTATTGCAGTTTCAGTGCATATCCCAGTCTGGCACAGATAAAATAGCTTATGGTTGTAGAGATTCATATTGATTCAAAACAGTTTGGTTAATGAAGATAATAGAACCATTGTTCATTTTAAATAGGAGAGAGTGCTGATGATGAGACAGACTACAAGTGGGTAAATAACTTCCATGTATTTGTGCAAATTACTAACCCACTTGTAGCTTGAATGACTATGTAGTTCATTTAATTTGATCATCTTTTTCAAAAAATATCTACAAATGGAATAAACCTTTCTCAAACATGAACATCAGTTGCTATTGCTGGTCAGAGAGGTCATCTGAGTCTCAATCTGCAGATGGTTTGTGAATATTCTGTTATGGAAAGTTTTATTCACTGGACTGTCATTTTTATTTCACCAAACAAAAGGGTTTTTTTGGTTAAGGATGTCAAATCACCTTGGCTCTGCTGCAGAGAATCCAAACTACTGACAAACGGGGGCATTGGACTCTGAAAAGAAACTTCTGTGAGATGATGAGAAACTGAAAAGTTCTGGTTTCATAACCTTGTGATTGGCTGCTGTAATGGAACAGTTTATCAGAAGTTGTGTTGTATTCATTTGTGGGGCTTTTCAAGATAGTCTCATTTGAAGTGACAGGCTGGACTCAGGTTACTTTTTAGCAATATTTCCATAGCTTTGTGATTTAAGCATTTGGGTTTAAATCAAACATCAATTCTTCAGAATTTGAAACTTGCCATTTTCCTCTGATTGTTACCTACTGTGATATAATGTTGGAAACTCCACAAAAGAGAGAATCTGGATTTCACTCATTTTCACTGTATTTCCCTTTAAAGCTCGTCTAGTTGCATAAATGTCATGTTCTTATATGATGAATCTACAAACAAAAGAATATTTACACAAGAGATAACAAAAGTCAGGAGCAAGGCAGGTTTTAGAGAGAACCAGATACTTGTAGAGATTTTGAACCTTTGATAGTTTACATTGAACAGAAAAAAATACTGGATTAATCTAAGTTTCTCTGTATCACTGCAAAAGTTTGAAAATTGTGATCCACGGCTCAGTGATTCTCAAAGAAGGAGTTAAATTAATGGGTTGATTTTCCTTTTCTCTTTTGCCACTATTCTGAGTTCCTAAAGTTCATTTCCCATTCCCTCCCACTTCCACTCCCCTTAATCTTTTTGATAATTTTGGAAATGTTATTCCACTACTTATATTAGATAGCTTTATCTTTTTTGAAGAATATTTTATTTTATCTTTTTTTCTTCTTCTGGTATGGGCCATTTGCTGTGAAGCAAATGAAGCATAGTCATTATTTTGGTAGTTAGCACTATATTTTATAAATTCACCTTATTACAGGTTTACTGATTTAGATACTTTGCATATGGATGTGGATAGAATTGTGACTGAGTGAATGGAGAAATTATGCTCCACTCATCTGGTCTATTCCGTCAATGTTTAGTGCTTTTTATTTTTATATTAGTCCAGCGTTTGGAATAAGCAGCAGCCCCAGCCTTCCCTCTCCCAGTACTGTAAACTGCAAAAAGACCATGGGTTTCACAAATAATTGTTTTCTCATCTCTAGAGCACTTGGCTTCTGACCTCAGCATTGTCAAAAATTCCTGAAGCCCTGCTGCTGCTGGGCTTCTTGGGGCTCTAAGTGCTGTTCTGGCACAGAATTTGCATTAAGTACTTTGAAGCTCTTGGAAGAAAATCTTTCATCTTAGAAAGCAGCTGAAAAAAGATCAACCTTGGTGTTTGTGCCTTCCTAAGAAATATGTTTTCTTTAAATGTAAGGAATTGGCTTGACATTTTCACAGGCACCACTGTGATTACAAGGCAGAAGTTTCCAAATATCAAACTTGAACTATACTCAGTTCCAGGCAGCCATTGAATTCTCTCCTCTGAACTGTTTTGTTAAACACTCATTCAGGTCTCAGAGCAGTTTGGAGAAAAAGAGAATCCTGCTCCAGAAATGGTCTTCTAAGAAGAGAATTTAGATAACCTTCACCCAAAAGACCTTTCTAAACCAGCTGCATAAAGAAAATATGATAATGTGTGCAAAAAGAATCCTGAGGCTCATCTTGCTCTTGTTGCATGCAGGTCAGCTTTGCATTTGTCCTTGTATCCCCATGTATATTTAAATTACTTGTCCCTTCTTTGACAAAATCTGGTTGTGGATCTCACTGGAAATCTGAGGTCCTGGTTTGCATTTCTACTTTGTTGATAAGTCAGAGGCTTATAATTTTAGGCAAGGATGTTGTTCTCCTTTGTTGTAAGGCAATATTTTGGAAAAAAAACACACTTCTGAGTTTATAAAGGGAGCAGAAAAGCTTCTGTTCCCTTTAAAGTTATACAAGTCTCTCTGTGGACAAGCTGTGCCCGTGTGCCTGAGTTTGCCGTTTTCATTTCCTTTCATGCCTGCTACAAGAACTTTTAAAGTCAAGTTTTGACATACATTGCTAGCAGTGGCAAATCGAAAAGCACTTGAAACACACAAAGTGGTCTGAGGTCTTTGCTTTGCAGAGGAGTCAGGCTCTGAAGTAACTTCAGAGTGGTGAGAGAGATCTCAGTACATGAAAACCTCGAGCTGCCAAACTACCCGTGAGCTGAGGGAGTTTGTTTCTGATCTACGCTTCAGGTTGCCCTCCTGATCTGCCCCTGCCTCTGATTCTGTCTGTGTTACTTTTGATGCTTATTTTTCCTATAGATCAATAGTTTTGGAGTGTGGATGTCTGGCAGACTGCCTCAGGCAGATCCTTACTACTCCTCGATTAAAAAGAGAGGCCAAGCTGAAATGTGGCAGGACTTGAGGACAGTGAGGAAAAGGCTGAGATAGAGTGAATGAGAAAAAGAGGGCTAACACAGGCTAGATATTGCTGTGTTAGAGGAGGTTTCATAAGGCTACTGTGTTGCCCTTCCTTTAAAAAGTTGTAATAAATTCCTGTCTAACAATTAGTTATTTGATGCTTAATTAAAAAACTTGGAACTTGCAATTTTCTTCTTAGTCTATGCATATTATCCTCCTTCTCCTTCTGGGAGGGATAATTTAAATAGAAATTTTGTTAAAGTAGATTTGAAGGGATGATAAAGGGCTTTTACAAGCCTTAATCAAACAGGAACAGTTTCCTGTGGAATTTTTTTTCTCAAATAAATAGATGCTGGTTTGCGAGTCCAATTTTGAAGCAGTGGGATTATTTAGAACATCCCTGCTCATTAAAAAGCCAAAGTTGCATTGGTGAAAAACAGCTCTCTGTCTAACTTCTTTCTGGGAAGGAAGGAAATGTTTGAGGAAAGAAAGGGAAAAGCATAAATCAAATATTCCTTCTGCAATTCACTCATTAACTACTAGTATTTTAAATCAGGGTGACAATTGCTGTGCCTATGTTCTCCATGGATAAAGCACAGTATAGAGCTTTTCACCATTACAGAAATGTAATCACCTCTGAGATGAGAGACTTGATCCCAGACAGTGGATGAGAAAACAAGTTCCCATCCCACGGAATGCTGGCGCCTCATCCTTGTCATTTCAAACACTTCTTGTAGTCTTCCTCCCAGCTCATCTTGTGCTTCCCCACAATACAGACAAAGGAAAATTGCTTTTCCTTTATTCCCTGGATTAGGGGCTATGTGTGAATTCTGTTATCAAAGGTCATGCACACAGTAACCTCTTCTCTCTCCTTGGTCTCTTGCAATGGACAGACTCAATATTTCTCTGCATAAAAAAGGGACAGTAAACATGGTATTTTATATCAAAGGCACCACTGCCTGGTTCTCCATCAGAAATAACATGGTATTGTAGGAGCTCAGATCCTTATTGATTAAAGCTCTTCCAACACTTGAAAAACATTTGTTACTTTCTATGGAACTGACAAAATGTTCCCATAAATATTTGTCCTTTATGGTTAGAAAGAAAATCTATATTACCACAGGTTATATTATTACAGGGTGTATTTGCTTAGTGTTTCTAAAAGAAATGCATGACACACACAGATGCTCTTGTGCCCATGTAAGCTGAATTTGAACTGGACTTTTTCCAAGGTCAAAACCTCATTGCTGACCTGAACTTGCTAACAGCTGCAGGGGTAACAGCAATTATGTCTTACCTTGTGCAAGCACAATTGAGATTGACCCAAAATCTGCATGTCTGGAGATCTGTTAAAAGCTTTAAAAAAAAACTATTGTACTTGTTAAGAAGGATCATACTAAAATGGGAATGATAACAAAACCTGCGAGATACTGCAGAATAATCTAGGATATGGTATTAGTATAAAATATAATAAAGATGTCATTATAAAATAAAATTAGGATATTAGTATAAAATATAATAATAAAAAATATATCTAAAGAATGAAAACGTGAAGTGAATGGACATGATTTAGTCTTTTCTATTTGAAACATTTTCAATTCCCAGAAGGCAGAGGCCTGAAAATGTTGGTTACCCTGAAATCTACATTTTCTCAATATTGCTTTCTCACAAATTTTTATACACTTTCAATATTATTATGTCTCAATATATCATATCATAGGTAAGAAACTCTTATCTACCATGATAAATGCTGTCCTTTGAATGTCAACTCTTATATTCCTAAACTGTTACCACAAGTCTCAGTCAGTGCTTGTGTGATTTTCTCAATAGTGAGCAGTGTGTTGCACTGGCACTTCAGAAACTGGATTTCTGATTCCAGTTCTGGCACTAAAGAATGAGACCTTATACTTTTCCCTGTGCCCTCTCTCTGTTTAGTTTTGTGAGCTTTTATACCTCAAGTATTATGGCTTAATTCATACTTCAAAATCTCTATTCAATGGGCCTTGATTTCAGGCAATTACTTTAGAGGATCTCGCAGAAGAAAATCATGATCATGACTATGAAAACAAGAAATGTGACACCCAACAATATCCATTTTAATGCCCTTGAAAGAACTTGTTTTTTCTGGCTTTGCTGCCTGGGGCACAGCTTCACTCTTTCATTCTTGTGTTGAAAGGAATATCAAAGTTGCACCTGAAATGTAAGAACGGGAGGTAAAAGGGGGTATAAGAGAGGTGATGAAGAAAGGTCAAATTCATTAATGTTTTAAAAACTACATCTGACTCTCTAGGTGTCTGTGTGATAAGTTTATGCCTTTTGATTTTCTAACCAGTCTTTTCCTTCTCTTCAATTTACAATTTTTGATGTGCTACTTTAGAAGGAAAAATGTGCAAATTATTTCATGATGGAGTTTTTAATTTTCCCAGCAGCTGTGGTCCAGTCCTACTGAGACATTCAGATGAATTCCTGCCTCTTCCCTGCTCTTTGGGGTAATAGCCATAGGAACACCCCTTGCACAGAAATTGCAATCAAAGCATTTTCCTCCTTTCCTGCTTGTTGGTGAATCCTCAGCCCCATCCAGATTATTTTTTTCCCAGGCAGATTTCAGACAGATTGGTTTCCTGATCTGGAATCCACCTGATTAAGAGTGAGACCAGGGTGACAAGGGGCAATATTGGCAATACCTTTGACCAGCAAGCTTTGCTCCCAGTGGCAATCTGACCGAAATGTCACAGGACTGTCTCTCTTTCCTTCCTGCCTCATCACAAAATCTGTACGTTTTCCTTCTTTAGCATGCAATGCAACACTGATCTGCCACATTACTGCAGCTCTTACAATTATTCTTGTCATAATCAGGCACACTATAAAATCATTAGATTAATTAGAGTAACCTTGCAGTAATGAGACTTGTTGTGCAATTACCACTGGAATTACAGAAAACAGTTGTGTGCCAGGTTTGCCTTGTGCTTCTTGTAGAAACACAGAACACTTTGGCACCCATCCCTGTCAGAGCTGGTCCTCCTTGTACAAGATCAGCAGTGCAGACAGATGGAGATAGCAAATTCCTTCAGCTCTTTCACATTTAAACTGTCAGTGTCACATTGTTACGTGTTAAAATCTGTATTTCTTGGGTTTAAACTGAGGCTTCTTAAAAGGCTTCTGCAAAATAGCTTGAAACTGGCCTGTCTTCTGTTGCCTCTTGTGACTAGAACATTTCCTGAAGCTTTTGTGTGATCTTCTTTAAGATGCAACATTATTAATAATCTTTGGTCCTAAACTTGAACAGTGCTATAGATGAATGAATGATTTCTGCAACAAGTGATACAAAAACATGAGATGAATAAGAATTTCTCAGTTTGCAAGCTCACTGTGTAATAGATTTATCCTTCTTAGAGTCCCAGAGTGTTACATGACTGGGAATTACTCTTGGGAGTCAGCACTCCAGTTATGCAGCTGTGCAGGGAAGGGAAGGGGTCTTTTTCAGCGACATTGTGAAACTAGAGAAGAATTATTGCAGGAGACATTCTGTGGAAGAGTTCAGTAATAAAGCAAGGAGTTTTCTGTAATAGTTGCATGGTTTGTATCGAGGAAGGATTGTCATAATTTTGAAAACTTGCAGTATGACTTTCAGCTTGTATGTTTTTAGTTAACAGTGCAACATAGTGTTGGCAAGTTGAGATCCTGAACTAATAGCTCTTTTTCACCTCATTTTTGCAGTGTAATTTGTTCTTAGCTCTTACCTAAGATGTTAGTCTCCTGTACTGTTTTGGTATTATTAGAAAATTATTATTCTAAGCACAGAACTAGCTTTCACTGGCAGAAAGAGCATCTTCAGGGGTTGCTATAGCAAATATAATGTTGAAATCCCCTTGGCAGCAGTGAGATGGAGCCTTGTTAATATGCAGAGTATACTCCCTAGTTCAGAAAATCATGCATTATTTTCCTTGAATCTATTAAGCAAAATAATTATGCCCCAACATATTTATTTCAGCTGCATGAGTACAATTGGTCAGATATGAAAGAAAACCTTTTCCCCTGGTACATTGCATTATGTGTAAATTATGTGAGAAAGTAGGTAGTGGCATTTTAGGCAGGTAGCAATGTATGCGGTCACAGGAAGCAACAGTAGCTCATCTGTGTAGTTGTGTCCCTCACAGATTTTTGCTTCCATTTCCTGAAGTGAATGGCAATGCCTCAGTTTTTGCTGTTCTGCATCCCTGACAGTGTTGGTTATCTGGAAGTTTGGGGAAATCATGACCGGTGTCAACTTAGAGCCAGTACTGAGCTAGGTTTTGCCCAGTCCTTACATATGCACATCTATGGTTCTGTGGAGTGCAACATGTTTCTCTGCTTTTCCAAGTGCTGTTTCTTAACAAAGTCCTGAAGTAACACAGCAAGCCAGAGCTGATGCAGATGTGTTTGCAAGTAAGGGATGAGCCATGTTCCAGTAAGGCAAGTGCATTTCCTTGTCTCTGTGTTGCATGAAGATGTGTTGTAGGGTCTGTATTGGGATTTTTGACTTGTTAATGAGTGCATTCTGGACCTGGTTGAACTGGCAAGGCACTAAATAATTAAAAGGAAAGAAATTAAAGTGCTCTCTGTCAAATAATTGCAAAATAAGGAGTTGACTGTACTGTTGTAGATATGGGAATGGGTCCTTCATTTTAAATAACAAAAATAAAAAAGAGACTTTTTTTAAAAAGAAAAACTTTTAGAGATTAAAAGCCAGTGAGTGAAGGCAGTAAGGATTTTCAAAAATAAGTCAACTTTTTCCTCTGATAAAGTTTAGGTAGTTGAATTTTCTTAAGTCTAATTCTCTATAATTCAGTAAAATGTGTGTGACACTGACACAAGGAGAGTTACTAAAACTGGTAAAGAGAGAAATCAGTCATGGCTGAAAAACAAATAACAATGGGTTCATCTGGAAAGGAAACTGCTGGACTGAAGGATGATTACCATTGAATTCCTCAAGCATAGGCCTTGCTTAATACTCCCATTAACATATTTGTCACAAAATATAGAAGCACTTGAAATAAATTTGTTGATCTCACAAAGCTCAAGTCTTTCTGTCAGTACACAGAAAGATTGAAATACCACACCAGAGTGGATGACAGAAATAACAAAAAATTAGCTGAAATTTAATGGAGCAAAGCACAGGGTCAAGTCCAGAGGGATTAATGAGCAGAACTTTTGCTGCTTGTTCAGGTGGCTCCAAGTGGAGAGAAAATCTGGGTGGTTTCCTTGAACACCATTTGGTTGAAAGCCACCAGTGTGTCAGAACAGATGCAAAGAGGGCAGAGAGGATGAATCAGGCCAAGGGAGATTGTATTGTACTCTGAAAAATGAAGTTTGAGAAGGGATATGAGTATTCTCTCCTAGGGATAAACCCAAGTGAGTAAATTCAGGTACAGAGAGGCTGGAACAACTGACCATAAATGGATCAGGAATAAAATGACAGAATTGCAACCACCTAGAAGCAATATGGACCTCCCATTAGAAACTGTGGGTCTGAGAAACATGATCATTGGACACACAGTTTATAAAATATATGAACACAGGTAAGCAATTAGGCTTCATGTTCTTTATCTTGCATTTGTATGCAAGGGCTTTATCTAGCCAAAATCCAAAACCAAAGCTAAAAAATAAAATCTTTGAGTCAGCTTGTCCACTAAATAAGTTGCCTTTTACAAATTAACCAAATGGAGTCAAAGATCTTATGATTCCTTCAGGGTTATAAGATGGAGCACTGTTTATGTTATGGTTTATTAGTTTGTTTTTTTTCCTTTCCCTCATTTTATTATTATATAGACAGCACACCTTTTCTGCAAGCAGCTTTGACTCTAAATTTTACAGCAGATCCTTCTGTCACATCTGCCAGTGTAATTCAGTTAATTTCAGTGCAGTTTTGTGAACCAAGGTCCTGGCTTTCAGGCAGGCCCTGATGAATTATCTGTCTGAATTTTTATCACTATACATTTTTGTAAAAGACCAGTAAGAAAGGCATTAAAAAAGTCAGAAATATGTCAGGTATACATTTCCTGCTCTATCATTAAGGAAGACTTTTAGCACTCCAAGTATAATGATGTTCCTCTGTAAAGCTTCACTTTTGAAGAGAAGTTGGAGACCACAGGAGTCTGCTATGAATATTTGTTACCGTGGGTCAAGCCTTCAGCCAGTGTTAATCAGCCTTATTTTCTAGATGTCAGAGAACCTATACTGATTTACACCCCTGATCCCCAATATGAGACTGCCTGTGAACAGCATCTAATATGAACTGGATTTTCATATTGCCAGGGTCACATCATCACTGTCAACTTTTCTGGAAGACTATTTGTAATTTATAAATATAGTCCATACTTACTCAGCTTCTTAATTGAATTAGATATTTATCAGAAGCCATACAAGTTGTTTACAAGCCATATTCTGTCTCTGAACACATTTACATAATGTCACTGCTTCTATGATTTCCCTGTCATTTTAAACCATGTTTGCAGTGATTGGTTGATGAAAAACTCATTGAACTCAATGAACACAAATGAGTTTTACTTCAGTATTTTACATGCTTGATATAGAAAGAAATATATTACTTTGGCCTTAGTCTTCACTGCTGATGATTTTCCTGCTTTCTATTTGTTTATCTTGGTTTCCTCTTTAACTTTATTCTCTAAATTTGGTAGAATCTGCTCAGGAGTAACTGTCCTGAGATAGGTCAGCGATTTCCAAATACTGTTTAGCAGGGTTACATGAGATATTTTCCCTTGCCCTTTTTTTGTACTTAGCAAGGGGTAACTTTCATGAGTTGTTTTGCATTTCATATGGCAATAAATTAACACCAACTGCCCTCTCCCCGGAGCCAGCAGTGTAAGCACCATTTCTCATTGCTATGAAAAAACTCTAACATTGCACTCTTATGGTTGCAGTGAAATTATTAAACTTTTAAGATTTATTTCTGAATGAGCACTTATGCTCTGACAAACAGCTTGAACTGATTTGCGCTCCCTGGGAAAAAAAAAATCTGTATATTACCAGTAATTTCCCCTTTATATTATCCTTTGTTTCCTGAAACACAGAGGGCTGATATTACCATAGGGCTTCAAACCTATTGATTAGCTCCTTGCCATGGCCACAGATCACTTGTTAACCAATTTTTGGCCAGTTTACATCTGTCAGGGGCTGGCTCTGTTGATCACCAACATATTTTGCACTGGGCTCAGGCAGAGCTCCTGCAGGGCTCTCGTACAGTCACACTGGCTGAGGTATCCTACTAGCCTCAGAGGGAATGAAACTCAGTATTTTGTTTAGGGCTCATGTTAACATTAAAATTTCAAGGCACTTCCACAGAAGGATGTGTCCCTCTCTGCAGGCAATATTTGTCCAGGTAAGTGCAGTTGTCCTGCTGGAGAGTGGTTGGTGCTCAGACCTCCAGCTGGGCTCTGCCTTATTCATTTTTTTGCTCACTTTCAAAGTTTTCAAGAGCCTCTTCACTCGTGCTACAGTGATTAATTTCAAAATGAGCTCCTTTATTCACAGCGCAGTAAGAAATAAGCACTTTATGGAGAGCAGCAAAACCTGCTCCATTCCTTTTCCCTGTTTCTTAACCTCAGTGTGATGAGGCAATGTCAGCTTTGGCAGACAGGAGGAGGCAGCTATGATCAACTGGCAAAATAAAAATCCCTCTGACACCAACAGCAGGCAAGGAAAATGCTCAGATGGACCAGAGATGACAATTTAGGTAAGTAAGAGTTTGAGAGAATCTCTGACAAAACATGGTTGTGTATCACAAGGAGTTTTTTGACCTTCAGTCTTCTGTTCTCTTTTTTGAGATGGCAGAACAGTATTTCCAGAGTCAAAACAAAACAACACAGGAAAAAAAATAGCACAGGTCATCTTTGTTTAAAGCAAATCCATAAAAGGTGCTCCTGCTAAACCAGAGGTCGAATTGTGTTGTTCAGCTAAGCTTCTAAACTATCAGAGCAAGAATTATAGGAAAGTTCTTTTTTGCTCTGCATTGACCCTTTTTGGTCAGCTTGGGGATGCTCTTTGTTTTCTTAGCCTTGTGTAAGTCAGGTCCTTGCTGCAATCTTTCTACAAGGTGTCAAAACACGGAACAGAGTTGTTAATTTTCCCTCTGCATGCAGTGCAAATGAAGGCCTGCCTATGAAAGAAAGGATTTGTTACATCCAAACTGATTCAGCACACTACAGTGGATGAAATATTATATGGAATAATTTCATTCTCCTTAATGACTATGGAGCAAATAGCTGAACCAGACAGGAAGTTTGCATGAAGGGATTCCCTAGCTATTTATTAACAAAATTACCTTGTTGTTTAAATTGCCTGCTGTACCTTGGTTTTAAAGCACTACAATCAGGACAAAAAGGCTGGAAGTACTGCCTTGTACAGATCTCAAGTGAAGAACATGTGGGAAAAGAATAAAGTCTCAGTGATGATCAGAATGAAAAGACTTCAGGAACCAGTTATGTTGCCAAAGGATGATTCAAAGCTTTGCTGTCCTTAAGTGTCTGGTAATGCTATTTCTTCATAAAATCCTTTCAAATATTTCACTTTAGATCATGTTTAAGGTACACTTCAGTGTTCCTTTCTACAGTAAGTGCTGGATCTTCAGAAATTCAGTGTATGTTTCCCAGTTAATGCATTTTCTTAGAGACTCTTTAATCCTCACCTGTCAAGTTTCATGCTCTGTCCAAATCTGCACAAGTACATAAATCCTATGAAAATTCCACTGATAAGTGGTTGTTTCTTAATCTCCTCCTGTATTCCTTTCCAGCAAGTGCTCTAAGCATCTGGTTATTAGAGCTATTTACTGTTCTTGGGTTCAGGTTTTTCTCGTATTTTATCCCTGCACTCCTTTGTATTTCTCTAGCTGCCAGAAGAATTCTTCGGGAGTGCAATCTGTTCCCTATCTGCTCTCAGTTAGGGATCAGTCGATTTTTCTTAAAGGAAAAAATTTTATAAGCTCAGCTTCTTTCACTTCTTTATTTTAATTGTGAGATCTTAGATACCTTTTTAGCTGCATACAGTGCAATAAATAGATGCTTTTTTTCCTATATCTGGTATTTATGTGGAATGGCATTGTGAAGGCAAGTGCATTAAAAAGAGCAGTGAGTTTAGATAGCTTCAGCAGAAGCAGTGATTTTTGATATAGGAAAGACACCTTTTAAATGAAACATTAAATGAAACATTAAAAAGCTCAATGTCTTTGGGTTATTTGGAAGGAAAATAAGACATGAGTTTAACAATCCCAGAAACAACCTGTATGCAAGGAAGACGTGATAAAAAGGGGTAAAAGGGTAATAATTCAGTGGCTGGAATTTAAAGACACACTTAACCAGAAATAAAGTGCAAATGGTTGCTAAGACAACTTATAAATTGGTAAGGTTTTCATCACATTAAGGCCTTAAAGAAGGACAAGAGGTCCTTTAGAAAAGTCAGATCAGTCAGAAATAATGGGCTTCTTTTGGAAGCATAGTTAAGTCAACTTGTGGTGGCAATCCTTTCCATTCCTGTTCTTGCTCTGTTCCTCATGTCCTTTTCCCCTGCTCTTTTTTTCTTTCTTGAAAATAGGAATATTTGGCCAAAACTTTGTAAATTAGACTTAACACTAGAAAGGGAATTTCGTACTGCTGTACTCCTCTCCGTGTGCAGTAAGACAAAACCATGAAATAACTTTGTGATGTGTCCTCATTTTTGTGCTATCTCATAAGGGCCAACTCCCCCTCATGGTACAATATATGGTGATGACAGCACTATATTGTATCCTAACTGTCCACTGGAGTTATAGAATATGCTTAAGTAAGCAATTATGATCCTTAAAACACCTGTGAGATTTGGATTTTTCTTTCTTTGAACTGATGAGTCTAAAGTTACTGTAATAATAAAGTCTTCAATTCAGGAAATATTGTTTTTCTATTTTTCTAGAAACAATAAGCACCTCCCAATTGTCCTACAGTTCCAACACAACAACATTCATTTAAGTCTTCCTATAATAAGTCTTCAAAGGCACCAGAATTCTCCCAGGACTAAAAACCCCACATAGAAACATATCACATATTAAAATACCAATAATGAACAATATTTTTTAAAAGAAAAAACCTCTTTAAGAAACTCTGTTAGTAAGTAAACTCTAATGCCTTCNACATATCACAAATTAAAATACCAATAATGAATACTATTTAAAAAAAAAAAACCCTCTTTAAGAAACTCTGTTAGTAAGTAAACACTAATGCCTTCCTCAAGAAAAATAAAATCCATCACAATATTTTCTGCTTTGGGTGAGAATGGGTGTTCTCAGTAATAATGAATGACTTTGTGTATCACAGAATAATGAGTATTATCTGAGTGCAACTCTGTTCAGAAATAATCCCATGTCACTGAGGCACAACAGGAATTGCAGCAAACTTCAATGGAAGCAAGTCCAGAGAGCCAGGAACCTAAAGGACCTGAAAACCATTCTCAGGCTCCTCACTGTTTATAACACAGTACATTTAACACATAGAAATGTAAAGATTGTCACAATATCATACAACAAACCCAAATCAAAAATGTTTCAGAGTAGATTTTTAAATTACTTTCTAGGGGCTTCATCAGTAAATCTACAAAGATTTTTGCTTATGACAGCACTTGATGTGATAACAATTGAAAGAACAGTTAAAAAATCCAGGTAATTTCCTCTTGGTGAGGTACTAGTCTTTAAAGAATACCTTTAAAAAATAGAACAAAACTAATAATCTTAGTCATGTCCTGAGCTGTACTGAAAATTCTGCTGTTGTCTTCAATTTCTTTTTGCCAGAAAGAGTAAAAATTGCTGCATTTTGGCCAAGTAACCATCCATTTATTTAGAAGCAGTGGACAACAGCCAACTGGTACTTGTTAGAATTTCTGCAGCAGCTAAACAGAGAGTTTATACATCTTTAGTATGCATTGTTTCACATCAGGTAATTGAAACTGCAACAAGTTAAATTTGTATTAACGCATCTCAACTGAGAATTATCATTCATGATACCCTTTGACTTTTGCTCTGGCAGCTGGAGAGTGTAACATCCTCAGCCCTGAGGCTGAAGGCAGCTGCTGTAGTGCCATATAGCAGTGTCATTTAAATCCATCTGTGGCTTAATTTCTGAACAGATCATGAGTCACAGTCACAAGATTTGTAAGTTCATTAGTTTGCATGGCTGTGGTAATTGCTGTCCTGTAATGTTGCTTCAAGTTTTATCTATAACATGGAAATCATGACTTGATCCTCTCTTTCTTTGTTTTTTTTGAAGCTTTCCCTGAGTCAAGATCTTTGAATTATTACAGCTGTTAATATAAAGATATTCCCTCCTCAGCTGGGGCTAAAGCTATGCAAATTTTATTATAATTGATAACAATCTTTGTCATGTTTGATCATAGCTTTTGAATTACACTTAAAAGGGAACTGATTTTGATGAGGAAGGCAAAAATCAATAGTTTAAGAAGAAAATTCTTCACTGAGGTAAATATAGTCATTGACTGTAGTGGATTTTGACTTTGCACATTTGATTTTTCCACATTTTCTCTTAATTCAAATTAGCCTTTGAGCACTTGAATCTCAATCAGCTAATCTCTCTGATTTTATTCAAATAGACTCAGATGTTCAGAGTACCCGAAAAAAGTTGTTTTTCACTTTTTTGTACTAAAAAAGCCAGTGACTTGGAAGGCATTTATTACCTTGCTGTATAAATTGCTCATGTAGGGGAAAGGCAAGCACATGTTGAGCAGTGCTGTTTTAATGTACATGACAAAGGTAATGCTAAAGCAATATCCTACAGCAGAAGTGTCTGGGCTTTTCCACTACTACATGGAAGATGTGGAAGAGCTTCCAGACACATCAGTTTTGTCAGGCATGTGCCTCTTAAAATCTTTTGTTCCATTGGAATTGAGGAACTGATACTAGGAAAGGTGAAATTGTGATGTCATTTCTGTGCTCTCCTTTTCCTCCCCTCATTAAGCAAAAAACAAATTCTCTACTGACTTTGCCGCCTTCTTACTGTGCATTTCTCATGCTGCAAGACCCCTGGAAGTAAAGAATAAACAAACCACAAGCACTGCTTTTACTCAGTACTCAGCCTCAAGGGTTGCTTGTTTTTCACAAGATCTGACGATGGCTTTGTTACTTCAACAAAAAATTGGGACCCAGGGGACCCAGGACCCTCCACTCAGAAAGATTTGGAATGAGGACAGGTCTGTAAACTCTGAATATTTACCTGAATTTTTGCCAAATGCTGTAGTTTGGGGATCTTCAGTGATATGAAACAAAGCTCAGTGATGTTTCTAGCAACCTGTGGGTTTCTTCCCAATCCTTTGCAGGTGAAAAGAAAGTATTCTTATTGAGTCCCCTCCCCATTTTGTTATTTCAAATTATACCATTCCCTAGAGTAGAGTTCAGCTTTAGGGACTTGAGAATTTTGCTACCACCTCTCACAAATGGTCTTTGCCAGAAAACTCTGCTGTAAGTGAAAAATCCAATTTTTTGAAGGATTATGAACATTGTTTTCCTCCTGTTCAGAATTAATCCTGAATTCAGCTGCATATGCATAAAGTTTTGAAAGATAAATATTTCATTTTAGATGCCTCAAAACTGAATAATATATTTTATGCTTCTTAATATATTGTTTATAAACACAGAGAAATGGAGAAATATAGAGAAACAAATCTGTGATTAATTTGAGGCTGTTTAGATTCATTCCCTTTTCTCTCCATCTAAACAAATATTTTGTCTAAATCAGTGCTTTTACCCAAAGTGTTCTTTTAATTTTTGATTAAGCTGTGTTTTCCTCTAAAAAATAGTTCCAAACTACTTCCAAATTATAGTGTGGACTTTGATTTTTGAATACATAGTTTAGATCCTCACTTTTCAGAACCTCAAACTTAAATCATGTACCTGAGGTGGTTAAATTCAGCCTTTAATCTGATGTAAACTCTCAAGTGATGAGACTATATTTTCTTGATGCATTTGTTGTTCAGAGTAACACAGAGAACATGAACATGATGTCCCTTGAATTAATACCCGTTATAACATTGCCATTACTGTCATCCAGCTACTATTTCTGTATAAGTGGCTTCTGTTCTCAAATTCTCCATTCATCTGTGTTAGAAAAAAGTCTGTGGGCAGGAAATTTAGCACAGCCATTCACACCAACATGTATATTAATAGCCAGGTATACTAGTTCACATTATTAACAGTCTATGATATCATAAATAAAAATGAGAGGTGATTTCATCTTGTGGCTGATTAATCCCTTTTTGTCAATTTTTAAAGAGGAATTTTTAGAATTTTTGTGAAATCTTTCCTCTACCCATCTTTTTTTTCCTCTTATTCTTTGTATTATGCAAACTAATTTCTTTTGGGAGGTATTTTTTCTTGGCACCCTTTTTTTCTATATCTGAGTAAAATTACTCACTAAAACTTCAGGTTCTTGCTTTCTTCTCCATCCCCACAATACAGAGAAAATTGGATCACACAATGAGTTTCTAAAGAGAACAGATTAATGACATGAGCCATTATGACGACTTCACAGGAATGAATAAGGGGAATAGATTCAAATGTAACGTCATTTGATATTTGTGAAGGCCAAAATGCAGATATACCTGTGTCTTGGTGCAGGACTATCATCCTGAAGTATTCAGCTGAATGCCAAGTGGCAAAGGAAAACTATTTTTAATGATGTCTGAGGCATTTGATTGGGTTGTAATTATCTACCTGCATGGTTTTCCAGGGAGGAGCAGAGCACTGCTGGCTGTAGTGGAAACATTTGCTTTTTGAGATGGTATCTACTTACATTAAAATCTTGTCTTTTACTGCTGCATGCAGCAATCAATGAGTGAGTATTGCTGACTGATTACAAGTCTAGTGATGCACTGTGTTGCTTAACCAGCAATTATTGTATTAAAATATATATCAGAGCAAATCCCTTTCATACTCTAATCTTTGCCCTCCTTAAGCTCAGCTGTCAATAACAGGCTGCACTCTGAATTACCAAACCTGAGAATGAAATGCTTTGTCCTTTGGAGCAGGAATGTACCATGCCCGTGATGTTTGCTTCCCCATAGCTGTAGATTGTCTGGGGTGGAAAGCTGAATGTGTGGGTCTGGAATTGCTGCTCATTCCCATCTCCTTGGTACAATACAAACAGACATAGAAGAAGCAGTTTTTCTAAATCTAATGATTTCTTCTTGCTTTCATCTGAAAAATAAAGCCCAAAACAACAGAAAAAGATCATGTCTAAATCCAAACTGATCCAAATCTGCCTTTTTTTTTCTTTTTGGTGTATTAGTTTTTTATAAGAAGCTAATTAATGCTTTTCCTGATCCCTGAACTTGTTCTAGGCATTGACTTGGAAGCTGGTTTTAATTAATGTAGAGTTCAATGCCAGCTAACCCCAGCTGTTCATGCCAGAAGCCACCTATGCCCTCCAGATCATTAGGGGCTTTAGTTACTCATTAAATCTGGTGGTCTGGGATGACTGAGAAATCATGGGTCTGCTAATCTGTGGAGCAGTCACAGAGCTGCTCTCCCTGGGAGTTTGGGGGTGATAGGGGAAGAGTGAGCACAGTCCATGCCTCAGAACAGACCAGGCTGTTCTAAACCTGAGTCATTTTGATCACTGCATAAGTTATGGAATAAACTGTCATGGAAGCAGGGCATAAGCATGTGATGATAGGGTCAGACTTAGAACACACTATGGAGATGAATAAAAGTTACTTGAATTTGTGAGAAGCAAGGCATATCAGGGCAGACTTACAGGGGTTTTTGGCCCGGTGTTTTAATAGGACAAAGCCAGCATCCCAAAAGGGATCCACTACATGGGGCACCAGCTCAGCTGTGACAGGGGGTAGGATGGAGGTGGGACTTTACTGAGTGCAGACATGGGAGGGTGGAAGGCTGATGTGCAGGGATAGAAAAAGCTGGGAAATGCTGTGGAGAGACCTGCAATAGGAGTAAGGAATCTGGGAAATGGGAAGGCTGGAGCTTTCCCTTGTGACAGAGATCTCCTGTGGTAGTAGAAGGAGTTTCAGAAGCATGAGATATACTGGGTTCCAAAGTCCTGTAGCCGGACTCTGGTATGGGACTGGTGCTTCCTTTGCTGTATTTCTTTCTGCTTTGCTGAGCCTTAGCAGGGTGACAGAGCTATAGCCTTGAGTAAGAGAAACTCAAGCAGTCTTATTGGATAAGCTTTCTAGGGTAGCCAAGGGAGACAGTGCCCTTTTTCAACTTTTCATGATCTAGCTCTTACTCGTTTTAAAGATAATGAAAAATTCTTGAATTATGTTTCCCCTGGAATATGTTTTTCTCAAACAGAAGCAAATAACCATTTGTTTTTGAAATAACTTCCTACCTCGTGTAATACTGTTTTGTTTATTTTAATTTTAGAAGTTATGGAAAACATTAAGGAAAATTCATAAGGTCTCTTGGTTAGAAATTACCATTTCACAGTAGTCCCTCAGAGCTGCTATTGAAGACATAAACCCAAAGCTGATGTCTATGCAGAGGTCAGCATGAAAGCACAGCACTTCACAAGGGGCTGCCCATTGCAAGAGACAAGTCACTACAAGTGGTCATGGATGCTACAGCAACCAGGAGGAAGAAATTTGCCTTTGATCTTTCCCTTAGCAGTCTTCTAAGCCCTCTGGGAATGTTCGTTCCAGCAGAGTTAAGGTCAGAGTGTTCAAAACTGAGCTGAGAGAATTACATTGGACAGGCTCTGTCTGCAGTGTCTGACACAGTTTCAAGTGCTGCAGACTTTCTGAAGAACCTTAGACAGTCAGTCCTTATTAACTGCTCCCAGCCTGGCTTTTTCTAAATATCGTGCCTGAAATACCTCCCATAAGAATATAATCTTATTTTTAATGGTTCCCATGATCAGCCATTCCAAGAAGATGGGATTTACATACATTTCTAGTTTCTTCTACTCCATGGTACCACTCTCAATTACTCTGTTCCTTTTTATCTATTAGAGAACAGCTAGAAAGTAATACTGCTCCATTTCCAAAACAAGTTATTATTTTGTTTGTAACAGAAAAGCAAACCAATAAATTCCTGCAAGAAAATTATTTCATAAAGAATGCAGAGCTAATGCCATAAAACATAATTATACTGAAAAAATCTGTAGTGAATTAGAGTTCCATTGGGTTCTGAATTTGTCTGCATGTGTTTTATTATGTTAGATGATATTCCATAGGACATAAAATAAATGTCATATTTCTTAAAGGTTTATGAGACATGGCAGGAATTTTTGAAATTACAGGCACATTTTGGAGAAATATACTCATTTGCTTTTTCACGTTTGTGATTTTTTTATGGTGCTATGATGGACGTAAAAGTCCTCTGCCTTCTTAGAAGAATGCTGCCACGCGCTTTAGACAACAGCTGAAAGTCTCCTTTCTGAGGAGAATATGTGAATTTGATGGACACAATGCAAATGGTCACCCATCTGTTGTCAAATATAGTTAAGAGAAGTTTACTGTCCCAAAACATTGTTTTAATCTAAATAGTCCAGGTAGTCCACCTAGATTAGAACTGCAATCCCTGTAATGCACAATGATTCCTCTAAACAATGTCATTGTTTAAAATCTGTATCAGAAACCCCTAAACCATAAATGTGAAACAGAAAATTAGTGATGAAGAAGAATCCAATGAGGTAGAAAAATCTGAGTGAACTTCTATATTGGGTGCTAATGTTTTTTTTGTAACTGGCCAATATGTTCCATGTGTCAGTGCAAGCATTGTAAGCTGAATATCCTTAGGACAAGAATCCCCCTTCTTTTTTCCTTATCTGTATCTTGCTCTCTTTACTTGTTTCCTTTAAGTACTTTCATTTCAGATATTGAGCCTCATGTCCTAACATTAGTTTCTCCCAGAATTTTTTCTCTATTGTCACCTTTCTGTAGCAGTACAGCCTGTCCTTTAGTCATAAAGACAAAGTTCAGAATGGAAGGCACCAGGATTTAGAGTTTAGTCTTTAATAAAAGTTAAAATAAACAGCCTTTCTTTCTACTGTAAGATACTTACTGACACAAAGGACACAGTTTATTGGCTACAGGAACTGAGAAAATTCTATTAAGTCAAAAAATGGATTTTGAGCTCTTACTTTTGTTGTCTAAAATCTGGTTTCCTCTGAATTCCCCTCTTATAAAAGGTGGTGGAGAAGTTGGTTACTCTGTTGAAGTTAAAGGGGAAGGAAGTTAAATAAAGCTCCCAAGTGTTACTGTGCTCAAATGCCCTGTCAATATACACAAACTCTTATGGTTTCTCTACAGCAATTTACCTAATCTTGGCATGAAAATGTTGTTGTCATAAAAGATCTTTCAGTCAAGACCAAGAGGGAAAGGAGACTACACTCTCCAGAGGTGGGAATTGGAGGTTTACGTGAGTTGTTTCTGAAAACAGACTTGTACACAGAATATGGCAGTTTGCCTCATCTCCAACATAATTCACCTTGCCAGAGGAGTCAAGAGACTTGACTGTTCTATAAAATAACAAGGATTAGGACAACAGGTAAATAATGTATAACAGAGAGATCTGCTTGCTTTACTTCCACTTCTCTTTAAGATGCAATGGATGAGAAGATGAGTGCCCTGTGAAATGCTCAGGAATTCTCTGAGGTAGTTGTTAAATCTTAAGCTACTTATCAGACGTCTTGTGTTGGTGCTCGAGAGCCTTGCTGACCATGACTAATTTGTCCTCAAGTTCCATTGAAATGTCTTGGGCTCCTTGAAAGGGCTCTGCCTAATAATGCATTACAAACACAATCCCATCTGTTTAAGCTCAGTGTGTCTTTGGCCTTGTTATAGCTGTGAAATAATATGTTCCTGGAGTGATGCTGTACAAGCAGTTTATTTGAAGATTATGTGGGTTTGACACAGACAACAAAGTATTACATCTTTATAATTCTAGTCCTATCCTTCATGATCTCAGGAAAGTATTAATAAATATTATTTTAAACACTAACAAATAAGAATTTTAATATAGTTATTCTACCTTTTTTTAAATTATTATTACTGACCTTTTACCAATAGTTTGAAATAGTAAAAAAAACGTAATTGACATGTTAAAACATGACTATATATATTCATGGATAGATAGCTAAGAATTGTAATTACTAGATTTTAGTAACTTCACATTTTAATAATCACATTTTAATTGCCAACTATTACCTGAAAATATTTTAATATATTGTAAGTCAAAGTATTTATTGTCTTGGTGAAATCCTATCGTAGTTTTAGATACCAAAAAAACCAAAAACCACCTCAAACTAAGAGACAAAAAAACCCAAACCTCAAACTCGTATTTCCCACACCAATGAGCTCAACAGAAATAATGACACAAGAATATTCTCTTCTTCTTTTCCTTATGAGACCTCATGATGAAGCTCAGCTGGGTCACCGTGACTGTCATAAAGCATCAGGAGAAATATAAATACACAGGATCAATTCTCAGCATACTGCAGACCTGCAATAGTCATAGCAGATACTGGCTGAGCATATGGGTGTAAACCTCACTTTCCTACAGGCAGGATGCTCCATATGTTCTTGGAAATCTTGCAAACTAGAAGGGCCGGGCTTCTTATCTTGTTTTCTTCAAACATTTCAGTAATATCAGTAAGCTACAAGTGTTCTCTACTCCCCAGGCCCTGGTACAAAGTTGCTCCTGGCTGGCAATCACCAGCTTTATCCAATTTTTATTTTCCTGTATTCTTGGTATGTCTTAATACCTAACACAAAGAAATGTTATGATTTTGATATCAATATACCTTAAGTGAGCTTGAACTATGCTTTACCCTTATGCTCCTTGCCTTAACACGGAAAAGGCTTTCATGTCACTGCATACGTGCAGATTCAGATACAAATTCATATAATTAATGATTACAAAGACTTCTAGGCGTAAAGAAGATGTGATAAAGTATGTCACTGTATTTTTTTTTTCCTTTAGCATTCAATCACTACATAAAAGCCAGGATGGGGGAGAGGAGAACATACCTCCTGTGTAACTGGTATCTAGTGATGTCTGAGAGGCAAGGCTGTGACACTCACCTTTGAGTTACCTCTGTTATAGATGCTGTGGCAAACCTTTCAGAGAGCCATTCTTTTATGAAGATCATCAGTAAACATTTTTACCTTTGGCCTTGTGAATTTGAAGCAAGATTGAACCAGGAAGTCCTTCAGAGTGCTGTGGTACAGACAGTGTATGTTTAAAGTAGTACACACAAAAAGGTGAAGGTTTTAAACAACTACCTCAGTGTGGTTGTGCTGAATGTTAAAACAGAAAAGAAACAGTTGTGCACAATTCACTGAAACAGACTTCACTTTTCCTTATTCTTTGCCTTCCAGCTCAGCAGAGCCCTGCAGCCTACTTCATCTGGTAACAGCCTAATAATCCCAAAGAAAGCTGCTTTTATGAGATATTAGCTGCCCAATGTGCCCCTACATCTGTACACAGTTTGCAGTGCAGTCAATTATCACACATTTGTACATATCCAGAGACAACTGCAGGCTTCAACCTTTAAATAGAAATAATATAACTTTATTAATATTTCTGGACTAGTCTTTTAGCATAATAAACTTTCCTGAGCTGCAATGTTGCCATGGTTTGACCATGCTGTAATGAGAAGAGGTTGATGGGAAGTTAATTTAAAAACAGCCAAAACCAGGCTTAATAAATGTAGGCTGTGGCACAGTAGAGTTCAGCATGTGAGGCCAGGTTTGCACCAACCCCCAAATGACAATCAAGTTATTGCAGCATCTTAATTGAACACATAATCTGCTCCAAAAGTGTCTCTGATGATAGAGGGTGCCCAGTGTGATCTTTCCATCCAAATGGGCTTGGTGAGGTTTATGCCCACCTGAGTAGCTTGAAGGTAGCTGGACCCTGAAGATACAAAGATTGCTGCTATTTAATATCTGCTTTTGGAATTTGGGGGCCCACCAGCTTGAGTCCTTCTCTCTGGCAGTGCACGGTGAGCATGAGAGAGCTACAGCTCTGCTCTCTAACTCCATCATCCCTGTTTTAGGAGGCTGAGGAGGACCAGGCTGGGCTGACCTCCACCCAAGGGAAGTGTCTGACTAAACCAAACTGACATTGCAGCCACGAGTGCAGCTGAGCTCTTGGTCTTTGACTGTGTGTAACTTTATTTGCACTTCCCGAGAAAGAGAATTGTTTATAGATTAACATGCATTGAAATTATTTTGACTTCATTTTGATATATGACGGTGTTCTGTATGTGCACTTTTAGCACTCAGAGCCCACTGTAACTTTAATTAAAATTCTATGAGCTTTTTTTGAAAAAAAACCTAATAATTAATAATTAATTGAAATAATAAATAAGTAATTGTAGGAATTATACATATGTGCTTCCCTTGGGTCTCTGCAGCATTATTTTAATTAAGACTAAGGTCCTTATTTGAATAAATGAATGACAATAGGGATATTTTTTTTAAATTCATATTGATTAATTCAATATCAATGTTTCACTGAGAAACTTTATTAAAAAGAATGAAGTGATTCAGATAGATTTTTGGTTCTTGGCAAATGCAATCTGTGTTCTTTCAGAAATCTAATTTTCTAGATTAGTGGTTTGTATCTGATATTATAAATAAGTAAATGCTTATTGCTTCTATAATATAGCATGGAGAACAATGTAACCAACATGGATATTTTTCTTGGGTCAGTGTTTCAGCAATATTAATGTTTAACATGCTGCAACTATACAGTGCTTCTGAGAGCTGTGTATTTATTTAGTTGGGGCTCTGATTTTTTGGCAGAATAAAAGGATTTTTTTACATGATATAGCAATATAAGCCTTCTAGCATTTCCACTTGTTTCTGTACAAAATTGGTTACAGGAAGCAGTAGATTGATTCATAAAAGAGGTAATTAAATGAGAGAATTAAAACTGGAAGGAGATCTTTATTTTTCTAGACAAAACTGGAATGTTTTGCTTTTAATAAATGCATCTAGCCTGCATTTTGTAATAGGGTAGTAATGATAAAATATCTTCATCAAGTAATCTACTCATACAATATAAAGAGATTCAAATGAATTAAAGTTTGGAACTGAGAAGTGGATTTAGCCCTTTTGACTCTCCCAACATCCATGCTGCACAAATCTCATTGACTCAGTAGGAAAGAGATCAGATGAAGAGAAAATAGGACTGGACAGTATTCTAAGTGATCCATTTCTCCTTCCTTTGCCCTAGATCCAGATCAGCCTTAATCAAACCTGACAAATGTCTGCCAAACCTGTTCTTGAAAGCCTTCAGTGTTTCAGTGTTCAACATGAGATTCTCCTGTTATTTCCCCTCAGTCTTTCTGGCTGCACCAAGACCCCATTGCATCTTGTAAAGGGAATAGTCCTACTCTTTGCATTTTATGTACCTCAGGATTTACCCTGTCCTTATTCGTGCTCAGCATTGGAGGGGTTTTAACCTTTTTTTCAGACACTGTGCTTTTTAGACCTGAAATAATTCTGTTGTTCTTGCATCTTTCTAGTCCGTCTGTGTCTTTAAAAACCTATCCCCTAAACTGAACTGCTTTCTTGGGCTGTAGCTTTTTAGTAGCAGAGTAGAAGAATTATTTCACACATCTTATTTAGATGTCCTGGAATAAACTTAGAAAAATATACTTTGCCTAAAATATCCTTTGGCACATAGTACTAAAGCCAGTAAAGAGCACAGAGAAAAGTGTCTGTGTGAATTGTGGGAGTGTTTGTGGTTCAAAATGGATGAAATGTACTTTTCATACAGATGCAAGCAGAATTTTTTCTGTGATTGATAGCTCAAACTATATGCCTAACTTGAGATGACATTTCAATTTCATTGCTGGTGATGGTTTTGTGTTTTTTCCCAAAAAGGGAAAGAGTTTATTTTTCTGTTACTGCCATGTTTTTACATTAAATATCCCCTTTTTCTAGCTGTGTTTCATAGCAAAAGAAGAATAAGGAAAAAGTTTCTATTATGAGATAACCTGTAACATCTATCTGCTTAAGATAATAATAATCTGGGACTAGAAACTGTTCAGTGGACAGCTTTTTTTCTGTTTTCTAAATAAAAAATTTTATCTGCCCCCTGAGCTCCTGGTGCTGAGTGCACAGGGCTGCTGAGGCCAGCAGGTGTTCCATGCAGTGACCCTGTCCTTCTGGTGTGCATTGCAGGGTCCAGTCCTGTGTCACAGAGTGGGTCCACATGAGCAGTAATCCAAAGCTTTTCATATTCATGAGGCTTCTTTTAACCTTTTCACCTTTGCTATACTACCTGTCTGCTCTGACAGCTGTTGCTGACAATGGACTGAAGTTTAATATCAGCTTTAATATCTTCTTTTTAATTTATTTTTTTTATAAAATACACTAGTCTAAACATATTTTGTCTTTTATTTTCTGTATTTATGTGGGATCAGTTCTGGTCACTTAGAAATATTGACTTACTAATTGGTATTTGAATGTACCATGTGGAGATCTGTATTAACATTTAGCCCCTAACTGGAATATGTGGTTTAAATGCTGAGTGCATAACAGAGATCTGTAGTTTTAACCAACTTCTGCTCATCATCGTAAAATTAGCATTATTGAACATGATGAAACTTGGCTTTGGTCATGGACTCTATCCCAGTTTTGTAGTTTCCAGAAACTTAGCATCTCTTTATTCAGTTTGAACTTTTATTGTGAATGAGAATTCTTTCAAGAATTGGATACTGCGTTTTCATAGAAAGATACCCCCTTTTTCTCCCACTGTGGATTAGAGTCTGTTCTTTGCCCTTCATTTGCTTGTGACTCACTTATCTTTTAACCAAATTACTTTGTAAACATACCCCAGCAATCAGTAACATGTATTAAAATTTTTAAAAATAATCCAAAACAAACTGTGACATAATAACTTTTGCACCACTGCTTTAGTTTAACAATTATAGACCATCCAGGACTCAAACCAATTAATCTTCTTTTCTGCTACTTTTCACCATGTCCAATTCATCTGTAAAAGATCAGGATCCAGCCTGAACCTTAATCTCAGATATTCTGGTGCCGTGACAAACTGGCTGAGAGCATGAGAAGGGCTGTGCTGAGCAGCACCCATGGTCACTGTCACATCTAGGCTCTGAGAGGGGATGTAGGTGGGGGCCTAGGCTGGGGGAAGTAGAAACAAGCACATAAACTCCTTCCCCTTAACAATCTCCTCAGCCATTTTCACATCAGGGGCTTTGGGATGATTTCTGTGAGTGTAATGATCCTCAATGCATTGCTTTTGCATTAGTTAATGATATATAAAAAATTTGAACGCCTACAGAATCCTTTAGTAGGGATGGCCACACAACTGCTACCCCAAAGCATGTGCAGGGCTGGAGAAAGTGTAGAGAATATCATGCTGGCTTTCCTAAATTATGGTGTGGATTATGTGATGCTATGCATTGTAAACATCCCATCCACAAAGCACTAAAAGGAGATTAGAGTAGTAAAAAGGATGTAGATCACAAACAAAGCCTTTAATTCATAAATTTGTGCATAAAGAGAGTGTTGCAAACAAAGTTTCAAATGATGCATTTTTCAATTTTTTTTATAACACCCAAATGAGACATTTAATAAAATCACTGTGCTGCTAGACAGCGGAATTTGATGGAATTTGCAATGAGGATTACAAATATATCTGGAGTTACTAAGTGATGACAACTTTGGCAGAAGATATTAAACCTTTTTATTTCAGGACCTGAACTAATCCCTTGCCCACTCTCTCTCCTTGCTCTGGGGTGGTGGAGATTTCATGTTGTGACACACAGGGAGCTTCTCACAGCTCCTTCAGAAGCAGCAGTTTTCCCAGTGACCACTGTGAGCCAATGAGAAATTCTCTGCTCATTCGGTTACCCTTTATTTGGCTCAAAACTTTTTTCCTTAAATGTAGACTCTTCCAATGATGCTGCCTTTTAAAGATAATGTCAAAAGAGTTTTCAGATATGAGCATTTAAAAACTTAGCAAGTAAGCAGGTGAACTTAAAATGCCAAAACCTTCCCAGGTGCTTTGCAATTTTTTCAATATTTGAGCAGAAGACACTTCTCAGTTAACTCTACAATGAGAAGAAACAGGTTTGCTGGCTATGAAAATACAGTGTAAATAATCAGTTTTTTTCAGATCATGATACATGATGTGTACTGCTGTGTAGCAATTTGAAAAACCTATTTAAAGACTATGGGCTTACTATTCCCATTAGTACCTTCCTGCAGTTTTCAAAATTTAATTTGTGGCTCTATTACCAAAAATATTTTCCAAACAACAGTAGAGGAAAATCCTCTTAAACACTGGATCTCAGATTTACTAATTTCATTATCTCACAACATGTTAAATGCAGAGGACAAAGAATGCAGTGCCTCTCTAATGATAGCAAGTAGCATTATATGAGGGTTTTTTTTATTTTAGTCATAGTTGTTTGTGTGGTTGCCAGCTGAGAGGGAGAAAATACTACTGGATGGCACACTGAACATGTTCCTGGTAAATAAGAATCTGTTCTCTTAAGATAAGATAAAGAAGAACTAGGAATACATGGAGAGGAACTGAGATTTTTAAGAGAGAACCCGGACTCACAGAACCACTTAGATAGGGGTAGTGCTGGGTTTTACTATGGGAAAAATAAAGCAGTATTCTGATATGATGTAAATCAGCCTAAATACAAAGTTACAGAAATATGCACCATCTAAAAAACAGGTCTGAAGATTTTAATTTTTTTCATGTGAGTAAATACTTAGGTTAAGACTTGAAGACTGAAAAGGTGCATTCATCTTAGTCCTGAACTTTACGGAGTAGCTGTTTCCTTTTAATCACTTTATAAAAAGGCATATGAAGTTTAACCATACCATTGGTGCTAATTGGGTGTGCAATGTGTTAGTACAGGAGCATTATTGCTTTATCTCCACTGGTAATTAAGGCAAGTAATTTTGACATCTGAAAGATGCTGTAATTTGAGCAATTAAAACCTTACTGCCAGTGAAATCCTGCGATAAGTTAAGTGAAATATCATTACGAGCCTAATTTTATACAATTTTTTCATATTTAAGAGAATGTCTTATAATTTTCACAGGAAAGGCATTTAATGAATCCTTTACTAATACCCCAGGCGGCAGATCCCACAAAACTCATCCCAACGTCAAAGCTATCATTAGACACAAAAAATCTGCGTGCACAGAGCATCTGCTCAACTGACAGAAATCTGCTCATTGTCTCTCCGTTTCAGAACAAGCAGAAGGGAGAATGAGATTTCCTGAATCACTGATTCAATTAAAAGTTTCAGGAGCCTTAAAAAGTGCTTTCTCCCTTCTCTGCTTCTATCTTTTATTTCCTTTGACAGAATGCAGAACAGAGTTTATACCTCAACAAAAAAACCTAGCCTTCAATTTCAGGGGCCAGGAAACTGCCAGGTGGATCCTCAGCATTTTGTTGCTTCCATATTTCATTCTTTAGACACATGAACACAGGCAGTAAACACAAATCTGTGCAAGTGGATCAGAAGGATAATTGCTTGGTGATGCATTTAAATTGTCAAGATAGAAGTGCTTTTAGCTCACCTAGAAAATGGATTGGAGCTACTGACAAGGATTAGGCTAGACTTCAATATAAATTCAGCCCTTCAGCTCCCAGGGAGATCAAAATTAGCTAGTTTCAGATTAACATTGAGATAATCTGAAAAGCAAAGCAGAAAAGCATTTTAGAGAGCATATTTAAAAGTATATTTAGCATTCGAAAGCATATTTAGGGAGTAAAGCTAAACTTTGCACAAAAACTCCCTTGAAAATTTATGACCAATGCTTGCTTGTCTAGTGAGCAATTTCTCTGTCATTTTGTAACATTAATCCCAGAACACGAGGCTCTAGCCATTAGCCATTCATAGATTAGCAACTGAAGAGAGCTCTTGGACTTTTCAACGTGAGCTAGCAAAGTAGAAATAATAAAAAATCAAAGTGTATTGCTGCTGCCAAAATGAATCCATTATCTTGTCATGTTTACCCTTTTAATAGGGTACACTGAGCAGGTCACACTGCGAAGTAAGAAACCACATGTTGAAGGCACCAATTTATAGTCCAGTGGTTTTCATTGAATGCTTCAATTTCTAAAATGTGATAAGCAGAGAACATAAATACAGCCATACATGAGGCAATTTTCTGTGATGTCGTGTGCTTTGAGACTATTCTGCTGCACCTCCATTATGAACAGGTTTCCTGAGCCCATTAGTCTCTGGATTTCCATGGGATAATTGTCACATTCCAGACGTCTAAGTCAGCTATTTAAGCATCTTTGATTGACTGTCAGTAGCAGAGGATAACATACCTTTCCTGAGGCATAGATTTGTGCTATCCAGTAGCCAAACCCCCAGTCTAGGGGGAGAAGCAGGCATATGGCTAAGTGTTTTGTTGGATGGGGGCCATAAATCAGAGGATTAAAAAATACTGTTTTGTTTCTCCCTTTGATGAGAATCCTACATAGCACAGGAGATGCTTTTCAAAAATGAATCTCTTAGTCCCATTGTGGATGAAAAGATATTACCAATTTGCAAAAAAACCATATAGATGTTTATACCTTTGCAACAACAGAAGTGGAGAAAGTAATACACAATGTTAAAAAAAGAAATCTAACAAGTCAATGAGGTCTAAATGTGCAATTGTTGAGAAAATCCAACACTGTGTTTGGGATCCACATTGCACAAAAAATTTACTAAATGGATTCAGTATTTGATTAGTAGGTGTGGAAAAATATCATGGTCTGAAGTCATTAATGTAGCCTAACTTCTGATTGCACTGAGAAAAGATTTGACAGTGAGGGCTGTGGAAACAAAGGGATTAATTTATATCTAGTTTCACACCCATGCAGATCAGCTGAGTCCACTGCTGTAACTTGCTCATGCTGCCATAATCAGGCTTGAAAACACAATGAATTCATATTTCAGTAGGTAGATCCAGATCTATTTTTCAAAGACCCAAAACTGGGAGCTATTTTCCTCAGAACAGAGATGTGTTTGTGCTGCAGAATGCCAGACAGCACACAGCAGTGGTTTTGAACCTGTGGGTAAAGGAATCCACATAGCACAGCTGAGAAAAGCCTACTCTTAGTAGACTAAATTTGCTCTCAGGGGGCTGGGAGTGCATCTCTGTCGGAAAATTTTAGGACTTCACAAGTCAGGAAAGACTGAAAACTGCCTGTTCAGAGGCAATCAGTTAGCTTAGAAACCAGAGGCAATCTACGTCTGCGTGACTACGTAGAGCTTTGTTTTGTGCCATGTCTTTCAGGAAAATAAAGAATATTGGCAGGAACTAGATTATTTGAAAATAGCCTATAAGGAGAGACAATTCCACTTAAGATACTTAAAAAAAAAGCTAATGCAGAACTAAAGGGGAATTTGTGCTCCTTAGTGTTAGAGAAATCACATCTCCAATGTGTTAAAATTGTTTCTTTATAGCAATGATAATTACAATGTGTGGAGTATTTTCCTACTTTTATTTTTCGGAACAATGCTCAGATTTCCCAAGGCTCTGAAGTTTCAATCTTTTCCCTCTCTAAATAATTCTGTAAAATTCTTATGTTTGAACTGTGGGTTAGTTATTATTTATTGGATCCTTTCAGGAACCAAGGCTGGCAGAGAAGGTGCACAGCACATTTGAAAACAAGGCAGGAAAATGAGGTTATGGAGGAATGCAGTAACTTTCCCCAACATCTCAAAACAGGTTTCTGTTAGAGGTGGCGTTGGCAGCAAATCCTCGTGCTCCAGGTGAGTCAGAGCCCAGAGTGCAAGGAAAGAGGAAAGGCTGGATTTCCTCAGACCTTAAGAGTTATAGATATATGCTGTACTTCAGTGAGGGGAAATGGAAATTTCACCCTAAGATGAATCCCCTGAGCTGTGGCTCCATGCATATCTTAGAGGTATGGCAACTACCTTCTTTGTTTGGAACCTTACCTGCCTCTGTCCTGGTGTTTATGAAAAACAAACTTTATTGTGAAGGCTAGCAAACATCCCAAACTAATTCCCTCCAAAAAGCTTGCACCTCCGTGAAAAATAAAAGCAAACCTTTGTCTGTAGACTTTAGCAAATCTCTTAAATACTGAAAATCAACTCACCGATCTTTTTCTCTCATGTCTAATCTTCTATCTGGTCGTCCCATATGCTCTTTGTTGTTTTTGTTGTTTTTTTTTTCTTTTTCCCTGTGCTTCCCTTCTTTGTGTGTGACTCCTTGCAAACTTTGCCCCAGAAACATCTCAGAATGTTTACAGTGGTCCCAACCTGCATGGTACCTGTGGGTGGCTTTATCAGGGATATTTCAGTGACACGTTCAGACCTCTGGCCACTTGATGGAGCTGCTATGAAGAACGTGAAAGAGCAAAACTGCAGCCAAACCAGAAATTTGAACAAAGCCTGGGCAGAGACCACATTACAAACTTCTCACAAGAATTCATGCCAAGCACTCAGGTGATCAGGGAGTTAGGTGTAAAACAAGTGTGAGAGAAAGAAGATCTTGTTATTTTAGACAACTAGGGGAATGTAGGGGAATGTAAATGGAAAAATGTTGTTTTCATTTTGTTCAGTTTCAATAGCAGGTGATTGAGCTTGGAAGACTTAAATGAACATTGAACAAAACACGGAAGTGTGGTGAAGCTGAATTTAGCTGTCCATGCCAGCAGCAAACTCACAGAACATCTTTGGTCCTGCCTGATGAAATTAAAATTTTACTGTGAGGAAAAGTAAGAGAATTTTGTAATTCGGTACCAAAAATCATGGAAAAGCCTAAATTGAAATTTTTGTAAAGCATCAGAAATGGTCATTTTCAGAACTCTAATAGAGGGGAAGATTACAGAGGGAGCATAAACTCTGTTCTATGTTATTTCTGGGATTGTCTTAATGTTTCAAAAATTATATTGCTTTTGAAAGGAATTTTATTTTTTAGCAAATAAAATATTAAAAAATTGAATGTTTTGTGATCATACACTCTAGACCTGTCTATTTCCCATGATTTTTTAGAATAATACCTGAGGGAGACAGTGACTGGGAGACATGGTAGGAGGTGGAGTTTCTTTCATTATGGCTGGTATTTGCAATCAGAGAGGGTTTATTTCTCTTTATACAGCTCACCTGAATGGACTGAATCCTATGGGACACTCCATATTCTGTCCCCCAGGAGGGCACAATGATCCATGTAAGGCCATGATCATGAACCAAGGTCATGCAGCAGCTGGGATAGATTAATTGGATTAAGATTTGTAGAGGGTTGAGCTTGCTCTTCTGGTGACACCTGTGCAAAAAATATATAAAAATATTTCAAGTTGTTAGAAAAATATGGTAAAATAATAGCCACAATTTTAAAAAAATATACACCTGTGATTCTTTATTTTTGTAAACATTTCCACTGGAATATTTATCTAGGTCCTCAACTCCCATTTGAATTCATATGAAAATTAATAGAAAATAATGTTGTGATTGGACATAATTAAGTCATCTCTTGGTCATCTTCCTGGGGAAGAGGCTTGTGCTGATTGTTGTTTTTGTTGGAGCCCACTGAGGACACAGTTGCCACAGGGAAACATGTTTCTTATCCATGCTGCCCACATTCTGTGGATAAATGAGAGATTTCATGCACAGCAGTTGTCAAGATATGTTTTATAGGTACGAAAGTCACTGTGTAAAACTTCTTATAGTTTTGCACTGCTTCTCTGCAGGACATGCTTAATTAATACACCAGAGGGTCGTTCATTCTTTGCAAAATATGAGCCCGTCAGTGTCACTGAAAGCTCTGACATTGCAGAGATGTGAGTCACGTCAGTGAGAGCTGCCTGAGGCTGCATTTAACCTCGTGCACTGAAGCTGAAAAGTAATTAATAAATACTCTCAACTGTTATGTCTTTCCCTCCCACCAACTCAACATCTTAATTACAGGGGAATAGGTACAGAGAAAACTGCTCTGATGGAGTTGTCCTGCCCTTCTTTGCAACATTTCTTACCAAAAATGCCTGTAGTCTCAGACCAAAATACCTTTAGTGATATCACCAAAGTAATCCCAGACCTTATATATGTAGAAGTGCTATTTTTCTTTAAATTGTGGGATTTGGGTGGATTATTTCTAGTTCTTTATCCAATGCCAAGAATCCTGGTCCCAGGTGGAGCCTTAGGCACTATGGTAAGAAAGACAGTGATGGTAATAATAAAAATAAACCTACTATTTCCATATGGTCTCTATTCAGACATCCTAAACTCTGCATGTATTTCTGGGCCAATTCAAAGGAGACAGCCCCAGGTACTTTCAGGGATCCAAGTGATACTGATAACAGGGAAACACTGGACTTAAGAATAGACATGGAATTGCAATTTCAATTTTGTCATTCCTATTGCAAGACAAAACGATATTCAAAGTTTAAACAAAATTTGACAAATCTTAATCATGGGGCAAAGATTAGATTTTCATGTGTCCTGTACTCTCCTAACTCTAGAGAAATGTTGATACTTGTAGGAATGTAGAGATGTGAGTAACCACAAATTCTAGAAGGGATCAGCAAAGGATCCCTTCAGTTTTGTAGCTGAGACCATGGGGTGTTGACCTGGTTCTGTAGAGTTCTTCCTACTCTCTTAAGGTGGAGGGAAGTCAGACCAATATCTCAGGGGCTGTTATTCTATTCAATTAATTTAGTGCTCTACTGTTTGCACATCATGACTTATTTTAAAGAGATTTAGACAGCAGAGGAGGTGTGAGCATGTTGTACAAAGGATTCTGGACAAAGATTCTGCACTGTTTGGAGAGGCCAGAGCTTGTGGTTGTTGTTAAGCTATAGGTTTGCTATCAGAGTAAGAAAAGGAATAGGAGGAGAAGTCAATGAGAACACAAGCAGTGAAGGCAAAGTGAGAGAATGGGACAGTGTGCTCCTGCTAGGTTTGGCTTCATGAATTCATTTATAGATTTTATTTCATTATTAGGTCACAGCCACTGAAAATCTCTAATTGTGAAACAGCCTGTTGAAAAGGAAGCACATCTGAAACTGAGAAAGTCTGGTCCAGAGCTAAAACTTGCAGATATATAGTCTTCAGTCTATGCCATTAAACTGACAATGATTTTGCAAATTATTCCAGATAAATGTGGTGGAAAACATTTGTGTTGACAACATGAGGGGCAGGATTCTCTTGGATATAAAAGGAGTGGAGAGAATTGGCTGAAGTGCTGTTGCTACTATGTATGTAAATTTGGTCAAGCAAATCCTAACCTCGATTTTTGAAATGGCAGAGATGATGTGTGAGGTCTCCAGGTTCCTGAACTTGGACTTTTTATAAGCTTGTTGTGTTTTTCATGCACTTAAGGGCTGACTTTGCTAACTTTTTCTCTGCCCCAGGCTAAGCTAGTGATCTCATGCAAAATAAAATCAGAGTTCTTTTTGTAATCACCTGAGGCCAAGAGCTGGATAAAGTAAAAAACACTTCATTCAGCCAAATATTGATAGGTTTTGCACTACAGTCACAGAATCTGACAGTGCTGATTTGCAGGCTTCACTTCTGTTCTCCTCTGCTGCATCTTCATCACTTGTTTTCCTCACAACCTTAATTCAGATGTAATCTTGGAAACAGCCACATTTTCCACTAGTGAATAAAGATGACACGCTGCCTTGTTTTGCCTCTTTCTGATTCCACTTTCCATTGATTTATTAAACCCCTGAGTTTTGATGACAAACTTTGTTTCATCATTCTTCTCTGAAGGGGCCTTTATCATAAGTAGACCATTGTTGATGTTGATTCATGCCTTCTTTGGAGATCAGTGATTGTGAATTGTCTTATATTCATATTTCCTCTCAGGCTATTCTGAAATAAACAGTTCTCATGCCTAATTTTACAGACACACATTTGATGCAGTTTTGGGCAAGTTGTTGTTATCCCCCCCCTTCCTTTCTGAGTTGCTTTGTCATTTTCTGGATGGGTATTTGTTGAGATATGAGTCACAGAAATGGAACAGTATTAAGGTATTCTTTAGTGCTTTCAAACAGATCACACTGAATAGAACAATAATGCATTATGTTGGGTATTGTTCCATAGGCTAATTACCTAATCAGATAATGTTGGGGAAGCAAACTTGTAGCAGACATTAATTATCGATGCATGGACTGGTAGCAGATGGCAGTATTTGCAGTGGAATATAAGTTGATGGTTCAGTGGATTAATTAAAGCTTACACAATATCATGCCCTCCACTCAAAACATGATGTAATAACAACTGTGTGCTTTTTAAAAAAGGAAAACAATATTTAGCTGTGTTTCTTTAACTGAATAGTTCTTCCTGCAAGCAGAAAGAGAGAGTGAAAGGAATGGTCAATTTCCCAAAAATTACTTTAGTGGCTTCTATTAGGAGTGCTCAGAATGGGCATGGCAAATTATGGGTAATTACTGTAGAGTATATTAACAATTGTGGAAACAGGGACTAGGTATAGTCATGTGCCTTTCTTTCCAACAGTTTTTCTGTAAAATTCTATTCCATTTTACATTGTCTGTTGGTCAAATTAATCTACACCACTTCTCATTTGTGTCTTTGCCCGGACCTATATGAGAACCCTGGTACATCTTCTCTACAGATTGGACATGCTTTGAATAACCTCAACACAAAACCCCATGAACGCAGCTTTTGTCTGGCCAAAACCTACGACTGTTGCATCTCACATCTGAGGGAAGAACACATGTGGCCAACTTCCTCCAGGGGGGCATTTTCTGCTGGGGAGACACTGACCCATTATCCTGAATAATCTCTAGGATTAAGTTGTTAAGTGTTCAGCAGTGCTTTGCTCTGAAAGCCGTGGCTTTCCCCAGGGGTGAGCTGCAGTGCTGTGGAATTTAGAGAGCTTTCAGCTGGATCCCTCCCATGCCATGCTGCTGGGGTTGCACATGTGCTGCATGCACAGATCCTGAGGAACCGTCTCTGCACCAGGGAGGAGACCCAAGGGCTGTGGAGCTCATCTAGGCTGGTTTGGGCAGCATGGCTCATCAGGAGCAAGAACTGCAGAAAAGGGCTCTGACATGAAATCCCTTATTTCTGTTTGCTGTGACAAACTGGTGAGGAGTGTGAGAGAGAGGCATGGCATCACAAGATCTATTCATAAAGCAAGCAAAAGCAATAACTGCTGCGACACTAATGAGGTATAAAATATCTCACCTGACAGCCACCAACACATACATGCCTTGAATTTTTTTTGTCTAGGCAATATGAGCTCAGCCTAGATTTTATTATCTCCTGCTGGCTGTAAACTTTATGGAAGAGACAAATCCCAGACATTATACTCCCTCTGTAAGTTATAAATAAGTTTAAAGATGCAACAGTTAAGTTTATTGTCAGTTTTTGAACTTTTGACAGTGAATATCTGATTTGGTAAGAAATAAACTCACAGTACCTGGCACTTTTATGCACACATCTGAGGTTTTGTCACTGTTGCTTTTGCATAGATCACATCTGGAATCTCGTACTTTGGCTTTCTGCAAGCCTCAATCCTACTCCCACAGACACCAGCGTAAATTGAGAATAACTTTACTGAGGGTTACAATACACTGCTATAAATTTCTTGAAAGGACTAAAGGACTGGATAAATTCAAAAAGATATATCATGTTTTAATTTACATAATCTTAGTCAATAAAGACTGGTGCCTAGTCAGTAGGAAAGAAATTATTATTCCCCCCAGAGTCCAGAAGAATCCCTCACAGGGATAATTCCCTTCCTATTTAGTAAAAAAATTTCCCTTTAATTCCTTTTTTCTTTTTACTTTTTTTATTTGCTGTGAAATCTCTGTAGAAATGAAGGCTGGATCTTCCTGAGTAACAGAGGGTATTTGGATTTCCTGTCTGTCTTACCACTTCAAATGATTTCAAGGCATTTGAATTTCTTAACTAAGTACTGGGATTTCCATTTCCAAACCATCTTCAATATAAAAATGACAGTCATAATTTATGGGAGGTAGTAACCAGATTTCTTCCTTTCTTCCAGTTCAACCAGGACGGTTGGAAGCTGTCTCATGACAAAGTGCATGGTTATTTTTCCTTGATTTAAGTATGTGAAGACACTCCATCCTGCATCTGTAGATCTGTTTGTTTCTAGCAAACATTTGAGAAGTTCAATAGTTTTTCATGACTAAGGGCCAATGTAAAGCTTAAAACTTGAAAAAGGTATTTAAAGGACTGAAGTCTTGATAGTTTCATGTCATAAGGTTGGATTGCTTAGAAAATATTCAGAGTCCAAGAGAGCAGGAGTAATTACCATTGTGTTCTGACTCATTGATGCACCCATTTCTGGGCAAAGCTCTCCAGCTGTGAGAGCACCAGCTTGGTGACTTGACTCTACTTTTATTTTTCTATTCTATGACACAGAGCTAGTCCAACCAAATCAATCCCATCAAGACTTAGTGGCACTTTCCTGCTGACTCCCTGGTGTTTCATGACTTCCTTGAGGCTAAGGCTTCCTAGTGTTGCTAAATCCAGTGCTCGGTTTTAATTTTAAAATATCGTTTTTCAGAACATCATTCAATGTGTTTCTCATAGATTTTCCCAGTCACGAAACATGTTTCCACAGTAACAAATAGAGCAATGCAATTGCCCATGCACCCTTCCATAAATTCTTCAGGTGGTGATTTTTAAAATGTGGATAGTATAAAGACTTGGACAACTTTGTTGTTTCAAAGTAAACTTGCAGATATCGAAGTGTCAGCCAAAAGATTTCCAACAGAGTTTCACTCAGCTGGAGATGTGCACATCTCTGAGTTAACTCACATGCCAAACTTTTGCTGCTGTTTTGTTTATGTGCCTGCCATTCCTCTTCCCTACCAGTGGGACAAGTACAATCAGACACTGGACAGGACTTGCCAAATTTCTGTCTATTTGCTGCTGTGAACCTCAGCAAGAGCACAGGGCAGGAGAGGAGGAGCTCTTTGCCAGCTGGGAAGACAAGGTGGTTGTTATAGCTGCAGCCTCCCTGAGCTCCTCCTGTGCTCTATGTTCCCATTAAAGAGCTGTGTGATGGAGCCACGTTTATCTGGAACAAGCAGCCAGCAAATTGCTCATGAATTTTCAAGCAGATTTCATTCAAAATTAGGAAAGAAGGCTGGACAGTGCCCTGATAACTCCTCTAGGTTTGAGTCCATGCTGGTCAGCACAGCTTCCTTGTGAACTGCCCTTGCTACCACTCCTGTTTCAGACAGCTCTTCCTCTGTCCTGCTTCTAGAGAGCTTTAAGTGTGGGGAGTCCTCAGCCTCTCCAGGTGATTTATTACAGACCTTACCCATAAGTAAAAGCAAGGTAGGATTGGGTTTTTTTCTCCCTGCCAACACCTAACATAAATCTTCTCTTTGCAACTGAATTAAAAACCTTAGATTGACAGAATCACATGTGGATTTGTGCCAAGGACGGTGTGTGATGCTTCCAGCAGGCTGGATAAATATGGAGCAATTCTGCATTGACTTCCATGGGGTCTATCTCAACCTTTGCTGCTGGGCTCCTGTAAAAACCCAGTTAAAGCACATGATGTTGGCTAGGAAATCCCCTGCATCTCTGCAAAGCAGGTGTGTGCTCTGCCAGCACAGAGGCACCAGGCAGTGATTTGCCCAGGTTCAAAGGCAGGAGCACTGCTGGGGTGAGTGAACTGCAGGGGAGCACAGTATCCCAATATCCCAGTGCCTGCTGCTCCTTGGACCCTGTTTCACCAAGCTGCCACTTCAGCCTGTCCCTCAAGCCTCCTTTCAGTGTGAATGGAGTTCAGTGTGCTGGGAAATGATGCTCCATATAAGGATATGATATCAGTGTGATAGCATATATTGGAATAGCATTATATCTAATTTAAAGTGTATTAACCTGTCTCCTGCCCTGATTACTAAACTCCTGTCTGCATCAGTAGAAGTCTTCATATCAAACAGCTGCATGGAAAGCAGAGAGTAACAAGAACAAGAAATATATGCTGATAATCCATTTAAATGCAAATACCTGGCTATTTGACCTGAGATGCAAATGTTAAAATATATTCAATATTAAACTCATAGATCAAACTCTCAACAACAGTAGTTTAAAAATATGTGCATATACTTCCATGAGCAAATTCTTTCAAAGTTAAATTCAATAAATTTCAGCTACTGCAAAGAGAAAAAGGACTGTTTCTTATTAAAATACAACATAACACTCTGGTCTGTGCAACAGTCTTCTCTGTTTGAAACCCCCAATTTTATTTTACTTTCAAAAATCTCAGAACAGGGCTGATTGGTTCATTAAATTGATTAGAAAAGGTTTTTAAATAGTGTACTAAATATTAATCATCATGAATTGAACATAAAAATTCCGAGGTTGTATGTTTTGTTGCTGTTATTTTATAAAACACATAGATATTTGGTTTAATTTATCTTTTGGGTTATATTCTGCATATATTTAATTTAAAAAAAATTATCTTTCACAATCCTGAAAAGTAGAATGCATTTTTCACATGAGAGTGAAAGAACTTCATAGTCAGCTGGTTGTAAGCACTGCAGCTATAAGGGGGAAAAATTAAAAAATTAAGTGTTCTGATTGATTTAAAATAAAAATTCCATAATGATATTTTCATTTGATTTTTCGGACAGTCTCAGGATCTGTGTGTTCAAGATCTCATTTCAGAGATATTTACAACTAGTTTGTCTAATTTTGTATAACAACAATATATTTCTTTTTATGTTTTTTTTAGACTTGGCTCATAGTCTGCGTCACTGCATAATGAACAACTCTGAAAATTTAATTAGTTTCTCAGCTCTAAGGAAAAAAATATAACTTACCTGGACACTTTGTAAACTGCTTCTAAATTTGGTATTTTTGCCCTTTTGAATTCTTGCAATGAATTTTGATCATTCTTCACCTTCCTTGGCACAGGCTCAGTGAAACTGAGTTAGAGAGAGGTATTTGCTATGGAGCAGTTCAGCAGCAATCTCAGTTGTCTCTCTGACAGAAATGTTTCTAAACTCCCTCACATGCTCATTCTGTGGCTTTGCTGCCTGTCTCCTGCAAATGATCCTCAGGCTCCACTCCTGGTGTCCTTTTTCACTGGAATTTGGAGTCATTTTTCACCTTGGAGTGAGGGATCTGCCACACTTAGACTGTCCATATGCTCAATTTGAGAGCAGTCTCGATGGGTTTTTTATTGTGTGGCCAAGATGAGGGGCATCCTTCTCCACCCCAGGCCCAGTTACAACCTCTCACCATATTTTTAAAGTCTGTTACTTTTGCTGCTCTCCAGCAAGATGAGATTGCTACTGAGGAGAGGAAATAATGAGCCTTACTCTGGTGCTGTCCAAAATCCATTTCAACAAGTCTTCCTTTGCCATAAATTCACACAACAATTACACTTGAGTATGTGAATACACCTGGCCAAGGTAATTAGAATATAATTCTTTTGCCTTAGCTCTGTTATTGTGTTAGAAAGTGAATAGTTGGATGCCAGGGAAAAGGATTCTATGTGAGTAGTTTCTATTATTGCAGAGGCAGCTTGTTAGCAAGAAGTGTTCTGAGGCTCTGCTGGCTGTTTATGTACTTGTCTTTGCTTACAATGTAGGTATGCAGACACCTTCCAGTTTATGAAAAAATACAATAATAGATCATTTTTCTCATTAATGTAACTTTTGTGCTCCTGAGGAGCACATGAATATCTATTTGTTTTTTCCTTGGCTTGTTATTTAAGGATCATCTGAAGTCTTCATGGCAGATTGTGAAATGTTTTTTCTTAAAACAGGTCTCTTTCAGAATATTTGCATCAGCTGAACATCCAGACCACAATGATAGCTGGGATAAAACTGGCTCTGTAGAGGTGACAGTTGTCAAATCAAACAGCAGGAAGGGCACACAACCAAACTGGAAAACTGGACACATTTGTGGCTCAGGAAAGTCCACTGAGAAAAAATGCTATCTTTATATTAAACTTAAAATAAGGTAGGCTGGCACTTAAGCATTGTCTTGTGTTGTCTTGTAGTGAAAATGCTCTTGCAAAAGGAAAAATTGAGCAATTTGTATGACAGAAAGTTTTGCTTCTGTCTAAAACTTTTCATATGATTAGCTGCCAAGCAGCAAAATCATCATTCCCATCTTCTTGCCCAGAGATTTCACTTCTCAGGAAAGAATCTTCCCTCCCTCTCTCCTCTAGAGAAAACATCTGATACAGCTTTCCTACCAGCTTCCTACCAAAATAACTCTGGGGTCCATTAACATCTGGAGTTTGAATGGGTACACAGGATGTTTCAGCAAGGAGATTTTTAAGGTGAAAGAGCAGAACTGCTGTGTTGTATCTTTAGGGAATATATTGCTGGCTCAGTCAGTGCAGATGCCGCATTAAAATGAATCTGGATTTCAGAAAAGATTTCTTTACATCATCATGATTCAGATTAGCTCATTGCTCTCCAAGCGAACAAAAGTCGGCAGGACATGAAGAGCTTTCATAGCTAATCACTTAATCACTGGGTTTTGACTAGCTTTTTTCTTAATGCAGACATTATGACTCTGAGCAGATTGATAGGTGGGCCTTTGATTTGCAAGAGTAACCCCTGTTAGCCCTGACACCTTCTGAACTTTCAATTCAAGTGTTAATTTTGGGAAGGAGGGAGTAGTGAGCAAGAGGGACAAGGGAAAAAGAAAGAGACAAGCGTTTCTTCAAGCACACAGTGTTGCAGTAGGGCTCTCCCAGCCCCTCAGGCTGGCACAGAAATGCACCTGCCCCACCTTTACTCTGCCACGTACAGGAGAAACACTTCAACAGCTCAGTACACCTCATGCTTGTGGCTTGCTTCATTCTTCTCTCCTTCCACTTTTCCTGTTCTCATAGGTAAAGTGTCTAGAGAAATAATGACCACAGACACCAAAAACTGCCACTAATTTGGGGTAACCAGATTGAGCAATTTACATTGTGATTAGTCAGAGCAGGTCAGCGTTACAGGACCTGTTCTTCACACAGTGATGTCTGTCTCCCCCTTTCTAGGCTGTGCTGGTACACATTGAATTACAGGAGCAGCCTTTGCCAAGGCAAGGACAGGGAGCACTTCAGCCTTCCTTGTGTCACCTGTGCTGTCTCCCCATTCAGCAGCAGACTCAACTTTTCCTAGAAGTCCTCTTGAAACTATCTTATCTGTTGAATATCTGCTTATCACTCTGGACATCCTTTGCTAGTTTTTCCTTCATGTGGGATTTTTCTTGCCAAAGCAGTGCTTTCATATTCATGCTGCTCATCTCTTTTTTTCCCCACTTATTAAGTGTTGTCTCTTTACATTTCATTTTAGTTATTAAGAAGCCCTGTACTTGTGCAACTGGCCTTCTGAAGGAATTCCCAGCCTTCCCCTGGAACTAAATGGTTTCTTCTTAAGCTCTTAGTAGATCTTCTGTAGACTTCACCCAGCAAACCTTTCACTTCCATGGCTGTTACATAGCTGATTTATTTCAGAAAAGGAACAAGGATGTGGAAATCTTGAACACCTTTTAGGGTCTTGGGGAGTTATCTTCTCCATTATATGCATGCATTTCATTTTGTTCCCTTCAAATTGGTCTCTGATCTTTTTTCTTCTCCCCATGTCTTTTTTTTCCCTGAGATAATGCATTAACACATCTGGTGAGCCTGCATAGCTGCTGAAGAAATTCAATTCAATTCAATTTGATCAGGGTGATTCGCTTAAGATCTGTTTCCAAAGCAAAAGATATCACACAGCTATTATGTCTTCAAGTCTCACAGCCTGGCCTGAACACATTTACCAAATAAGCCAAGTGAACAGATGTATGCAGAAACTGCAACTATGGAATTTTGCCAGTCTCAAAGGAGAGGACAAATGAAGTTGGAATCTTTGATGCATTAGAACAGGTCTATTAATGCTGCTGGTTTCCCTAATTTTTCTGTTCATCTTGACATTTCCCAATAAAGGACCTTAATTTTGCTCCACAGGGATGTCAGCCCCATGACTATGGGTCACAGAACTTCTTATCATTCCTCATGAATATTTCCTGCAGTGCACGTTCTTTCATTTGCTATTGCAATGGATTGCTTTGCACTACTCTTACCCTTTATTTTTCTTCACTTTGTTTTTTAATTTCCAAAACTGCAAAATACACAGAATCTTCAGGAATAGCTCAGTTTTATAAACAACTACCCTTAATAAATTAATCCCTGACAACTTTAGTTCATACAAGACCCATGGTATTAAAATAAATGTGCACTGTCTTTTATAACTTGTTTTTTAAAGCAAACTCCACAGAATTGTCAGTACTTTAGATTTCAGTATGCCCATATGTGGGGAGCAGAGCTCTGAGACTGGACCAGAGCATTATTTTCTAGAAGAAATCTTTGAAGGTTAGAATAACAGATTATGAAGTTCCTAGAGAACACATGGTGTGTAAATTGCATTTTTCTCATAGCTTGATCAAATTTGGACAGTGTTTTCAGGTGGCAAAACACAGTGACAGGAGTTTATTCTGTTCCCAAATGTAAATGACCTCTACAGAGACTGGGGGGAAAATCATTATTCAAAAAAATGAAGAGCAAGACTCTTCGCAATCAAACCAGCTTAATGCATTTTCCCTTCACCGTGCTATCATAAGAATCATTTTGGTTTAAATTACCCAGTCTGTCTTTTGTGGGTGGGAAGGCAAAAAGATGTAATGTATAAACTTTGTGTCTGTATGGTAGCCAAAATTCTGATTAATTGATCATGGAGAATGACTTACACAGCAAATTCACTCTCAGTGCTGTCAGCTGTGCTTGTAGTAGGTGTCACTGTGTTCCAGGTCATTGGAGGACAACTCCTGTGTCCTCAGTCAGGTTACTAAAGAAGCCAGGGTGTTTCACCATTGCTAAAAGTGCCAGCCTGACTAAAAAGTTAAATTATGGGCTGATAGCTGGAACAGAAAATCAGAGTTAAATTTTCATGGTAACATCTGCTGTAGCCATTTGTATTTCACTGCTGAAGACACCGCAATAAAATTATTTTGCCTTCCCATCAGCTGATGTTTGAACTAATAAGGTACTGTCCTCATTTAGCTCCTGTTCTCAGGCTCACATTCTTGTGTGATAAGAAAGATGAATCAACTGAGACTGAGTTGATCAAGATGTGGAACAATGCCTAACTAAAGCAAATGAATATAGCTCCAAAGGACAGTAGTACTGAAAGGTTTAAATGAGTTGAGCAGGGTTTTGAGGGTATTTGCCTGCTGAAAAACACTGATTTTATTGAAATTTAACCTGCAGCAGTATAGAGCTGAGGTCAACACATGTTCCATTTGAAAATTAATTTGATAAATTTTGCTACATAACTCTGGAATTTGGTCTACTTATGTCACCGAGTCCTTTTCCAGCACAGGCAACCAGCAGGAGATTAGAGAGCACCTCTGCACATCAGCATACTCCTGGTTCTGGAGAACAGTCTGGTGGGTTTGCATCAGCTTTTCTGGCAGTGGGATCACCTCAGCACTCAATTATTCCACAGACCTGTCAAGATACATTCACTTCACTGCAGCTTTCAGGTGAAAAACCCCGTTTTGTGACAAAATAACAGCTGGTTTTGAGGCACCTGGCCTTCAATTTCACTTACCAGTGCTTTCAATAAGATGATGTGGAAATAATCCAAAGCTTTATTTTGACACACTAAACAACCAGAGATTTTCTTGTAATCTAAAGTGCCTTTTGTTTTGCTTTGCTTTTTTGTTTTAAAATTTCACTTGCAGAAGTAGACTAATCTCTGGTGGAAGGAAAATGAAATATAAATCTATGCAACATTTGATCTAGCATTTGGGAATTTTTAATTTTGTGAAAATTTTCATGTCTTTTGTTTCCTTTTATGGAAGATAAAAATGCTTCAAAAACTGATAAGTTTTCTTTGGGTAAGGAAATGCTTTCTCTCTAAGATTTTGTTCTGGTCATGTATTGTGAGGTAACCAAAGCAAACAGAATAAATAATTAGGAAGGAAAGACTACAGTTTCCAAACTGTTTTGACAAAAAATGTGAAAACTCTTTTCTTTTGATTTCAGTAGGACTTGGTGACTGCACTGCAATTTTTAAATGCACAATAGAAATATAAGCTTTGTCATGGATTCTAAATGTGCAGGGGCAGTACAGACTGCTGGAAATTTGCTGGTGAAAACAATTTTTTTCTTTTCTGTCTTGCTTTGTTTTCATGTATATGGCAAGACTATTCTTGGTCTTGACAAGAACCACTCTCTTTTCCAATGGTGTGAGTCACTTGGACTTTACAAGGTCAATGTGATCTCCCAAATGTTCTCCAGTTCCATTGCAGCAATCAGCTCTCCTGCCTGGTCAGAACATGATGCCTCCATAAGTCCAATTTGTTGTCCCCCTCAAGGGCTGACCCTGACCCTGCAAAAAATAAAAAGAAGGGACAAAGTCCCAACTTCCCAACTGAAAAAAGTAAACCTGATTTGAAGTTTCTGATTTGATCTTCTTATTGGAATCTGTCATTATTTTGAATTCTATCTAATCTTCAAAAAAATTTCAGTTTCAAAAGTGTCACATATGTGCAAGTGCAAATCTACTGCTATGGAACTCTGTGTACAATATTACATGTCTGAGAGAAATACTGATTTTACACAGAAAAGGAAAAACAGAAATATAAAAAAAGCATTTTTACATGAGCATGGCCTTCTGCAAAAATAGCCCAACGTTCATATCTTGTCTTATACTTGTCTGGAGGCCTTTGTGGAACTTTTCCAAAGACCATGACATCAGCTGCAATATGGGAGTACTTAGCAGTTCTCTGTAGATTTAGGTTGCTATTTCATTTTTATGTAAGTTTTTTTCCCTGTGTGAATTGAGAAGCATTTTAGGGCATTGTGGGATAGTTTAGCCATCCAAAACTAACTTTAACATCACAAAATCAAATGTTTACCTCCCACTTGGGTACTGTTTGTTTTGACATACTACTTAAGGACTTCTGTGTAAAGGGCAAGAAGAAAGAAAAGACTAAAGAAAACAAATCTAATACATGGTAAAGTGCTTGAGCCTTCACTGGGTTCCTCAGTCTGCATGATTGTGATGGATTGAAGATAATCCTAAGTGAGGAGCTGTAGTCCCACCCTGGTCTCAGTTTTAAACCTCCTGAAAGTTGTGGCAAAAAAAATCTGGGTTTGGACTGCAGGGAAACCTTCCATACTACTTCATAAAGCTGACTTGAGAAACAGAAGGTCTCTGGCCAATTAAGAGATCTGAACTTTGACTGCAGAGAACTGGCCATTTAATTGAAATGAATTTTTTTTTCTTGGTTAGTGTATGGAATAAGTCTGTGTCATGTTCTTTGTATCTAATGCAACATCAACACTAGTAAAAAAACTTCAGTTCCATTATTTCCAAACATAGTTTTCATAAATTCGCCTTCTAAAACTGTAAATGTAATCAAGAGGCTATTGTGCTTTTTGGTAGAGCAAGGCAGCCATAAATGCCATGAGAGTTCATGATGCTCATGAGTCCTGAGGACCATTCCAGCATTAACAAAGGTCATTTGAGTTTGTGTCCCCACTGACACGTCCCGTTGTTGTTATGATGGGGGAAATGTGCATTTCAAACCTTTGTGCTGTAATGCTCCAGTCCCTCAGATGAGACACTGCAGCCATAGAGCAGGGACCTCACAAACACCCTGTAAAAAGTCAGAAAGGGTGGCAGATGATTCTGAGAACAGAGCTGCTGTGGATGCTGAGGCTGTGTTTAATCTCTGCCTCATTCAGGTACCATTCAGCATCTGTTCTCCTCAGGTCACAGGTGGCTGCAACATAAAATGCTATTGTGGCATGTAAAGGAATGAAACCTTTTGTGAAATTGAGTAAGATGAACTTTAACACCAAGTTCTGGGACACTTCATTGATCTTTCAACATGGAATTAACAGGAAATATATTTCTTCACGTAGGCTTGTCTCTGGAGACAGTGGTTGTGGAAGACTAGTTAAATTAATGGAGGACAGGATATAAATCCAGTGATTAATTCTTTTTGGGTGCTAAATCAATAACTGTGCAGATTTAATTCTTCACATCACTTAAGGCTTTCTTTTATAGCATAAAAAGAACATAAATAAAAAAATGAAAATTAAAAAGTGAAGCCACTTGTAAAAGTTTCAAAAGGAAATACATGTGTTTTCAAAGTTGGATGTGAAATACAGGTAATTTATGTTGGCCAAGATAAAAAAAAAGAATAACTGCACATAATTTATAAATTTAGCTTTAATTTAAAGATAGAAGGATGAATATAATGATTTAAATCTGTTGATACCATTTTACCACCTGGCCTAGGTTCTGCTATTAAACCAATGTCACCCCCTGAACTAAACAGAAACATCAGAAAGAAATGTGAGCAGAGTAGAGGATGGAGAAAACATCTGAGATTTTTTTAATTTAATGCTGAAACCATCATTACTAGTGGGTAGAAATAACAACCTTCTCTTGCCTTTCTTGCAAGCCTTTGAGAGCACAGCCTCCACCAAAGTTATCAGTCTTTGGTCAAGGTTTTACTGAAGTTTGGAGAAATAAAGTGTGCCATAAAAAATTCATGTTTTCCACCTGGAGGATTACTTATTTTTCCACTGCTGCCCACCTCTGAATATATGCTCTTTCTATTTTTGAATCTGTTTCCTTTCTTCCTTCTTTTCATTGTACTAAAGAAAAGAATCTACTTTGAGGAAGAGTGTTTCTGGCTGTGCTGCTCTCAGCCTGTGACCAGGAAGGCAGCTCTGTCTGAAGTAACCTGTTAGTGATGTGTGTTCACTCAGGCAGCTGATAGGGATGTTTACCAACTCTTATTTTCCTTACAGAGACATCTCATGCCATGGTCTGCAGAATCAGAAGCAGCACATTTATCTTTGTTGTTCTTTCTTCCTCATTCTCTGGGTTTTTGTCTTATTTTGTCTCCAAGAAAACATATTCATACTCATAAGAGAAATCAACAGAAGAATCTTCTGTTAGCTCATTTTAGGTGAAAATTACTTGCAAGAGGGCAATTAAGGCCACATCCATTACCAACAGAAAGACATTGAAAGAGGCAACATCACAAAAAATTTCTCTGTACCCAAAGGAAAAGAAAAATGAGCTAGTTAAAGTTAAGACTTCCCTTATTTGTTCAAGTTTTAGATGGATTAACTGTCTGGGGTTTCGTTAGTTTATCAAGGATGCTTTTTCTGTTGCTTAAATGGAAGGCTAGTAAAAGAAGCATTTGCCACAGAACTAAGCTGACCAAGGTTTCAACTCAGTGTTTAACCTTGCTTAAAGGAAGAATTGTTTTATTCACTCTTCATCCTCTCAATTTTTTATTCTTCTAAAAGTAACACATTGATTGACTCTGCCGGATCACAGTGGGAATTTAGGGGTTTAACCTTGATTAAGGTGGTTTTGTAGTTTCAGCAAGATGCCTGTGGTTTGGAACATTCCCTAAGTGTAAAGCAGAATGTTATCTTCAGAAGAGTAAATTTGCTCTTGTAACTACTGGCACTATGTTAAAGTAGTACCAATGTGGCCTCTCAAACAGGTTTAAAGGAATTTGGAAGTCCTCAGCAGCCTGAATGTTGTGGTTTAACCCAGTTGATAACTAAGCACCACACAACTGCTCACTCCACCTCCTCCAGCCCCCATAGGATAGGGAGGGAATCAGAAAAGTAAAAGTAAGAAAGCTCCAGGGTTGAGATAAGAACAGCTTAATAACTGAATAATAATAATAACAAAACAAATAATTTTAATTTAAAAGAAAATAACAGGAATTGGGTGAAATAAAACTCAAGAAAAATGAGTAATGCAAATGCAAACCAGTTGCTCATTACCAACCAGCTGATGTCCAGTCAGCTCCTGAGCATCCACCCCCAGCCAGCTTTCTCCCTGCTTTACCTGCTGAGCATGGGGGCACATGGGGTGGAATATCTCTCAGGCCAGCTGGGGTCACAGCTGTCCTGTGTGTCCCCTCCCAGCTCCCTGTGCCCCCCCAGCCTCCTTGAGAAGGTGACAAGTCCTGCCAGCACTGCTCAGCAGCAACTAAAACATCCCTGTCTTATCCACACCATTCTCAAAGCCAATCCAAAACACTGCACTGGACCAGCCACCAGGAAGAAAATTAACTCTACCCCAGCTGAATCCAGGACACTGGGTAATTGTTTTTTACCTAAAATTATCCTCAAGTCGAGAAAATTTCAAGAGCAAAGCAGTCATACTGGCGAGTTTTGTGGTACTATTAGCCAAAAACTCTCTTTATCATCAGTCTGATAAAACACTCGCAGAATCTAAAAGATATTTTGCAAAAGGACATCATCTGATCCTTTTGAATAAAGCATTAACAGGCCTAGATGTTTAAAATTTTCCCAATAATTCTGATGATTAAAAATCTATGCCAGGTATTGTGGCCATCCATGGGAAGTTGTCAATGAGCTTTGCCTTGAGGTGCTATAAAAAAAGATCATTAACCTTTAGCTAACATACAAATCACAGGTTTAAAAATTGTTATAACTGCTGAGACTTGAAGATGAAAGACATGAAATTAAAAAGCTTTTTGCTGATTTTTTACCATTAACACTGCAGCTTTTACACACTCTTGTCAGTCCCTGAATGCTTTTCTTTCCTGTCTCCTTCCTTTGTATTTTGACTTGTTCTCTCATTAAAAATAACCACCCTGTAAGGATTTCAACTCTATTTCTTCTTTCATTGAACATGTCAGGTTGTGACAGATGTGTGTTTCTAACCTGAGCCTTGAGGGTGTAGAAATTTCATGCAAATGTCCTTAATTACATGCAGCACATTTGAATAGCAAACTCCTTGGCAAAGCAATGCTCTCCCAGCCCATTTTTGCCACAGAGGCGTTCAGACTGGGAGAAATCAAACTTTTTATCTGTGCCCAACAGTGCTGAAGACACAAAATGACCACTGAATTCAGAGGTAGCTCTCTTTGTTCTGAAGACAGTTTATTATATTTCTATTCTGGCTGCATGTGCCCCCCTATTTCGACTGTATGAAATGCACAAGTTTTATGCACGTCTCAGTTTCAAAGAAATTCTGATGGTAATGGTGGCATTCCTTCATGTCAGCAGGCAAAAGCTGCTTTTTTGGTCAGACTGTTGTATGTGGAAAGGCCATCCAGCACACAGGGAGGCAGAGATTTCATGGCTACCAAATTCTTATGCCTGACTGTATTTTTCATCCACTGAGCTCAGCCTAGCTGTCAAGTGATAACTTCTTCCATAAACACTGAGCCCTTGTTTTCTTATTGTGACTTCTGTTCTGGGTCATTCTCAAGAATAGGAATGAAAAAGAAAAATATCATACGAGGTAATCATTTTCATGGTGATTTTGCCTGCACCTACCAGATGGATCTTGTTTTTCCGAAGCACAGAGCTAAAATTTGGGAATCTGATTGAGTGAATCAGACAAGCATGATGCAAAGAGCCAAGAAATGTAGAATCAAAATACCTTGATATGTTTTGCTTGAGAAAAAGATGTGTTTAAATTTTCACCAATATTTTTTTCAGTGAAAGCTCAGAAGAATATTTTGGAATTTAGGAGATTTTGTTGGTTTTGGTTTTTTATTTCTGGTAAAGTACCATTTTTTAATTGTCTATAATAAATACCTATAAAGCACTTTCATATTTTAATTATTCATATATATATTCGCCAAGTACCTTCAGACACATGTATATTATCATGTCTTCTTGGGGCAGAAGTGTGCTTTTGAAGCAAATTCCACTTATCATTCTCTGGTTCCTATGGCAGGGGAATTTTGGGAGATGCAAATGTTTTGGGAGCCTGTTTGATGTAAATCTGACATCAAAAAATGGGATTAAATGACATAAAAACCAAAATAAGCCCAGTGGTATTTGGTCCTCAGTACCAGCCATTTTGCCTTACAGATCCATTGACAGTGGCATGAATATAAACACAGATATTTTTCAGACCAATTAGATTTAATAGTTTACATCCAAATTGCACAAATAATCACTGATATGAAGCTTTGTCAAGGCTACTCTCATCTTTCAGGTTCACCAAACCTGTCCAGCAGTTTCACAGCATGCTTTTTCATGAGATTTCCCATGTCTGGGTTTCCAGACAGAAATTCCTTCAGAGTTGCAGTGCCTCATTTTTGGTTCTGGTTCTGGCTGCAGCCCAGAAAATCATAAGGGATATAAAATGATGAGGAAAGCTCCACCAGGATGAAACCATAAATGGAGATTAAAGCCATTTACATACAGGATAGAACTGTATCCTTGCAGATTCCTTTACAGGAGTGCAATTACTTGAAGGAGAATTAGGCATAGATCTGAAATGTCTATCTTTGCTACATTCTTTATTAATTAGAGCATCATTCTGTAAGTTGTACAGGCTTTTCTTGCTATTAACAGGCACTGGCTGCCCGTCTCTGCAGTGCACTCTATCCCACAGCTTAGAATAAGCATAGGATAGTTCTGCTGGATTTGTTTAAGCTCTTTGTAAACTCTATCTGGTTTTAAAGAACAGAACAATGCAGCAGAACTAGTACAGGATATACACATGAAGAATATCACAAAAGGACTGAGAAGTGTTTACACTTGGAGCATCTTGACTTGTTTTCTCTTGCCTTACTGTTTCTGTTTCTCCTTTCATTGGCTTATGTTCTCATTTAGTTCAGTCCCAGAGGTAACTGCTTGCATGCCTTCATACATTCAGCATCTCACAGCACAGACAGATGCTTTCAATCCCTGATTGCACCAAGCTGATCACAAAATTTTGCAGTCAGGTCTAAGATATTAAACTGCTATGGTGCAATTCCTCTGTAACACGAAGAGAAATACTCACTGCCACCTCTGCAGCACCTGCTCTGACCTGCTGTCTGCAGCAGCTCATCCTGCTATATCAACTAAATTGGCTGTCCTGGGGCACAAGTCACCCAAGCCCAGAGCCTGATGTGTGGCTGAGTGTGTGCCTCTTACACATCTTGTTAGTGGTTCTGGGCACAGAGGAAGCATTTTCTGAAGATGTATTGTTAGTTCATTGCCCATTAATGGCCTGCCTGATGTGTAAATGTCTCTGGACAGTCCCATGTGTTTAATCTGCTTCCTTTATCATTCAAAGATATGATCTCTGTCCCAGGCTTTGCTGTGGTTACATGCAAGCGTGAGAGTTTTTCCCATGACCCTTGTTTTGGATTTAAGGCATTGGCAAGACTTCAGCATTTCTAAAGTATTGTTACCAGATCAAGTAAGAAAAGCAATCAGAACTACAGATGGGAGGTTGCAGAATTAATAGTCCATGTTAGCCAAGCAAACAGGAAACCCTGAAATACACGTACAGTATTATCAAAATCAGATTAGATGTGATGACTGTTCATGGGGGACTCACATACTTAATCTTTAGATTAAGTAGATTTGCATAGATGTCATAAAAAAAATTGAACTAAAATGCTAGTGTGTTGACAAGTGTATTGAATTTCTCAAAAGCCAAGAAATTCCTTGTTAAGGCATCTTTGCCTACAGAGAGCTTTAGATCTCTGATGTAGAGAGATGCACGGAAGATATTTTGTCACAGCTACGACTGTGAGAACAAATGGTCTCTGGAACAAAATTATGGATGCCATGACTTTTCAAGACTTGAATCAACAAGGAAACCACTGATCTTGTTTTGCCTTAGCTATTTTTATGCTCTAAGTATTTATGCTACTTATGTGCTGATTTTATTCAAGTCCATTGATCTGTTAGTGCTGCCATAGGTCTGACTTCTTTCATGCTGCAAATACCCTAGCAAGTATTTACATTATAATTTAAAAGCCATAATCTTTTAAGACAGAGGAAAGATCAAGAAGATCGCATCAATTCTGTAGTGATAACTTGTATGCTCACATGTTGTTAAAGAAAAAAACATAAATACAAGATTTCTCTTACTGACACCATCAGCTTTTTAAGGCTGAGTCTTTCCAAATAAAGGACTTCAGCAATGGGCCAGCCATTTGTGTAAACAAACTCAGACAATCTCCCTGTTGCCAAATAATGTAGGTGGTTAATATAGTTCAGAAATCTAGATAAGCGAATAAATGATCACTTAAAAAAAAAGTCAAGGTCAACTAGGAACAACAAGATCAACAAGATTAATTTGCTTTTTATTGTGTATCAGCAGGGTAGTGGAAGGAATACAGCCAGCTCTTGCCTTTCAATAGTGTGTTTATAATTCCAGATACCAGGTGCTAATTCCCTGAAATGTTTCAGATTCCTCCCTTGAAGCTTTCTGGAATTTTCTGACCATTTTCCTCTGCAGCTGAGGACCTGGAGGTTCTCTTTACTTTTCTGACTGTCACCTGCTGTACCAAATAAATCCTGATATTTCATGGCAGATAGGGCTCTCTCCCACAAAACTGCCCCTAGAGCTGCAGGAAGAACTTGCTTACATAGTTTGGTATTCCTTCCTTTATGACAGCATTTGGCAAATTATCGAATTTGGAATTTGGAATCTGGACACTAAGGATGTCCCCTGGATGTTTGTGGAAATGTTGAAAGCGTTGTGGCTTCTTTCATGTCTCCATCACCATGACCCCTCTGCCCTGCCAGCTGGTGCCCACGGAGCTCTGCAGAGGGGCCATTCCCCTGGTGCTGTGCATCTCCAATGCTCCTTCTGGCTTTGTTTGCAAAATTGCCCAGTTTTTGCACGTTCAAATATCAGCTCAAATGCTTGTTTGCACAGATAGGCTGTTTACCTCATCATCCTAAACTCAGTCAGACCCTTCAGGGCTGATGGTGAAGCAGCAGTGCCTGTGTCAGGCCACGATTGATGTTTGCTCAAGGACGGGCTCACAGCTCGGTGGAGCCTTGGTGCTTTTCCATTCCCCAAGGCAAGATCTAAGGCTTCTCCCAGAGCAGGGTCACATTTGTCTTCAAGGCTACTCTAATGCAAACAGAAATCTTTTGAGGAGAGAGGAAGGTGCATCCCAGAAGAGCAAAAGAACCCACTTCAAAATGAAGACAAGCAACAATCTTCCTCCAAGAACATTTGAAAAAAAACACACTTCCTACCTGAACTCCTGATCTCAATGGGCAGCAGTGCTTTAGAGGCATCTTTTCTTCACTGTTTAAAGAAAATAATTCAGCAAGAAAATTTTGGCAAAGTGAGACACTGTCTGAAGCAGAACATTTTCAGTAGATAATATTAACAGGAAAAATCAGAACTCCAGCATTTCCAAGAGTAAAGCTGCATTACATTTGTCAGGAAAACTACAGTAGTCTCTTTTTCTGTCTCTCTCCATTTTTTGAAGGCACATGAAAATGTCCTTCTAGATCAGATTATTTTCACTCTTTTTGTTTCTTTTCACACAAAAATCGTTCTCTCTGATGTTTTCATTTTCTTCAGAGAGCAACTCTAATTGGCTTCCATTGCAAGAAAATAACTTTCTAGAAGAAAAAATAGTGTCTGCTGTTCCTTTACATCAATTTTATGTTTCTTAGTTGCATCAGCACAGAAGAAGACTGATTCTGTTTTTTGAGAAAGAGTATGGTTCCTGCCTAATTTTTATTTATTCATTATTACTGAAGGTAGATAAGAAATAAATAGAGGGAGTAAAAAAGATTTTAGTTGGGGACTGTATTCCTTTTTATTTCCTTTGCTCTGAAATAAATTGGGTTTATAATATTTTTGTCTCCTTCAGGCTTAGTTCACTTCACTAGTCACAAGAAAATGTTTCTGACACAAAAATTGAATAGGAAGGAGATTGAATGGCTCCCACATGTAGACAGTAGGAACATGGAAGTTCATGTGTGTAGCATGATTTTTTTTAAACAGATACTGTGGATGTAATATATGTCTCTTGCTGCATCCTCCATTAGTCAGGAGAGAAATGGGACTCAACGTGCAAGCAAGTAAAGGACCTGCCCCTTCCATCCATCTATCATTCACCCATCCATCCATCATCCATCCATCCATCCATCCATCCATCCATCCATCCATCCATCCATCCATCCATCCAGTTCAGGGTCAAAACTTCACGTGTCATAAACTGGAGTGACTCTGACAAAGTCAACTTCTTTTGTCACAATAGTCATAGTGAATGTCTTTTGGTTTGCTTTTGGTGAATATTTGGCCCTACTTTTTTAGAACTGCCAGCTCCAGAGGAACTCAAAGATTCCCCAAGTTTTTGCATTTCCAAGAACATATATGAAAGGAGGTGAAAAAACTGATCAAGCTGCTTCTAAAATGCCCACATATGTAAATCCCCACAAGTCGATGACTTACTTGGCCATGTACTGATGAATTATGAAATTTGAGTCCCATTCTGTTTAGCAAACTGATACAGATGTGTCCTTGCAGCTGAGAATTTTCTCCAGGCAGGACCAATCTGAAATCGGCTCTGTTGTGACACAGGAATGCCAAGTCTGCCAAAACAAGAGAATTTCTAAACCACAAGATAGCACTGGTTCATTTAATGTCTCAGAATGATGAAGGCATTTTCAGCAAAGGAAGATGAAAAATTGTAGCCATGTCACCAGCTATTCCAATCAGTCACCATTTATGCTCTAGGATATATGTTATTCAGAGGAAGGATTTATTACTGAACTAAGCTGGTACTCACCTCACACCCTAAAGCACAAAATTAGATAACACTTTTAATTTTATCTCAGGTATTTTAACTGCAACTATCCAATCCTTTTATCTCTGCTGTGACACTTTCATATCTCATTTTTCTACTAGTAACTTCAGAATAACACAGCTGATTTTCATGTTCCAGGTATATGGCCAGAGAGAAGCCTTGTGACCAGCTGAGTTATTTGATAGCACACCACAAAAAGCTTGTTCATCATCTCTCTAGAGGAAGAAATTTGCTTTATGACAAAGGTTTAGATTTTATCTTCAGTTCAGTAGAATATCAGAAATACCATAAAGTGCAATTGTGGCTCTGCTGTTCTTAACTTTTTATATGTGAATAAAAGGACAAAACTCCAAGCAAACCAGAATTTTGTAATTACATATGCACAAATTACCAACATCCTTGAGCATCAGAAGCATTAATGCAGTGAGAACTTCTCAGCATAATTTCCTTCAAAAAAAAACGAAACCAACAAAACCTGCACTGAACCTTTGTAATTTTGAAGACAATAGAGAAAATGAAGAGAGATGTAAATCAAATAAGGATCATATGGAACATCCTTGGGAAATTATCTTAATCATTTGGAATAAATCCTCAGGCACACACTGTATGCTGGGTGATTAAGATAGGCAGGAACAATTACTGTTGAAGAAGTGCATCAGAAAATTGTTGTTTCATAGGTCAGTCTGAAAAGAATAAAAAAATAGTTGAAAAAAAACCCGTTACAGAACAAAAAAATAGCATCACTTGCTTTAGTACAAAGTTTTGGCAAATTCAATTCAAGTCAAATGAGCAACAGTGTACATGAGAGGGAGTTAAATTGGAGGGAGTTAAAACAAAACCAAATAAACAAACAAACAAAAACCCAAGTAAAAAACACAAGCCAAAAAACCCAGACCAACTCAGTAAATGTTCCTGATAGCACAGCATTTAACATCAAAGTGTCTTCCTCAGGCTACTGAGAATGGCAGTATCAGCTGGATATTTTATAATGAGCCTAGGCAAAGAAGAATAATTAATAGATACTAAAAGGCTAAATGACCTGCATAACTACAAGCAAAATAACATTTTGATGTTCTTTTTTCTAATCTGACTTGACAACATTTTTTGGGAGAAAAACACTGCTCCTGTTTGGGAAAAAAAGACATCATTTCTCCTGGTTTGCAGAAAGGTTTTGAACGCAGCATTGTAAGTTCTTTAAAAGCCCAGTCAAGGCAATGGAATATCTGGGGGAGAGAGCAATGTGATCTCCCTTGTGGTGTCCCTCATCCACCTTCCCCCGTGCTTTTGTTTGTTTGGAGCTCTGCCGAAGCACACAAATTGGATTTTTCTCTGTGTAAAGCACTGAGAAATCCTTGGATAATTCCTCTCTGTACACATAAGGAAGGTCTAAATGATCCAGGAGGCTGTGTCTCACCAGATCAAAACCAATTTTTGACATCTTTGCAATGTCCTCTGGTTTTTCTGTGTCCAGTTCCTGCCTAGATTTGATTGCAAAGCTTGCAAGGCCTAATTCCTACTTTGAGAGAACATGTTGGCTTTATGTACAGATATTGTCAATGAGTGGCTGAAGGACACTTGGGCTGCCTAAACTTCCCTGAGGAACCTTGTGTTGCTAAGCAGACATCATATGAAATGGAATATCCCTTTGGTCAGTTTGGATCAGCTGTCCTGGCTATGTCCCCTCCCATGGCCACCCTATCCTACTCATGATGCAGAGACAGAGCTGATGCTGTGCCAGCAGATGAAACACTGGTTTGTTATCAACACCTTTCCATCTACAGGTGCAAAAGCACAGCACCAGGGCTGCCCTGGGAAAAACAGCTCATCTCAGTCAGACCTAACACCCCTGTCATGGGGAGCTGACAGCAAACAGACAAATTAGAAACGGAAAAAAAGTGCAGAATTGGGCCAGGATGCCAAGGAAGAAAACTGTGTTAGAAGCACTATTTGCTAGAGAGAGATCCTCAGCAGGAGTAAATGAGAGAAGGGACTGTATAATCAGCACCTAACATTAACCTGATATATGGCATGGAAGAAACTTATTCAGAGTATTCATTTTTTGAGACCATTCACATGACATTTCTACAGCCTAAGCAGTTAAAAGGACTAGAAATACATGTCCCACCTCACAGTGCTACATGAGTTAGATCTGCAAAGTGAACACTGTTGTATTTTTTAATCTGCTTCCTTCTTTAATGCTCCCTCTGTTGATATAGGTTTTTATTTCTGTATTGCAGGGACAGCAAGGTTATCAGCTGAGGTCACTACCCTAATATAAAATGTGATGCACAGAACAGGAACATTGCTAGAAACCATAATCCTAGCTACACAAAGGTGAACAAAAGACAAAAATCTTGGCCCCACTCACAGTCTGGCAAGGTCACCACCAAAATCAAGCTCAACTAAGCTCACTTTTACAAAGAAACTTGACACAATAAAAGGTCAGCCTCTGAGATCCCAGATCTCACATCCTGAGTGTGCCCATGTCAGCATGCTGTGACCACATCCACACAACCTACATGCACAAGGTTGGGATGGGGAGTATTTTAGGTTCTCCCTTGTCAGTGTCACTTTCTGTCATTTGTAGTGCACACTGGTAATGTAATTCTTCACTTTATGTGTGAGTCAAGCTTTCCACCCATTTCCATTTTTCTATTTCACCAGGCTTCCTTAGGAAGAGGACACATTACCCTTGGAGCAAGAGAAAACATATACTGAGGTGAAAGCATGTCAAAGAAACCTGTGGATGATAAGGGAGCCAGGAGAAAAAGGAGATAAATTGAGCTGGACAGTAGCTGGCCTTTGGGAGGGCAGAAAGTACATAATCTCCAGTATTTTTTTCATTTGCAATGCTGAATATTCTGTTGCATTAATCAGTGGCCACTTGGGCAGCAGTTGAAGCAGAAAAAGAAAAAAAAAGGAATAAAAAAAAGTCCACACCAGTACTGTGAGGAATTAATCAGTCTTTAAAGCACAGTAATGAATTAATTTGTTACAAAAAATATGAAAGAATATAAATATGTTCCCTCCTTTCTTTATCCAAGAAGGGTTCTAATGTGTGAATACTCATTAGTATTCACTCCTTCAAATAGAAGGGTTATGCACCTTTACTGGATAATGTTTAAATGTCAAAAATGTTTGCATTGCTGTCTTAAATTAGTGATTCTTTTTGCAGTCATCTAACCCATTTGTATGTAATGCACAGATGCAGTTTGAAATTGAAGCTATAACAAACTGAAAAGTTCCCAAATGCTAGGCCAACACAGTAATACTCTGCCTCCATGCCTTTGGATTATGTTCATTTCTCACTTGAGGAATTAGACATGGACATATGTTAATTAGTATCTCTCCTCCCCATTCAGATCCTGGTATGGCAGAGGCATTAAGTAGAAAATGGCACTAAGGCTCCACAGAGGGAAATGGGCTTTATCATTAGGATCTGCAGATGTAGCCATATATTCCTGACTACTGAAAAATGCAACCTCACACAGCTTTAGGGTAGTTGCTTCCCCAGAGGTAATGTTAATACCTGGCTAAATTTCTAAAGGAAATGCTCTAGTTCTCTATACAATTTGTGATTGAATGTGGAGGTCATTGCATGGTGTTCTACAGTATTGAGAGGAGGTCTAACAAAGTCAGAAGTGTCCCTCTGTCCTTAAAACACGTTCCTCTTTCTCTCAGCAATTTAATCTTTGTCTTTTGGATGTCAAGTAGTTTTTTTTCATTTTTACAATTTATAATGTGGTAGCACACTAAGGTTGTGGTGGTCTTGCTCAGTTTTAACCTCCAGAAAAGTAGCCAGCAAGGCCTCTGCCCTGGTGCTCTTCTATTCTACAACATCAGCCAGAGGGAAAAGAGAAAGCAATATCTGTGTGACAGAGAAGAACAGGCAAAGGGAAAGAAGTAGGAGGAAAATAATCAGATTGAGTCAAAGAGACTTCGGGAGCCAGTAAAATAATCAGATCAGTCAAATGAGCCTTCAGGAAGGGGTTAAAGTGATAGAGCTTTTTGATGGTAGATGACAAGAAAAGAATAAAATGAATCATCCATTCATAGTTTGATTCAATGTAATGAGAGTGGATGACTTCTGATACATCAATCTTGACTGATTTCTCTGAAGGAAATTCAGATTTCCTCTGGTGAGGGAGTGTGACAGCCATGAACATGCTACCATAGTTTATTTATGATACTTGCAAAGGTATCATTATTGTGGAAGACCAACACACGATATAGGAAAAGTCTCTGCCAAATGTTTTTCCATCCTTTGTGGTGCTTGAAGTGCCAAATGATGTTTCAGCAGGTTTGCTTCAGTGTGTCTCACTCCTTTCCTCAAGAAGGACACTGTGCTGGAAATACTCCAGGCACAGGGAAATGGATCAAAAAGGAAATCAGATTTTATCACTGGAGATCAGCCGTAGCTCAGGTTGAGTGTGCTGCTATTATAAGTGGTTTGAGATTTATGCTGGCCAAGAGTGCAAAACAGCTTCTTCTTGCTATTTCAAATGACTGCTACCAGTTTTATTATTCCCAGGCAGGTAAGGAAAATGCTGTGCAAAATACCAACATTTCAAACCTGGACTGCTCAGATAATGCACATTACTACCTCAGAGTCCTCTTATTGTCTATCTTTGCAAACAGCTGGCAACAGCTTGTGGTAAATAATATCATCTTGGTGAGTGTGAGAGCTGACGGACCCCAAGGGATACAGAAAAGGTTTGGTACCCAGCTCCACCACTGGCTTCTTCTGGCTTTGCTATTTTCTTGCTCTCTTCTCCAGTTCTTTCTTGGTGAACACAGGATAAAAATGATTTCATTCTTTAACAAGCGAAACGTGTGCTGACTACAGCTGAGTGACACTTCTGCCCTTTCTAGGCCTCTGTGCAGGATGGGCAGCTAAGGACATGCAGTGACACTACCTGTCCATTATCTACATTTCTATTATGTTCAGTTTTAGGTTCATCTCTTGCTGCAGAGCTTTTGTGGCAGACAGCATATGGTGCTGTAGTACCTCAGAAGCCACTTGCTGTACTAGCTGCCTGGCACAATCTCTGCTGCTACTCCTGTCAGACATAGTATTTTTGCCCTTTAATGTTGGATTGTTTTAAAAATTCTGACAGGCTGTCACACAGCAGCTGGTCTTTTCACAGGTGCCAGAAAATTGATCTCCAAAACGATGCTTTCTTCCATCAAGTATTTTACGATAAACAACTGTTTAAAGCAAGATCTGGAAGGGGAGAGGCTTCAGGAGCAGGGTGAGCATGGCCAGGGACAAGAGTTCCACGCTGCCTCTGCTCTCCATCACTTCACACGTCAGTGGTGACCAATGCAAAGAAAACTCATTAATCCCGCTGCTAGAGAATTAAAATCCCTGTGTTGAAATTGCATATTTACTCACATCTCAACTTGAAATAATCGCAGTGCACGACAGAACTACTGTTGATTACTTTGTCTGATCACATCCTTAATTAGTGTTACGCAAATTTAGTGAGTAAGGCTGAGACTCCAGGACAAGGAAGCAGCAAACAGACTGAAGCACAGGGCAGGTCTCCAAGGAGCTTTAGCTCTGTGCAGAAATTCATCCACCCAGGGCAGATCAGCCACACTGCAGATGTGTTTAAATACAATGTGGATACTTATTTACCAAGCCAGAAGTTAATTCCATGTTATACCCTGCTCCGAGCTCTGATGAATGAGAAATCCTAGATGGAGTTATTCCAAATTCTGACAAATATTTATCTGTCAGAAAACAAAAATGAGAGGTTTAGACTTCATCCTCTAGCTTGTAAATGACTAATGAATTTTAAGATCCACAATTTCAAGTCTCTCAGAAGATGTGGTTAACAGAAAGTCCTGAGGATCTCCCTGCTAAAAAACCCAGCCTTTCCTGTAAAAGTGAAAAGTTTTTACCTTTTAACTTCCAGTTCTTTTTCTTTTCATGTTTATGACAAGTTTCCTCAGCCTGTCCTGTGGATAAGGTGACCAGTCAGAGGAAGGCAGTAACTCCTCTTGCTCTGTCACACGGGGACCACTTTCAATTCCTCATCTCTGTGGTGATATATGAATGTCTGTGCTTTGGACCAGTTTTGTCACTGTCACAGAGGGTGTCATCATCCCCTACAGGAGCGACTGCTTCCCTCAGCAATGTGATAACGAAGAATCTCAGTGAGTTCCTTTGAGAATGAAGTTTGAATTCTGAAAATCAATTTATGCTCTCATGCATACTCCCAGATTATGAGAGCATTGTTATGAGATCACCCATAAGAGTTAGGAAACAGATCATTAGAGTAATTCACTCAATATGGTTATGCCAAAGTTAATTCACTTTTCAGCCATGTAATAAGATCCCACACGGTCATTACTTCTTTGCTACATCATCAAAAATAATGAGATTCATTTTTCTCAGTTTATGTGGAAATAGACACTGCCTCTTATCATCCCCAGCTGAGTGAAATTGAAAACTGCAGCAGCTCCTCTCTTGAAGTTTTCCAAGGTGAAAAAATATTATTTAAAATGTAAGATTTAATGCATTAATACCAGAGACTTGGATTGTTTCTCTCTGGCAGCTGAGCATTTTATCACTAGCAGGATGTGTAGACAGATGAACAGTTGTGAAAATAAGATTTTTGTATGTTATTTCTGAAAAGGGAAAAAAAGGTATTTGTCAGGTACATTAATAAAAGAAAAATAGGACAAAAAATGTACTCTGACAAAAATTGATTGCCATCATATGTAGTATAAATCAGAAAGTTTTGCTTATGTACTTGACAAGCATTGTCTTAAAGCATGAAGCAAGGCACAGAGACTGTGAGCTGCTTGAAAAATCCATAAATTTAGGAAGGGCTTACACTGGGTTCTTCATAATGATGCCTGTGCAAATAAATGTTCCTTCACCCAAGGTAACACTCACTATTTCAGCAGCCATCCTATCACACGATAGGTGGGTTTTTAACTTATTAGATCCTTTCCAGTGTTATGCACTGTTCATCTCTTTGAAGATGCCTAAATTACATTAGACTAGATACTGCCTGATGATTCTTTTTACCAGTATGGATCATCTGATTCATTGGAAATGGAGGGACTATAAACCACTGACTTTTTCAGTTAAGTAAAATGTCTGTCAGAATTATTTCTTTTTATTACAGCATCTCTTTTTTATACTATTTCACACTGTGCAGGACTGTGTTAAGGAGCCTACAATTCATCCCAAAACTGTGCAGGGTCTGACACCAATGTTTATACTCCAAGCACTGTCAGGACAGAGAGAGATGATAATAGTGTAGAAAACACAGAAAACCTTTTGGTCTCCATAATCAGACATGAATGGGGCAAGGGATAAAAAGGTGTCCACTGAAGGAGAATATTATTTATAACAACAGTGGAAATCAGACTTTCCTGAACAAAGAAAGGTGGTTTCAGGGCAAAGCAACTTAGAGAACTCCTTGTTTCTGTGCAGGGTACTCTTTGCATGGACTCCACACAGACCTCATTTCCTCCCAGCCCATGCAGGAAACCTAATTCCTGGTCTGGACAGGTGCTGTGGGTCTTGCACCCACCAATCCAGTTAATGAAGTGCTAGCAGATGCTCAGGAGGCTGTTAATAATGTATTGTGTTGTGTTTTCATGGTGCTGTCATATGACACATAGAGGGATTGAAAGTGCACAGCTTCCAAGACACTTCTCTGAGCCAGTAATGGACTTATGGAGCCTCCATCTTATCCTTTAATTCTGAGGAATAGGTGGCAAAAGTTGACTTGCTCTGACAGAAATCTAGGGAAAAGCAGCTGATAGGCAGACCTCTTGGGAAGTACCATCTCCAAGCACTGCCTGTCTCCGTGCAGCACAGCCAGCACTTCCCATACTGACAGCATGTGTGATTCCAGCACCCCAGGTTCCTGTGTGAGCAGCAAGGAAACCTGCTGCAAACTCCACTCTTGTGAGCATCTTTGTGCAGGAGGATGCAAGTCAGGAAATCTGAATTTGAATGCGTCTCCCCTGTGATAAATTTGCAAAGTCATGCTGGATTTCAGGAAGGCTGCATCAGTTTGTGCTGGTTAAGGAACTGATTACTTCAGCTGACTTATTATACCCCCTGACTTAGGCAATAGCTGAACATAAAAATCACTCCTTGTATGTCACCTTAATTAGAAGTGACTAAATGAATGAAGTGTAATTAATGTTTATTATGTCATGCAAATATCTTATTTCAACAAGCCAGATAGATTTTTCTACTTCTTGTAAAGAGAAAGAAAATTCAGCCTGACTGAATTTGATCAACGTAATAAAAAGTACAGCTGCAGACTACAGGGTCAGACTATATCCTCTGTTCTAGAAGTATATAACTTGCAAGCCCTCACTGGGAACCTGAATTGCCAATTTACAAGGACTCAGTGCATTAGGCATGGACATTCTTAACCCTAAATTAGGTTTGATTGTATTCTAATTGAAACTGGAGTAAAGAATGAGCAGCTCTTTTCAAGACAAAGAAATTTCAGTGAAATTAAAACAGTAAAACCAGAAAGAATCTGGTTTTACTTCTTGTCTCCCAGTACCCCACCTCAATTCAATGGATTCAGAAGCACTTCTGTCAGGACTGAAAAATTAAATTATAATAAGGTGGGGAACTTCTTATTTTCAGATGCAAAGACAAATAAATTTGAGCAGCTCATGAAAATCATAAACCACCTCCAAAGTCCAGAAGATAGCACAATGAAGTAATTTACTGTATTAATGAACAATGTGCCTGAGCAGAACAGAGTATAAAATGAATATATATCAAGGTTATAAATAATAAATAATAAAGTCAATACAAGTAGTATCTTTTGAACTAAGATGAAAAAGGAAACTTTTAAACATGCATACAAATATAAATAATGTGGAAAGAAAGTACCTCGAGCTGTATATACTATGACAACAGATTCAGATAGCTCAAATGACACTCTAATTGTATTAATTTTCAATAATATGAAGTATTTCAGGACAGCTGCCTTACTGAACTTTTATAGTGTTCTTGTACACATCTCCATCTCTAATGAATATTGAATATGCTCAATTTAATCTCTCTTAGTATGTTACAAAGAATTTATCCTTAATATGCATAAGAAGAAATTTTCAATTTGTTTTATGGCACATAATAATAATCTCCAATATCATAGTTCTTCCCGTAGATTCAAACACAAACCTCAGATCTTGAGAGCTTTATCAGGCTTTTCAGTATTCTTGTTCTCACCATAATTTGAGGCTTTTTGCTTCCTTATAGTTTTCTCAAACTAGAATCAGAACCCAAATAGCCTCCAAAAAACACTGCCAACAACTGCAATTCAATCATAAAGCATAATGTTTGTTAAATAACCTGTTTACACTTAGTTGGCAACACTAGCAAAGTAGGCAGCTCTCCACAGAGCACAAAACAAAGCTGCTCCAAATCAGATGATAGAATTTGATGGTAAGGAAGCTTCTTATCTCTGCAGGAACATGACATCCATTAAATTGACTTATCAATCTGCTTTCCCCTGGAGATAACAGCAGAATGTATACAGACATTCAGAATCAGGTTTGGCCTTTTGGGTGTGTATTACACATTACTATTACTATTACAAATTATGCTGGCATGCTGGGGATAGGACTGTGGATAGGGCATCATTCCACTGCATGAGTCAAACCTGTTAAAGGATGTTATGAACAAAAGAGGTATCCACCAAATCATGTGCAGTCTTGTTTTTGATAGAGCCATAACTGTATTACATGAGTTCTGATAGTCAGCTTATTTTATATCTTTATTTCTCACCTAAAAGCACCTATTTAATGCTATAGTTATAGCCCACTGTGAGGCAGGAATCCCATCAGAATCAAAATCTCAGTGCCAGTCACCTGCTTCATTTATTTCTTGCTGTGAGCCTAATGAGAAAACAGCCAGAACTACCCTGAGAAGCTGAGAGAAGAAATATCACTTTCTAGAGGTACCAAGAAATTCCAACTGTTCTGAACATGAGAGACAGAAAGAGCAGCTGAAATATCAAGAAATATAATTGTGAAAGGAATAATTATCTCATTCTCAGTGTGATGGACTCAGATTGTGCATGTTAGAGCCACGGGAAGAAAAAATCAGGACCTGAACAAAAACTTACCCAAAGCCTGGGGAATTAAAGTTTATCTAATGGCTTCAACAAGAATTCCATTGTACCAGCATTATTCACACCTTTCCTTGTGAGTGAAGTTCTCTCAGAATCCCCAAGCAAAGCACACCCCCAAGGTTTTTTCAGTAACTCCTAAATGCGTAGCAGAATTGGAATTCCAGAGATTAAAGGATGATCATTTTGGAAAGAATATGTGATATAGAACATAATGTTTATTTAGGAAGATGGACATCAAGATAACGGCAAGCTTTGGGTGAGGCAAGAGAGGGAGGCAGCATTTCTCATGGCTCAGTGGATGCCTATTCCCTTTTTGTGGTTATTTTTTTGGTCAGCAAAGTCAGTATAAACCATTGTGGGAAGAGCTGGTTGCAAAATCCTTTTATAATAGTAAAATTAATTAATAATAAAGTAAACTGGATAATTTTTACCTATAGATTTTGTACAGTACTTGAATTTTAGTAAAAACTTTAACCATTGTTGATTTGAACTCAGCTTCTTTTGGTGAAGCATAAAATATGACAAGGTTAAAAAAAGGCTTATATTCTTATGGTAAAACCATTTTCCTATTGTTACAGAAAACTAGGGATAAATTGCTGTGCATTTATGACTAATTATTGTTGGTACTTCAGACACTCTAGGATTTCTCATGATGTTTTGTTCTGAAAAAGCAATACCACATGATTTCTGCAAATACATCAGTAGGAGCTCTCAAACAGTTCTCCATATATGCCAAAAATCTGGGTGACAGCAGAACTCTCTGAATATTGCCAACATTAAAAAAATTCCTTCTTATCCAAATTTCAGGAAGTGTAGAAAAAAAATGAAATTAGGATAGTCTGTACTTTTGACTCTGTTAAAAGTACTGAGATGTTTCAAGACTGAGTTTCAGGTATTCCAAATTATATCTCTGTGTCCCTTCCCAATGACATCTGCTCTGTTCCTGCTGGTGGAGGTGAGTATTGGTTTAACCTGGGAGGCACTCACACACTGGAGATGCTGATGGCAGTGTGAGATGCCACAGCAGCTATTGCAGCAGAGCTGATTTCAGAGGTTCTGGAAGAAAGGATTTCCCATTTCCTATCAGTGCCATTTTCCCCATGTCAGCAGTACTAACTTTGAGCTGGATCAAAGGCCCTCATGTTGAGCAGTGTGAAAACTCAAAGCAGGAATTTCAGTCCTGCAGAAGAACATTATCTGTAGGAGCTGTCTGACTAGACAGCATGTTGAACTTCAGTGATGGCATTATTATTTTTAATGAGAAAATAGCACAGCAAATATAAAAAGTAATTTGACTGTATTTGCCAGAAAAATGTCTTACAACAAGAAGAGTAAGGCTGGTTGTTCAGCTGAAGAGAGACAGGAATTTATATGAGCATGGGAATCCTCACGGAAACAACAGTCATCCTGGCATTGCTCCCAGGCACAACAAGCTGAGTGGTAATTGATCAGGTGTCTAATATAAAAAATTATTATTCTCTGCTGTTACAAGCCTGGTGGGTGCTCAAGTACCTGTATTGCTCCTTCCCTACCTGCAGCTTCATCTCAGCTAGTATAAAATATTGCCTTTTTTTCCTGTTGTGCCCTAATCTTATGACTCTGTAACGACAGGCACTGGGCCAGGCTGGCTTCTAGCAACCCAAGCTTTCAAATATTGTTTGCCTGGTTGTTTTCATGCTCAATTCCACTCACTTTATGGCAGATAAAGATGTCAGGTCATTCTGTTCTTGCTGTGTCAGTGATCACATTCTGCAAACCCTTAAGTTTAACACCAGGGCCCCAACACACAACAAAGATTCCTCTTCTCCACAGAACCAGGATGCAATTAATGTATTTTTACAGATGCCAGAGTCTGTGTTGTATAGGTTTGCACTTAACCACCTATGTCCTATATCCTTTGTCCTTGGTGGGTTTAAGAGGTGGGAAATCACACAAAGGCTAAGGAAGGAAAAATTGAAAACCTGGTCTTAATTAATTTGAAGGCATTTATAATTTCTGCATAGTTTTTTGTCCCACATGAGCTGCAGCTTTTAGTACATCTACGAAGAAGAAGCACTGAGCAGCACTTGATCAGGTTAGAGTAACCAAACCTCAGGGATGGATAAGGATTTCTAACTTTGGGAGAAAAGGAAACATTTTTATTTCACTTTCACACCCTGTAGGATGTCAGACTGTGCTTCTTTTTAGGATATTCAATGAGAGAATTGAGTGTAATGACATTTACACTTGCAATGCAAGTGTAATGATACCTCAGTGGGAGATGTACCTCAGTGAAGGAAGAATAAAAACTTACTGCAGACACTAAGGTGTATGTGAGAGAGAGCCCAGATTGTAGGTGTGGATTTGCAAAAATGAGGAGAGGGATTTTCTCTCTTCCCAGACGCATTTTGTGCAGATGGTCCAAGGATTCAGGCCCAGCTGTTGTCAGCGAAATCCCACCTGCAGGAGAAACAAGAAAGGATGGAACACCCAGCAGGGACACAAAGCAGTGCCTCCACTTGCATATGTGTCAAAGCCTTAAAATCTTCTCTCACAACAAGCTTACTTCCCCTTGTACCTGAAACCATTAGAGGCATTCTGAGTACTTTCCCCAGCTTGCTTCTTTCAGCTATGACTTTTAGCAGCTCTGAACAGTACTGTGGTGATTTGTTTCAGAAGAAAAGGGAGAAGTTTAAGAAGAAAATACATGTATATACCAAATAAAAAAGTTTATTCTTGTGTCATCAGAGGTGCCTACTAAGATTGCTTGGTATTAATGCATCTGCCATATGCGTGTCCCTTCACCATCTGAAAAAAATAGATTTATAAGAAGTCAGGTCAAAGACATGCCTTAGATGGAAAAGTTTTCTTTTCTACCCTGAAGAGGGAAAAATGCGGATAATTTCCTTGTGGGTTTGCCATGCTTTTTTATTAAATATCTGCTGTCATTGGTGTATACTTTGCCCAATTTCTGGTATACTAAACATGAAAGAATGATCACAACAACACCCCTGGCTGCTTTCTTGCCAGGTATCTCAATGCTTTTGGGATTTTTCCCCACAGTCATTTTGATAGGAATCCGATTGTACAGGTATTAATGTAGTTTAGCAGGCAGGGGCATGACAGCCAGGCTTGCAGAACAATATCTGTTCACAGAGTGTAGAGTCTGGATACTCCTTTCAGCACATTTCAGTTTAGCTTTGTTCTGCAGCCAGTAATCCTTCACTGTTTCCTGCCGTGGTGACATAAGAGTCACATCCCTAGGGAGATGGTTTGGAATAGTTCCTTAAAAAGAGACAGTCTCCAAGTAGTCATGATGAAATTTTAATTTTCTTTTTCCTGGCAGTTTTCGCCCAAGAATATAAATAACTTTGTTAAGTTTTTCCTCAGGTATTACAGTGCCTAAGGCAGGAAGACCTCGTGGTCCTTCCCTCCTAGGACGTGGCAGTGGCTGGCATCCATCCCAGACCTGGTGCTGAGTGCTCCTGTGCACCTGGAATCCCTCCTGGAGAAGGTCCCAGGAGGAGCACCCTCCCCTCCACTGCCTGCTGAGAGCTTTGCTTCCTCAGCCACACACGGGGAGCCCTTTCCCTGCACACGTAGCAGGGGTGAGCAGGGAAAACCCAGGTGCAGAAATGTGAGTCCAGACCCAGGTTTCCCCAAAGGCTGTCCCAGCTGACTCTTTGCAGCGTCTCACTGTGATTTTGATGTCTCCAGAAAACATTGTGATAAACATATACAAAAAGGACTTTTTATTTCACACCTTTAGAGTCATCATAAAGGATGTCTGATTTTCAACTTTTCCATCATCTTGTTGTAGATATAATGTGTGGAAAAATCCTTTTTTTACTGTAGAGGAAAAAGAGGAAAGAAAGAACTACAATGATTAAAAAACCCCTTAAAACTCCCACCACAGAAAGCATTCATATCAGAAAACATTTTTTTTACAGCAAAATAGCTTATTTATCCTGCACAAGATAAGACCATACATAAAACAATAGTATTCTGCCTTTTGAGGCATCTTGTATTTTTTGACAGCCTTAGCCCACAGCCTTTGATTAGATAAAGGCCTTAATATTGCATTACAGCAGAATTACTACATTATGGCAGCTGCTCGTTGCAATTGTGTTGACATGACTGGCTTCTTGTGTGAATGTATTCTGGTCTTTCTAATCTCTTTAGCATCAGCAGTAGGACATTTTATTTGCAATTGATTTTTGAATTTAGGAGTAATTGAAGTTTAAGTGCAGCTACCTTCTTGCAACAAGGACAGGTTGATACTGTTTAAATCCTAATTATGCACTGATTAAAAGTGATTGCATTGCCAAAGTGAGCAAGGGTTACAATTTGTTTCATTCTTCAAGGCTCAGCATAGAGAATTAATTGTATTTCCAGGAAAACAGATCAACATAAAGAGGAAGCAATTAGGAGTTCGTTGTTGAATCATAATTTTCCTAGAAATTTTTGGAAGGTAGACAAGGTAGACAACTTTGAAAGCAGATCTTGTTGACAGTTAGGATTAGTCATTTAATGATTTTGGTACTTGATGATAGAAGCTTTACCTACCATCACTCATACTAAGTTTTGCTAAATTGCTAAAACAGAAATGGGCTTATTTCCATGTAATCTAGTCATCATAGTCTATCACTGGATCATAGTCTAGTGATCTGGTGTTTGCTTTGTTTTCAAATTTAATAATGAAATGATAGCCTGTAAATTGGTCTCATATAACAAGTAGGATAAACACTTTTCCTATGAGCGGGAGTCATTTCATAAGCACCATAAAATAAAAAAATAAAGCATGAGGGAAACAGAGCAGCAGCATTTATTTAGACAAAGGTTATGTTTGTTTAGTGGGCTCTCCTGTTGTGTCTGATTTCTCATTGATAGGATATCAGCATCCACAATGAAGTGTAAAGGCAGAACATGCCTGCACCATGGAGGTAAAGAGCTTTTTTTAGGGTTTCTTTCCTCTTTCTTTCTCTATAGAAAACACTGGATTCGTTAATTCCTACTGGCCTGTTACTAGCAGGAAAAATTTCAGTCATGGCCAACAGATTCAGCAAACAGAATTTGCACAGTGCCCTGGCTCTACTCACCACTCTTTCAAACAAGGGTCTCTCATCACTGCTGGTTCCCCAGGAGACTGGGAACTCCATTCCCTTCATCAAGCTTTGAGAAATCTCCCAATATTTCACTGCCAGTACAGAGAACAGTGCCATTCTGTGCTGAGCTTCACTGTGGTAGCAATTTTGATGGCATTAGCAATTACTACTAATAATCAGCATTACCCAGAACTCCAGAAAAGCACACACACAGTTTATCCACACATTCCTCTTTCTGGGATATTAAACTGTATAGGGTGGTTCCAATGGGTAGAACAAATGGTCACTGGGAGACCACTGAGGTACAGGAATGTGAATTCTGCAGATTCCCTCTTATCACTTTACCAAATGATGAATACAGCCAGTTCCCATTTTGGTGATCACGGAGAAAGGTTCCAGTTCAAGTTTGTTTTTAGCCTGGCTCCTTATGAAAGCAAGGCTCACAAATTACTCTGTGTGTCACTGAATTGCTTTTGAACCCTTTTAGCCTACGTGTTCCCAGTGTAACAGAGGAGATGAGTTGCCAAAATAACTTAGTTCCCATGCAATTTGCAAGTTCAGTCAAAAACAGCAATCCAAATTTCATCAGCACCATTTTTTCTGCTATAAGGAAAAAACCTCAGGAAAACAGCAGAGGAGAACTTTATGATTACAGCAGGACAATGTAGAAAACTTGTTTTTTTTCATTTGTAATCCATTCACTGGGAGATACACATCCCTAACAAAGCAAATCTACAGAAACTTGTAATATTTTTATCTTAAACTTGTCAATAAGTAGTGAAATCAAACACAGGGAGTCATGTCAAAAGAAAAATTCTGGATTATGGACTAAGGTAAGTCTTGACTCATAGTAATAATGTGAAAAACTATATTATCAAAAGGTGTGTAGCTCCAACTGAAATGTTAGATTTACCAGGAAGAATGTATAGCAATTCCACTGCAATAAAAAGCTGATCCAAAAAGGGCATAGTGAAATACCATTTAGGATTAATCCTTCAAGAAGCCACTGTCATTTTGGGTGGCTCTCTGGAAGTCAGTGGATTGTCTCCAGGCACATACTGCTTGTATTGAAGAGACACCATCGGTATTTCTGAATTCTGGTCATGAGTTTAGGTAGCATTTTCTGTCTCCTTAGTGACATTCTATTGAGGTGGAAACATAAACAATTTCAATGGCTCTACTCAATACTTGCTTACTGTCTGCAGTATGATTTTTCCCAAACCTTTCTTGAACCACAATGATCACCTAGGGAGCTCTGAGTGCAGTCCATCCTGGGCATTTGCCCATGATATTACAAAATAAAAATGACTTTGCTATAATTCCTTTTATGTGCATTGGTTTCTCAATTGCATGATTTATAGAATCTTTCAGGGTCAATTGCTGCATTTGAGAAAATGCAGGAAAAGTGCAGGTCTAACACAGGTGTGTAAACCTGAATGTCTGTTCCAAAGCCCAGTAAAATAAGCAGACTCTTTTTCTTTTTTTGCGTTGTCGTCAGTGGGATTTGTGCAGGTCCAGAGGACATTTACAGGTTGCAGAATATTGAATTAGAATCATGGAAGTGTTAATGTGTAATATATGCTTAATAATAGAATGGTGGTTAGAAATCAATATTAACATTTTTCTTATGCAAAAGTCATAGAAATATGCTACTCCTGGGATTTAATGCAGAGTTAATACAAAAAAATATCCCTAGGGCTAATGTTTCTCTGTGCTCCAAGAATTAAGAGGTTTCCAAGACTAATCAAAACCTTTCACACACTTTTTTTTCCCATGTTGTAAATGGATCAAAAGTCTGAAAATGTAACTGAAGTTATTATGTTTGCATGAATATTTTACATTCTGTAAACAAGACCTTTACTTTGTAAACAATTATTGTATGTAAAAAAATCCATTTCCCATAAAGGATTCACAGGAAGAGCTGTATGTTCAAAATGTACTTTCTATGTATTTCACCTCATTTGGTCATCTGAGCAACTTCCTTTTCAGGAAGGAGGATAACTGAAAACATATGCTTATTTATTCAATATTTTCTTTAACTTCTTGAATTTCAGTAATAAGGAGATAAACTTGACTCAACATAACCTAAGGATGGATAAAGACTCTTGACACAGTTGTTAAACTTTCCATAGCTTCAGAGCCAACAGAATGTAACAGAGATGTTTCCCACATCCCTTTCTGCATCAGATCTTTTTCCTGACTTGTGGCTAGACTTTTATGAAGGCTTCAGCAAACATGGCTAAATCTATTAAAGAGAATAATCTGGGATCACTGTACAAATATTTCGTGATGAAGCAGTTTCTCTTCACAGGCAGTTGTGGGCACTGACCTGGTGTCCAGTGGAGGGGTTAGCCTGGCAACCTTTTGCAATCTTCCTCCTTATTCAACAGCCTTTATTCCTGTTTGGACAATCTGTTTCCTGTTAAAATGTCTGAGTAACCAAGTATAGCCTCCTTCAATATTGCCACTCACCCACCAAATATTTGCAGAACATTTGTGGATTTCCCAGGACATTCCTGAACTGATGATGGTCTCCCATGATTTCCAGGAAAATGCATACAACTGTGACAAGTCAGACACCTTGGACTTAGAAGAACAGAGATCACAAACAGTTTTGAAATATGAATAGACATTGCCAAGCTGTTTGGAAAATAAAGCCAAATCAGAATTTTCTTTTGCTGGTAGAAGGGAACACTCTGCTGAACCTGTTTGATCTTTTTTTGTTATCTGAGTCCATATGGGATTAAAGGAGAGGTCCTGGTTTTTATCATTACAGAATACTATGTCCTTTATACAGATGAATACAAAGGCTTGTCCCAAATGTTTTACTGTAAGATCTCCATCTCCTCCTTTAAATTCTTCCTATCATTACACAGCCTAGATGAGCAGACTGTATTTATCATTTATTTCTTACTTCTAAACTGCTTGTGACTGCATCAACTATTTGTCTTCTTTTAATTTTGTTGCTCTGTTTCTTTTGATTCAAATAAATTGTGATGCACGCAAAATGCTGCTTGGGAATTGTTAAACCTTACAAAGAATCATTTTTTGATACAGGTGAATCTCATCTCCAATCCTTCAGATGAATTTAGTCCCAAATCTAATCCCTGCTCCCTGCAACCACCTGCACAGAATTGAACCAGTATAGAGGTCTTGTAGTAGCTTTAATTTTGTGTTGAGGTGCTATGATTAGTGTCGAGTACTTGGAGATTAATTTCTTGTGGTGGAGCAGTCTGAGCTACGATCATCCCTGGTTCAGCAAGCAGAGGTGAGTGCTATGAAGAGGTTGTATAACGCACTATGAAATCAATTTTTTAATGGAATTTTTTTTCTCAAGACTTTTAGTAGTTTGGTGGATGTTCAGGAAAAGGTTTAATTCTTTGTCTTTTGAAGGACAATGATACCAATCTACAACCTAAAAAGCTTGTGGGTACTTCTTTGTAGGCAGTGTGGCTGGTTGCTTGAAGTTAAAGTTGTGTTCAAAGGCTGTGCTAGATGATGAATTCTGCTTCATACAAAGAAGCTCAATCAGTGTCTTGGAGACAATCTTTCTTTCAGCATTTTCTAAAGCAAAAAATACTCCTAGATTTGGAAGTCTTGCTGTTCTTTAATTTTGTGTTTGGTATCCAGTTATCCATTTTACATACTTTCTTTCTAAAGTCAGCATAAAACCTTCCATAGCTCTTGGTTTTCATACATTCCTGACTGTTGGCATAAAGTCAAAAAGAAGGAATCATGGGACAGTGTGGAACATAGCAGAACAGAGCTTGGGAAAGGAAGCTTGGATAGCCACTTACTTGCTAAATCTAGCAGCAAATAAAATTAAGAATTCCAGACCATAATCTTGTAATTAAAACTTGGCAAACTACTGGGGAGGAGTTTATTATTATTTTTGTATAATTTTAGCAATGTTAGTAGAACATTTTAATTATCAAAATGGCCTAATACAAAAATGCCATAAGATCTATTATTTTTAGGCCAGTTTTTATTACTGTATCTTTAAAAAAGGTAATGCAAATATTTTGAGACATCAACCTTTAAATTAGTACAGGAATAAAACCACACAATTTTATTTCAAACCATGTATGAAGAATGGGTAAGCTTTGGAATAACAGTGGTTCAGGACTTCAACCTCAGCTTGTGACACCACTTTTGGAATGAAAATTCAGCTGAAATAGAGGTTAAATTCCTTTCTTTCTTAGATCCATGTGTGATACTCCTACTGAAAAAAAAGTTAAAACAGAAAGTGCATGAATTAAAATGTATTTCTCTAGACAAGATCCATTCAAGAATAAAACTGGGCTCCTTATTACTTTTTTTATACACCTGTAGACTCAGAAGCACATAGCTTGAAAGGTTCTTTTGGCAAATACGTCTGGCTGCACTGAAGTGTTTTGGGCAGAGATGGTTTTTTTTGTTTCTCAAAACAAGAGCAGCAGAGAGCAGTTTGGTTCTACAGATCCCTTTGGGGAAAGATTCAGTGTTGAACAGTGCAGGCTGGGAGGGGGAAAGAGCAGCAGTGAGCGATTGGTAGCAAACAAAAAGAACCCAAATAATTGTTTTCACAGGAGTTTTGAAGCTGCTCCATAGTAGAGGGCTTTCTTCCCTCTGCACTGCACCCTCTAAAGTAATAGGATTCCAAATGACAACTTTACAGGCAGATTTACCTTTTTTTATTATTAGGACACTCCATTTAAAAAGATACATTAGCATGCGAACTTACAGAACTCTGTCTGAGTGCATCCTATCCTCCATCATAAAAAGAGACAGCTCACCTGTAAAAGTGGCAGTGGTGTTGTAAATTTATTCTGCTATATTCTGCAAAGGTTATTATTCAGCTTATCCAAACTGTCCTCTTTCATAAATCTGCAGTTTATAATACATGAGAAGTTATAACATCGACTGTGAATTCCTGTCTACTTTGTGGATAAAAAGGGCGAGTTCCTTTCTCTAGTGCTGAGTTGAGCATCAAGTGCTATTATTTGTTACTATTTGTGAAATGAGTTAACTCTGGAGATAAAAGGACAAATATCTTTCCCACCAAAAGTCACAATTAAAACTAGCAGTTTTGGTGGGGATTATGTGCAAAAGGATCAGTGATTAATTTTACAGGAATGCCTCTGTGCTATTCTAAGTTTTCTCTCCACATGGGGCGTTCTGAGCTGGTTGACCTATCTGAATCCTAAAGACCTTTCACACAGCTAAAGTCACAATGGAGCCAGTCAATTGACACACAAGGTCAAGAGGTGCCATTAAAGCTGGAATTGGTTAGAAATGCCTTAGTGTTCTGGGCGTTTTGTAAGAAAATGTTTTGTGTTAGTTTTGGGTTTTTTCCCAACTTGACCTTGGACTGAGTTTCTCACTAAAACATGAGAGATCATAGAATGATTTGGATTAGAAGGAACCCTAAAGATCATCTTGTTCCAGCTCCCCTGCCATGGGTAGGGACACTTCCCACTTGACCAGGATGCTCAGAGCCTCATCCAACCTGGACTTGGACACTTCTGGGGATGGGGAATCTGCAGCTTCTCTAGCCTGTGCTTGCGCCTCACCACAATGACAGTGAAGAATTTCTTCCTAACAGCTAATCTAAACCTACTCTCTTTCAGTGTTAAAGACATTGCCCTTTTTCCTATCAACCCATGTCCTTTTAAAAAGCCCCTCTCCATTTTATGTAGCCCCTTCAGGCACTGAAAGACCTTTAATTTCTCCTCAAGCTGTCTCTTCAGGCAGAGCATCCCCAATTCACCTGGAAAGCAAGTAACTTCAGGATTAGAGTATTTGCTTAATAAAGGAGTTCTAACTCTCTTGTTCAAACCAAGAATATGAAGTTGTGTTTTCTACATTCATGCATAGCAAATAAACATCTGCGATTTATTACCTAGAAGGATTTCTGTGTCATAATCCCTAGTACCACATAACATCAAAAAACAATATATCACGTGCTGAAAGGAAATACTGCTGGACTCAGACAATATATTGCTTTATAATTTTTCATTTATTATAGAAAACATTATTATGGTTCTAGGCACCTCAGTGGTAAAATTCAGTGAGAAGTTGCCTGTAAAATAAATCAGAAAGAGTACAGAACTTGGGACCTAGTTCAGTTTAAATGTTGTACTTAGAAATTAGGTTATAACTGTTCTTCTCTCTGTCTGAAGTGAAGATGGAACTAGATGGGCACCTCCAAATGATCATTTAAATTTCTACTAGCTTGACATAAAAAGCAATGCTATCTAGAAATCTCAATTTCTCTCCACTGGCTGCAGCAGCACAGAGTTTTCCAAGAAGTGTCTTCTATTGTCATTAAATCTGGCTGTGGTGTTTAATGGTGTGGCTTTACAACTCTCAGATTTCAGAGATGCACCAGGTTGAAACAAAGTCGGTTCACCTGGAAATAGCTGTGACCTCAACTAGAATTTATGGCAAGAAAAATTAATTCATCCAGTTAGGTTAATTCTGGGCACAACTAATCAGAATATTTGCCCTTTACCCCTTTGTCTTCATCTTAACTTTCATCTTGACCAGCTCATCTGGAAGATTTTTAGTGTAAAATGGATCTAAGGACATGATAAATCCCTTCATTAAGTGTAGGTGGGGTTTCTCGATGCCAACAAAGGCTTTTCAGAACACTTCAGTAACTTTTACAGAACCAATTTATCTGTGTTCTTGCATCCTGGTAAATTTGGAATAACCTCTCCTTTGCCTTGGGGTAAATGAATGTAATCCCACTGTTTGTGTTTTTCACAGCAATCACAGTAAGCCCATCCTATCATGAGTTCAAGGGGGGGGACTTCATTTGATTTGAATGTTTTCCATTAAACAGCAGAAGGCAGAGGGAAAACATTTCTCTTTGGCAGAGGTCTCTAGATATAATAACAAGAATGTTTCCACTTCAGAATCTCATGGTTGGAGGCACTGTTTTTGTGCTTGAAGCTTAGCTCTGCACAGGATGTTTTCATAGTAGAGTGATGGTGAGTTGAGAGGAGGAAGAAGAGAGGTTCAGGAGTGACCCTTTGAAAATCTGAAATTTTGGGTTTTCTAGTAACTTTAAAATAGCATCTAAAAGTTTTAAAGTGGATAAAATTCACATGTTAGTAAACACAGCAAAATGGTTTTATTACTGGCAATGTAATACTGGCTGCATCTTCAGAGACATGACCCTAAAAGCCCTGTATGACCTGTCTTTTCATAAAAAACCCATCAGGTTCTCAGCCCTTATGTCTGCAATGAAAAGCTGAAAGATGCCTCAAAGTTCAGAAAAAAACACGTTCTGAATTTTACATGGTTTGAGTTAAGTGCAGGGAAGGAAAGAATGCTTGGCTTGGACTTTTAATCAGAGTAAGCAAAATAAATAAAAATAAAATTACTGACCCTCTCTTTCAGATGAGGAAAAATAAGATAAGGAGAGCAAGTTAGTTGCTGGAAATCCTGTGCCAGTGCAGTGAATAGACCCTTTCCTTGAAGCCAGGCAAGTTTCTTGACAGCAGGGTTCCCTTGGCATGCTGAGAGCAGTGTCCTGTTGGGGCTCCCAGACACTTTCCTTGGCTCTTCAGGTCCTGGCTGGAGACTCTTCACCTGCTTTTGTAGCTCCTGTGGAATAGCTGTATGGATCACGCTGGAGGGGAGATGTGACTTGGACTTAACTACTGAAAAGTTTCTCTTCAATGGGAGATTTATAATGGGAGGTGTTTGAGGAATAACAGGCTGTCCAAGCATTCTTCAATCAATAAGTCTAAGAAGTAATTGAAAATTTTGGTTTCATTGGATACAGGTTTCATCTTCTGGTTGTGGTTTGATTAGTAGAGCAGGACTTTGTTGCTTTGTCTGCATCCCTCACTTGCTCTACCTCCTGCCCATTTCTCTTTTGAGCCATTGTCTTATCTCCCTTGGTTTTTCTCTGCTTCTCTTTACCACAAAGTAAATGATCCTCATTAGAATCCTATCTTCTGTTTCTTTGTGCCCAGATTCAGACTGTCCCACAAAATATCACTTAAAGCAATGTTGTCTGGAAAAAACAACTGTTTGCTTATTTATATTTTCTGCCATACGCATAGAAATAGTTTCTTGCTTGCTATTTTCACTGGTAACTGAGTGGAAGGAACATTGAGCTAGATTTAAGATATCAGAATGTGTTGGTTATAATAAAATGGAGGAATCTCTGTATTTTTTTTCTCTCAAGAATTTTCTGATTTATTTCTTCCCACCCACTTCCACACTGAGCAAAGGGCAAAAGTCTACAATTTGATACAAAGGGAATTTCAGTGAAACTGTTCACTTGCTCAAAGCACTTTTTTGCTGGGTTATTAGTTTTTAATACTTACCATTTACAATGGCTCCTCCTGTACTTTGACATTTAGCTTTAATCTGTGTGTTGCCATAAAAATCACTTATATACTTAGATTGGGGTCTGCCCCAGTGCCCTTGAATGAGCTGACAGAGGTGAAGTGTATCAGAGGAACATGGCAGACATGTCATAAGAACAGGTGATAAAATCAAACACCATGACAAGTATTTTTCTTTTTTTTAGATATTAAGATCCAGCGTGAAATCTCCTGAATATGAATCCAAGAAAGATTTAAACCAGGAAGAAATTCAATTCATACAAATATCTTTTCATTGCAATTAGGCAGGGAGAGACCTGTCAAGAGTCTGTTTGGCTTTTCTTTTCCAGGAGTTTTTTGATAAACACCAGAGAATTATTTGAACTTCTTACTGATGAACGAACTTACATTCTGATCTTCTCTACCAGACAAAAACTGGAAAAGTAGAAAAAGAACAGACCCGGAAAGCTCAGCTATTGTAAGACCCCTTACTGTAAAACAGGATCAGACATGTCTGTGCAGCAAATAATGTTAGGGTTAAGGGAATGGGATTTTTGAGAGGAAAAGAACCCCATATTTCCATGGCCAGAAGCTGTGTTCATGTACAGTGTCATAAAACATTATCCCTCAAAATATCATGTACTTTGTCCCAGGTAATGGGATGTTTCGTGGTGCTTTTAATACAGCTTTCAGAACACTGTCAAAGCCCTTGCAGTCTGTCTGTAAAGACAGCAGGCAAGTCCTTTGTACAGCTGCACTCATCTTTCTCATAATCAAAACTGCTGAAGCCCAGGTGATTTTCTGGAGGGTTCCCTCCTGCAGAGATCAACTATGTACTGCCAAAGGAAAGGGAGAGAAGAGATGTACTGTTAGGCTGACAAACGTTTTTGTCAAATTTAATTGGAATTATCCATTTAGGCCTCTCCACTTTCCCTGTAGAGGTTAATCACTAACACACACAGAATAAAGGCCTAAACTGGGACCTGAACAGGAAACGCAAAATATTTCAGAATTACAGCAGTTAATGAGTAGCTTGATTTTTTCCTCTCCATTCTCTCCACGGTGCTTAAAGGACTTTGCCTTAAAATTACATTAAACAAAAGCAGCCAGAGAGCATCTTATTCAACATGTATAATTAAGGCTCTATTCAGGGTTTGTTTTGGTTTTTGTTCTTGGCTTTTTCTTCCCCATTCCTTGGTCTTTTGAATCCATTTTTTCCTTGAAGAATATTTCCTGCACTGTAAGGCAACTTCTGCTGCACCACAATGTACGTGATTAAGAAAACATTCATTTCCCTCCAAAATGGGAAGAACTAAAAATATTCTTTTGAGGTACTTTTATTTCCAAGCTATGAAATACCCCTACTGTTTTCCCTCCTACTATTATCTACTACATCATTCGCATTCTAAGCAGAGATTGTTTTCTGTTTTTCAGCTGTCCATGACGGTACTCAGGCCTTTAATATTTTGTTGGTTTGGGCTTTTTTTTATTTCTAGGACAAAAGGCATAGATAACAGCATTTCTTCAGAGTGTGATTGAGTGTTGGGCCATGGTAAATTTTGGGCACCATAATAAATGAAAGACATAACTCTCCTTGGGATGCTTTCTAGTAGTTTTATGAAGGTGATGAAGGTTCTAGAGAAGAAACCATCAAGGAACAGCTGAGGTCACTTGGGTTGTTCAGCCTAAACTGGAGGCTGGGGTGACATCTCATAGCACCCTAAAGCTTCTTCAGTGGAACTGTCAGATGCTGATCCCCCTAGTGACAGGATATGAAGCTGTGCCAGGGGAGGTCTAGGTTGGATAACAGAGTTTTCCCCCAGAGGGTGCCTGGGCACTGGAATAGTTGCCCAGGAAGTGGTCACAGCACCAACCTGACAGAATTCAAGAGGTATTTGCACAATGCTCTCGGGCACATAGGGTGACTCTGAGGGATGGTCCTGTGCAGGGCTGGCAGCTGAGCTCTATGACCCTTGTGAGTCCCTTCTAACTCAGGATACTCTGTGATTTTAAGAATCTTTATGAGTTTTCCCCACCTAGATCAAATTCAGGCTCAAGGGTCCTATATAGTAATTTTTATTCTAATCACATCAGAAGTAATTGTTCAGTCTTCAATTTTTCTCTAAGCCCAGGTGACAAAATATTTCTCCACTAGCAACACCATGTGGTCAACATGTCCACATCTCTATATGTCCCAAATGACATTTATCTGCCTCTAAGTTAGCCTTTTATGTTTAGGGTGAAAGAGGGTATCCTCCCTGTGCTGGAGACCTGTAATTCCTGTGTCTGTGCAGATCTTCCAAGCTGTGCCTGGCCCCTGTCTCTAAGCCAGAAGTGGGATGCTCCCACTGTATTTTCATGGCAGATGCTGACATGTCTTCATGTGCAACTGTCTAAAGAGATATATTTGGATACCTGTATCTGTGTTTCTGTAGTGCTATGCTTGGGTTACAATCACTGAACTCTCTGACTTCAAACATTGTTGTAGCTCAAAATTAACACATTGAAAGAGTTGTGGATTGTGGTCCAGGACCTGCAGAACCTGTAGTGAGGCTCAATGCATTGCTTCAGCAACCATGTTCCCTGTGCTTTTTCCTCTAGGAAATCTCACAGCATGATGTCATTTCCACTGCCTCTTCTCCAAACCTTACAGCCCTTTCTCAAATAGTTCTTCTGCCCATGATCAACCTAAGTTGATAAGCATTGATGCCTTTCATCATTCACTTCCTGCTGTTCCAGAACATCTCCTGAGGAGATGGCATCTGGAAATACATTCCTTTGCAGCACAGATGCCATCTTTCCTCAACAATTCTGTTATCCTGACTGCTGCTGTGATTTATTGCTTACTGCTCTTGGCTGTGATGTAGTCAGATCCTCTTTGTTTGTTTGTTGAATAGTAAACATAAATTTCATAACATACCAGTATTTTCAAAGTAGTATGAAAGACATATGACATAAGTTTATTACCAGTGTGCTTTCTGAGCGAAATTATTGAAAATTTCCCCCAGTGCTCACTGTTGAGCACTGGTGACCTCATGGATCTTTGTATACAGAGCTTGATCTGGACACCTGCCACATCAGGACTGCACTGCATTGATCACTTCCATAATTCATTTGCTTTTATGGAAGAAATTTCCCTGCTTTGCTGCCAAAGGAAATGAGTGATGTACCTGGAGCTGATGTTTAATATTTTTAAGATCTGAAGCCTTCCTATTCAACAGATAACTTATTTTCTTTGTGGTTTCTCACAGAACGTTCTAATAGTAAAATGTATTGTTTCTTCTTTTTGATCTTAAGTTTCATTATGTTATCAGAGAGCTTGTAGTGAATTATCTGAAGTGCAAGAGTATTCCCTGTATAATAAGTACTTTCAAAGGTCAAGATGAAGCAAATTAGCTGAAGGAAGATAATTAATTATGTACAGATCAATTTTTGGTATTGCAGTATGAAGTCAAGAATACAATAATAAAACTTGTCTGCTTTTGTTTTTTGTAATAATTTTTTTTATGGGCAAGGAAGCTTCTATTATAGATGACAGTTTTTTTTTTCCTAAAGTTTGTAGTCTAATTACTTCAAGGAAAATGAAGAATAAAATTTAATACAAATGCTGATGAATTCAACCTTAAGAGTACAGGTATTTCTCATTTCAAGTGAGAAACTGATCTTTCTCATCTTTTCCACAGTACAATCATATTTTAGATTTTCAGAAGGGTTCTTAGGAGACTTGGTGGTTGGTATAGTGTGGAGTGTTCAGGGACCTACAGGATCAACAACAGATGTAGGGACTCAACACTATAACTGACAAAATCCCTTGGAATACTCTATCCCATCTGAGTCATGTTGTTGCTTCAATACCAACCTTTGGATTACACCTGTTGATGAGGTCTGACCTGCTTTCAGACTAGTAACTTCTTCTCAGTCCTGTAGTGAGGTGTTTCCATAATTTGATATATTTTTTTCCTTGGCTGTGTTTGCCAATCACTTCACATCTCAATGTACACAGTACTGGGACTTGTTAAACAGATAGGAATTCTGTATTGACTTGCGAAGTTGTAGAAATAATACTGCTATCCAGAACTCAAGCTTTGGGATATTTACCATTGTGCTTGAAGTCATAAGTTACTTATCTCCAGGGGACAGAAAATAACAACATTTTCTTCTGAGTCATTACACTTAATAATTGAAGATCTACATGCTAAATAAAACTTCTTTCCCCTGGAAGCAAAAGCAATTCCTGCAAGCAATATATAAGGCTAAATAGGCAATGTGTCTCATTCCACTTACTCTAATGGTTCTCTGACTGAATTTTCTTAGATTTTGCCATATGCTGAGTGGATTATGAACATGGTTAAAACTGTGAAGTAGAAAATGCTGAGCAAAACCAGCAAGTCAATTTAAAAACAGCTTAAAAATAAATCATTGTTGGGAAATTATTTATGATTTTCATAAAAAAATCTTTTTAAAAACTTACACCATACAATTTTTAATATCAAGTCCAATAAAAATGAGAAATCTCATCACAGAATTTAGAGGTTGGTTACACTAGGTCCTGTGTTTAGTGGCTATGTTTGTAGGGAAGGGAAATATCTTTAGTTTTGACTACAGTTCCTTATGAACCGTATTAAAACACAAAACTCTCCTGTATCCGTCCATGGAAGATTACAACTGATTTTTTTTATTTTTTTTTTAATACGTCAGGAAGCTTCCTGCAAGAATTGCTATAAAGACTTAAAAAATATAACAGAGGAGAGCTCTGTGTAGAGTAAGAAGCTTCCTATCCAGTTTTCTTCAAGGCAGAGTCTTCAAGTGAAACAAACTCAAGCATTCAGTAAGATTTTAATTCAAAACTCAGTGTTTAAGGATTAGGCAATAATCCTAAAACAGAAACTAATGAACTGGAGCAAGGGGGTTAGGGAAAGAGATATTTAATGTCCAGTGCAGTTGCCAGTCCAGATATGTGTGAATGCACCTGTGTGCTATGGAAATAATGTCCACCAAAGAAAGACTTTTTTCCTTTAGGAAAAAAATTTTGAGCCGCCAAAAACTACGTGTCTGCCTGGACAGAGTTCCTGACTATACTCTTGTGTAGAAATTGTGATTAAACCTTTACATACTTAGTTGTGTGCCTGTCATAAGAATGAGCAGCAATGTACATTTGTGAGCAAACTCTCTGCTCTATGGGTGATTTTTTTCTGTCTTCATAAAAACTATATTTTCAGAGTCTCAATGACGTCTTTATTTCTCCCTGAGTGATGGATTCAAACTGCATTTGTTCTGGTCTTTCCTTGTGCAGTGCAAATTGAGGTCTGGACAGTCTTGAACAGATTTCAGATGTCAGAGGGGAGATGGAACAAAAGTGGGCTGCTTTGCTTGGAATGCTCCTCCTTTATCTAACACCAGGATATGCCCAAGCACACAGCAGTGAAAAAGTGCAGTTATTCAAACTACACCGCTCTAAACCTGGCTGGCTCAGAGCCACAGGACCTGATTTTATTTCCAATGCCACTCTAAGTTGAGTAAGGCGTCCTAAAATGCAGAATGATAATGTTTAGGGCTGGATTACAAATCTTGTGCAGAACTCTATTTTGCCTTATCCAAGTGCTGTCATCACCCATGTACCTGTACCTTCACGTGGATGAGGTAGAATTGGCAATGCTTCCTCTCCTCTGCCACCCCTGTGAGGTTGTTTGAGGAATGTGTAATCCAAGCCCAAGTCACTGGTCAGTCACTGACCCCTCTCCATGGATTAGCTCAGTACTGAGTTCAGGCTGGCAGGGCTGAGCATGTGGCTGCTCACACTGGCTCGAGTGAGGGCTGGCTGGGCAGCAGGTATCAGCTTATTTCTATACCCCTTGGCAGAGAAATAATGAGAGGCTCTCCCAGCCCAGCATGAGCAGGCACCATTACAATGTCAGTGCTGCTCTGGAGCAGAGGTTTCCTGCACAGTCTGCCAGCTCCTTCCCAAAGCAAAGGAAAAATGGGAATTTCCAGGCCCAGCAGGCCTGAAACCTTCTGCTGTGCCATGAATCAGCACAGCAAGAGATTCCCTTGTGCAGAAGAAATTCTGCTCTTGAAGTTTTTGGAGCCCCCACAGTGAGTGGGTGAGTGTCCCTCTGGTGTATGTCTTGTTTTTCCTATGACAGGGAGATTTGGCATGGGATGAAGTACAGCACTTGGACCCAGCCAGGCAGCTGATGTGACAACAATCCACCCTTAGGGAAGTGGGATCCCTGGCACTGATGTGTTGCAGCATGTCAGAGTGCAAGAGAACAGGATTCAGATGAGAAAACATCATGGGAACAGAAAAAGAGCAGAGCTTTAACTAGGAGAAAAAAAAATAAATCTTTTCTGAGAGGAAGAAAAAGAAAAGAAAAAGAAACCAGCCTTCAGGGTGTTTTTTCTATTGACATAAGCATGCACAAAAACATTCCAAATCTGATTTTAGGGTGAAATGTCCACTTTACTATAGACTCACAGTAAATCCTTGAGCATTTAATGCTCAGAAGTAGCTTCATTTCCATCTTGATTTTGATCCATTCATTTCTTTTCCCTGTGTCCTGCAAACAACTCTGCAACAAGGCAGCAGCCAAATACTTTTTTACATAAACTATGTGGGTTTGAGGCCAGCACTTACCAGAGTCAGTTGAGAAACTCCACTTCCATGGTCATTGGATCAGATACTGATAGAGTGGCATTTAAAAACAACCAAGGAATTAAGAGCCTCTCAGCTAATTAGACAAATGCTGGCACATATACTCTTTCCCCCATCTGCCATCTCTCAGACAGCTTTGTGGTTAGGAACAGTATTTCTTGACATTCTCATGGCAGATACCATATGGTTTCAGACAAATTCTCTGGCCACAACTCCACTGGGTAGGAATTTAAACTTGTTCTAATCTTCTTGTTATATCTGATTTTGCATTAACCAATTTGTCTTACCTGTGACTGTGATTTCTTTCCAAATTCACCAGTGCATTTTTCCAAATTCTAGCCTGTGCATTTCAAACACAGAAGTGTTTTAGCCAGACAAAAAGATGTGAGTGCAATGTCTGAATGAATTCCCCAGGGAGAGGGGGAAAAGTGTAGAATATGATTGCAACATAAATAATGTAATTTATGGCCCAAGCTACTTCAGATTCTTACCTTCCTCTCTTCTTTAAATATCTAGTCCACTTAGAAAACGCTGCATTTGTTTACTTGGTTTTAGTTTGCATAATTAGAATAACCTGTATCATAGGCTAGTTCATAGTAATGTAGTATTTACATAGTATTTATATAGTATTTAATTACGCTCATTTGGAAAATAAGAATAGCGGGGGTCTGAACATGGAAATTCTTGAATTTGGCATGGGGCTTGCCTTAAAGACCTCTCTTATCAGCTTTTTTCTGTAAGCAAGATTTGTAACAGACAGAAATGCAGGCAACTAACAGAAAAACTTGTAATATTACAGAATCAAAACTCTTAGCTAAATCACACTCTGATTAGGTTAATTCATTAGTACTAAAGAAACAAACTCAGACTGTAGTATGATTAAATGGGATTCTTACAGTGATTAAAAGCTTTTTTAATTCCTTTTTTGGCTCTGATTTAAAAATTAAAAAAAACTAAGACATATCTTCTTGGAAGAAATCCAACTTAAGTGCAAGTTGACCCATGGGAGGCTTCTTCTCATGGCTCTGCATGAGCCACCTGCAATTACTACAAATTATCTGACTTGTTCCAAGCTGTGCATCTTTGCTGAGACACTTTGTCAAGTCCCAGTTTCCATACTGAGCTTTGTCTGAGTGGGTGATACTGGGCTCAAGGCTGTTGTTCTAGAAAAATCCAGAAATACATTGACCTTGATTTTTCAGTATAGATTAGGCAGCCCAGAGAGTCTTGCCCACTGTTTGGGGTTTTGTTGTCAGTGATTAGCCAGATTGCAGTTCTATAAAATAATTTATCCTCAGGTGAGCTGTGCCAGGTAATAACAAGGCTTATGGACATCTTTAAGGAAATCTGCAGCTTCCTAGAAATGCAACTGCAGCTCTGCCATGGAGCGTGGTACTAAAGGTGTTTTATTAGGATTTTGGGGTGGTTGTTTCTGGCATAGTAGTAGAGGGGTAAAAGCCTGATGGAGGAAGGCTGGATGTTTGGAATGGGGGGGGGAAGCTCTCAGGTGTTTTAGCTCCCATGAAGAGGCCAGAAGGAGGGGATGCAGGGATGGAGGATGAGAGGCTTTGCATGAGCTTGTGAAGAGGTGTGGTGAGAAGAGACACACTGGCAGGCACCTCAAGGCATGAAAGAGACACTTTGATTCCTCACCTTCAGGATGAGATCTTGTTCTCAGAATTGCTGTGTCCACATGTGATAGATGAGAAGAAAGCAAGCTCTGTGGTACTGTCAGCTGGGAGCAGCAACGTGAGCCTGCTGCTGGCAACGCCTTCTGTGGGAAGTTGCTGATGGAGACAACTTTGACAACAGCCACTGCAGCCTTCTCAGGCTTCAGGAGCTCTTCTCCTCAAGATTTAGCAGCACTAGGAGCTCAAAAGGAAAACAAAACAGAACTTCCTTTTATTCTGCTGAATACCCAGATAAGGAAGTTGCCCAGGGGCTTGACGTCTCCTGAATATCATTTAAACATCTTTTGTCACCAATGGAGACTCTGTCATAAAGGCCTTGTGATCTCTCATGATGGGGTCTATGTCACATACACAAATTAAGAGTCCTAAAAACGATTGCTACTCTCTGTGGAGGTGTTGGGGATGCTGGCTAGAGCTGCTGTGGAGGATCATTTTCCAGAGAGGAGGAAAATCAGTCCTATTTTTGATGCACAGAGAGCAGAATGCCTTGCAAGCAAGTGCACGTGCTGCTGTAGCCCATGCTGTACATTTGATCCAGGCAGGGACTGGGTTTTATTTTAATGGGTTATGTTAACTTGAAAGAATTAGTAAAAATTAGAGGCAAGCTAGCATGGTGATGATCACCAGCTTTCCATGGGGTCCTGCAATGCCTCTTATGACAAAGAGCTTTCATAAATTGTACTGTCAGGGAAAGTTGCATGGGTATGGCCCCACAAAAATAATAGAAGTTGTAGTGGAGTTGATCTTGGGTTAAATCTTAATCATGCACTTCTTGTCACACTTACTGCTTGCACTAAAGGATACAATACCCTGCTTTTCTCTCTGCCTCAGCTCCAGATCTCTTTTTATTTTGTTCCTTCCCCACTCCCACCCCCTCTACTCCCCAGTTTTATGAGCAGGACATTCTAGAGAGTAATGTATTTGGGCTACTGCCTCTCAAAGAGGTAAACAGAAGGAAGAAATTGCCCTTAGGCCAGCTAGCAGAGCTTTTTCTCTCTAAGTCAGAAAGCTTTGGAAGACTTTTCCTACTGAGATGATTGGCTTTTAAATGGAAACCAAGGGTCATTTATGGATAGACTTCTCTGGTGATTACACAGGGAGAAGGAACTGTCATGTAGAGAGCCTCATTCACTTCACTGTCAGTTTATTGGCTGAAATTTGCTCACTGGAATAGCTTCCACCCTGTACACATAATTCAAAAATAGAAGAAAAATAGCAGAAAAGAAGGCAAAATTAAATGCTTCCTCTTGAGTCATGGATGCTAGCAGGGATTGTTATAGATGCAGAGCCTTTTCCCTTAAAAACCACGCATGTTTTTTAAATCAGGGATTAAAATCTTTCAAGTTTGTTTTATTCATCAGTAAATCAAGCTTTCTGAAATTCTGTCTCAGAACACTGAAGGTGTCATGTAACATTTATTTCCTGTGACTGGTAATTCAGATCTTGGAGGTGAGATAATGAATCATAGCAAACTCTCTTAGGGAGAGTTTTCTGTTTCTTTGGGCTTTTTGGTTTGTTTTGTTTGGTAGTTTGTTTAGGTTTTTTACTCAGTAGAATTCCAAGTGCTTGTCAAAAATACACAATATCTTTTTTAGTTGTAAAGTGGACAACCAAAGGCAAAAGTATATAAAAAACAAATTCTCTCCTACTCAGTCCTTCACCTGAACCAGAGGTAACAGCATAAATCAAAGGTCAGAAAGAATCTGCAGGATATAGAGTTTGGATGTCTAAAAAACAAGAGCCATCATTTTTTGTCCTGTTTCTCTTTCATTGAGACAAAGAGATTTAATTTGGCAAAAGCTTGTCATTTTAAATGATATGTAGTCCTCAGAGGAGGTTTTCAGAGATAAACAATCAAGACATAGCAGGTTTTATCAGTGTATTAATCTGATTTTAAGAACATATGTTTCAGGTTTCAGATTAAGATTATATTTCAAATTCAAGTATTTATGATAACTCCTTCTGCATTTCGACTTCCACATTTGAAACACTATTATTTCAGCTAGTGAGCCAATGTAAATTTTCAGGTTTCATATCAGTATGTCTAAAGACATTTGAACCTCTTTTTTATGGCAGACAGTCCTGCAATTATTTTCATTTAATCTTACTGGAATAGATACTGAGATTTTTCTCCTCCAGGTGTGGTTTTTATATCTGGTACTGAATAAAAAAAAAATAAATAAAACAGCAGAACAAAATAAAAAATGACAAACTAATTTTTATGATACAATTAACATTAAATTACTTATTATCTTTCTGATCTTTCTGTCAATCTTTATATAAAATGATCATGGATTATACTAAAATTTTTCTTAAAAGTTCCCCTAGGACTATAGCAAAAGATTAATTCTGAGTATCTGCTCATCTGAATGTATTAATTTTTTTATTTCTTTTATTGATTTTTTTTCTTTATTATTATTACCAAAAAAAAAAATAAGCCATCAAATTTTCCCTATGGCTTCCAGGATACTAGGTGTTTGCTCTGTACTTCAGGAATAGAAACAAAAAACAGAACAGAAAAACAAAACAAGGCAGATGTAAATGGTCCTGGCTGGAGTTGTCAGGAGAACCATGTAATCTATATTTCACTTAATCATGGTTTTATATTAATTTGAGTTCAGCAATACTATAAGGCTTTGCTTCATAATGGTGCTTTGGATGCTATGTTTTAAAATATGGCACTGATCTCATTCCATTGTTTATTTTATTATATGCTGGTCTACAGCACAGATCACCCTTAATTGACACATATTACATTGTGAATTTCATATTTATAGAGCAATGCAGAGTTTCTTCTCTCTTGGCTGTATTTGCTCTATTTGAACCAAATCTTTAAAAAAAGGTTGTAAAGCCAGCATCACACTTTGTCTGGAGGCTCTCTCAGATATGACCTATGAAATGAAAAAGGCTTGTGCAGCATCAAGAAAAAGTCCAAAATACTTTTAGCCAATTATATGTTCTAAGGGGAGACTGATCAGGATGCACAAGGGTCTGGTACACTGTCCATTCAATCTCTTTTTTGCCTGGAATTTATAAGTGCTTATTCTATTTGGCAACATCTGAAACAGTGAAACATCAATCAGTAGAAACAACCTTGAAGGCCTGATCTACTCAAGCTGATGAATTTTGACACTCTTGTAACTCAATCATTTTTTTCTTTATCATTCCTCTTTTTCCAGGATTGTGATAGAAATTTGATAATTTTTATCGATTGTTCTTCCATGGAGGGAAATAGGAGAGAGGTACCTCTGTCCTCTGTGTCTTGGGCTGAGTATCTCTGGATGGTCAGCCAGCCAAGAACTCAGACATTCATTTTCTGACCTGCACAGCTAATCCATAGCAGTTTCTCTAATGTTACCTTATTTTGTCCTATTTTCTCAGAAAAAGGACTTCTGTCTGTCCTATAGGCAATGTACTCTTACTCTGTGCTCTTCCAGTCTAACACTTATTCTTAACTGGCTTCTGAAAATCAAATTATTGTGAACATTTTACAGTAATGTTTAAATAGTTCCAAACCTAAATCAGTGCTTTAGATAGACAAGGTTATCTGCAACTTCTACAGTATTTTCCTAACCCAAATTAAATGGGGATGTAAATAACAAAAACTATTTTGTGAGGCACTATGATAGAAGTCAGGAAATGCAAGAACAGGGAATTGCTCTCAAGCCAGACACAATTTCCTTCTCATATGTGTGTGTATATAAATATCTTTCTATATATATTTGGCAAAATTCTGTATTTCACTACAGATGGAAAAGTTCTTCCTGAAAAGGCAGACCAGTTCTTGTGTGTCCCCAGCAGAAGCTGATTGTGTTGGCACTCTTACAGGAGCCTTAGCAAAGTGCAGAGGGCAGCTGGAGTTGAGAGCCAAGTTAGAAGTGTTTAATTTCATGAGATCACAATTGTCAAATGGTGATAAAAACACTGCTTAGTGCTGAGAGTTGTGCAGCTTAGCAGGAAGCTGTGAGGTGTCAGAGTTGGGACTGTGCAGAATGAAGGGCAGCTCTTCTTAAGCTTGAAAGTGTTAATAAAACGTGCCAGGGACAAGAAAAGTTTTTGTTTGTGTGTGTGTATCTCTACCTGTGTTGTTTTGTTTGTGTGTGTGCCACTCCAGGACCCAGGAGAGGTGCTGATTTGACAGCCACAGTGCCAGAACACACTGATTACCTGCTGAACATGCCCAGAGCTGGCAGCAGCAGGACAAGTCTCAATGTGCCTGGAAGGGCCATTCTCCAGCTCAGTCTCTGCCCAACAGGAGCCAGGCTTTCACAGGCTCTTTGCTCCCTTTCAGGCACTCAACAGCTTTGCATCCAATGTGCCAAAAGCTTCTGAGAATATGGATACTGACTCTGGCAAACTGGAATCTGTCCATGAGTTCTGGGAGTTTTGCTACTGGATATCTCACTGACATGGTCAACGAGTGCCAGTCTTGGTTGTGGTTTCACTGATGTGAGCATTTGCTCACTAAAAGCAAAACTGAGAGGTGTGTTTAATTACAGCTACAGTGCAGCCAAAGTGGCCTCCTGAGTGTGGCTGTGTTAAGGCAGACATGACTGAAAACTGGATCTCAACAGCTCTTGTCAGAAGAATATCAATTTCAATTTCCTTTTCATTATCCAATTTCAACTGCAGGGCAAAAAGCTGCTGCTCTTTCATAGACAGTGTGGACTTGATCCCTTGTCATAGACAATATTAATTTCAGCATACACTTCCCCCACTCCCAAGAGATTTCTAGGCTCTATTTCCACATCTTGTTCGTAGAAAAGGACTAAACCAGTAGAAAGCCAAGCATAGAGTGGAAAACATTTCTGGAATTTTTACTTCTTGTAGATTGTGTTAGTAACTGGTAGAATGTCCATAAAACTTGTATATAAGGGGAAACAAGACTTTTTGCAGAAGAACTATGAATGGTGGTGAAATCTGATAAATGCATGGTTTTCCTCTTTGTGAGTGTGAAAAGCAAACCTTGTTGCATCAATGCAGATTTATTCTCTGAAGTCAGTGGAATGTTTTCTTTGATGAGATCAGTTTTGGTTTGTTGTTTTTTTTTTTTTACAAACCCTAATCACAGACTGAAAACTCTACCTCCTAAGAAAATACAAATAGTTTTATTTAAATAAAACTTGAAAAATGTCTGATCCTGAAGAATAGCATATTCCCAAAGCTGCACAGAGGAGACTGTAAGAGGGCTGACACTAAACCCTGAAGAATCCAGCTTGCCTCAGTGCTCATGAGAATTCAAGAGAAAGCCCTGCTATCAGGAATACATTTGGATTTAAAAGATTAATTCTTACTTCCTGGGTATTATGTTACCTTCCTAGCCTGCGTTTGTTATGGGACAGACAGAACATTGTTATCTGGGTGATACAATCACTGCCAAGGTTGTGGCATTACAGTGAGTAATGGATGTGAAGTATATGAAGAAGGGTTAGATTTGAGACAAATCCAGACAGATTGCCATCTAACCCATTTTGCAGAATAGGATCTCATGAAAGTAAAAGTTAAGATGGAAATGAAACATAACTGATTGAGCTGGTGCATTATAAATAAGTTCTTTTAAAAAAAGGCAGTTAATAATTTGATTACTTTTATATATAGTCCATGAAAACACAAATTTTACAAATTATGCAATTAAAATATTTGTAACAGGAATCACAAATAATAACAAACATAAATATTCGTAGGCTAGATTCTTGGAGGGCTGGAGGTTTTTTACACAGCACAGTTTTGTGATGCTCTGCTGAGTTCCTCAAGGTGGTGGAAAGAACTGCATTGTCCTGACAGAAGCCTTCTGTGGCATGAAGGCTGGACCAGGAAAGTCACAAGAAAACTTGCTTTAGTACAGAAATGAGCAAAGGAAGCCTCTTGCAGAACATGGAGCTGGATTTTTCTGGCCATATTCTGTTTGATGGAATCCTTCCCAAATACAATGTACTTGTGCCTAGTAATGGTTGGTCCAGAGATTTATTGGCTGTCATTTTCCTATCTGGGGAGCAGTGACTTTGATTTATTATTTGACAAATCTGGCAACTACTTGTGGATATTAAAAGAGCTTTTCAGAGGTGGAAATATTTCAATGATATTTACATTTCTCCTCTATAGTTAAATGTCACCAGTTTCAGCAGGAGAAACAAATGTTATTTTTGGGGTGGCTTAGGTGACTGTTAATATCTTCCAAATGACTTATGGGAAATTACAGTGTGCTGGGGTCAAGGGAAGCCACACACCCTGCAGTCATTCCAGCTGGTTCATCCTTCCCATCCATGTTGCAATGTCTGCCCAGGCTTCTGGCACTCAGAACTAAGCACGGATTTTCCATGGAAAGCTTGTCCCAGCAGAGAGTTTGTTGTCAAGACTGATAGCACCCACTGACCTTGCAGGAGTGCTATGCAGTTAATTGCATTAGGGTATGCAAAGGAAAGGGAATTTTATTATCTTGAAGTTCAACCGTAGCTGATGGCTGCAATACCCATTCCCTCTCATGCTAAATCTTGTTTCTGTGTCTCCAGTAGTATCAGCAGTTCAAAAACAGCTCAGCTATTCCTTCCCAAGCTGCAACTATGCCAACATAGCCTTTCCCCATCCATTTACCTTTATTTCTGCGATTCAGCGCAATACAAGGAGCCCACATGAGTTTGCATGGAAATCCAGCTCCTAATTCCTCTCATTCTGAAAGATGTCTTCCTTTGAAACAAAGAGACACCATGTATTGACATACACAGCCTACAAATTTAATTCCTGGAGTCACATGTTCAAAGAGTCTCATGGAATTCCAACCATGGAGCAAAAGCTTCTGAAGACAATTTAGTTCTTCTAAGTGTACTGGTATATGAATGATTCAAGCCATAGTTCAGGCTGAAATTTCAGACATTAAAATAAAGCCCAGTCGTAGTGACCAATGTTTTAGAAAGTACTTGGGCTAGGTTTTTCAGCATTTTCATATTGCATTTGTTCAGAAAAACCCCCAGGAAATACTTCCTGTATTACAGGAGGAGGAAAACAATGGAAATAACTATAAAATTGACCATAACTCTTTGGACTCCTCATGTTACAATATCACCTGTCCAGAATACCTGCAGGTTAGTAGGATTTATCAGTTGCCAAATCATGACAATATATAGAGAAGGTTATACTCTGCTGATCACAGAAATTTGGGGGTTTTTATAGGTGCAGATGAGAAATTCCCTTACTTTTTTTTTTTTTTTTGAGACACGAAGCTGACTGAGGTGAACCTCAAGTAGTTTCCCAAGAATCCATGAATATATTAAGCTACTCAGATGTGTTGCTATGTGAAAATACCCATGTAGACTCTCCAGCAGTGCCCAAACCTAGCTGACAAAGCAATAGTAAAGCTAGGGGAAGAGCAAAGATTACAGAAGAGGTTGTGAAAATATGCTAGAGACTGGAAGAATATTTGGGGGAAACTTGAACTCTGAGCATTCCTGGGTCAGGTGTGGTGTTGCTGCTTTCAGTAATCCTCCATGGATTCCTTTTCCTGTTAACCTGTCCATTCCCCTCCAATTCACTATTTGAAACTTTTTATTTTGGAAGAAGTATGAACAAACTGGTTGGAGCTCCTTAGGTCTTGTATACTTTACCTGAGGACTGAGCTTTTTCAGAGAAACACAAAAAAAGAGCTGAGTCTGACTGATGGGAGACTGTTGATTCCCAGCAAACCAACTTAATATTTTTAAGCACTGGTGATACCTAAATCTATAGAGATAACATCTGATAGATTTGAGGGGAGCAAACTGTGATCTCTCAAACACTTGCACACCAAGAGGAGGTAAAATAGTTTGTCAGTCCTGTACTGCATGGCACCTGCATGGTAGCTGCTTTTGGCCTTCCTCTGCCACCTGTAAGATAAAAACAAAATTCTCACTTGACAGAGAATTATAATGGTACATCATATGTCTTTAATATTAATTTAATTGGCTGCTGTAAGAGTGCAGGGATGAACAGCAAATGTTAACTTGGTTCTGAAGGAAAGCAATGGCCATGAAGTTGTCAGCAGTCACATGGAAGTCCATCTCTATCTGCCTTGGAGACAATAGAGCAGAGGCAGAAAAAAAGTGTTAACTGTTGTTTAAATACTTTTTCTGCCTCTGATGACAGCTGTGAGTCCTAATTAATAAAATATTCCTTAGAAATTTCTGCAAAGGCTTGTCTGGGAGGTACCATGCTTGTGGAATTTGCAAAATGTTTATGGGCTCGTCCCATAAACATTGGCAGCTCAGCAGGTTCTTACAACCCTGAGAGGTCCTATTAACTTAATTGTGGCATGAATTACTGGATATAAATTATGGTTGGTGTGTTATTAGTAATATTACTATTTTTATTGTTGCTATTTTTATAATTAATATAATTTCACAAAACTATGAACAATTTCTCTGCCTTGCTTATTCACTTTATGCCACTCTGATTTTTTTTCCTGAAAGAACCCTTGCATGCACAACTGACAAATAGAGAAGAAGGGTTGATTATCTCCTATACATTTAATAGCAGTATTTTACAGTAACAATCTTGAAGACATCTTCTCAGTAAAATGATTTTTATTGTTATAGAAGGGTACAAATTCCATCCTCTCAAAGATGAGTATTAGACTGGCCCATAAATGTGATGCATGCCCAAACCATAAACACACCATGTACTCAGAAATTACCATCTTTCCATGGAGGAAATTTGTGGATGTTTCTCAAAATTGCACTTCCATCTTGGAGATAGCCTCCGGAGTATATCAAATATACAGTATCAGCCTTTTTCTGCCTTTTATGATGATTTCCAAGAGTAATTGGTGCTCATTAACATTAAATTTGCTGTAAAAATGTACTTAGAGTTCATCATGAACTGGTAGGAGTTTGCTGAGTTTTTATTCTTTTATGGTTCCTACATGGCACAAAACGATAGTGGAAGAGAAAATAATAGAAGGGTCAAGAGGCCTGGGAGTTGTTTTATTTCACAGGCTTGCAGAGCACATCCAAAGAGGAACTATTGATGGCAGAAGTATAGAATTAAAAAGGAAAAAAACAGGAACTTTTTATGACTTCTTGCACTGTCTTAGGCAAGAAGCCATAAATCAGCAGCAAGGTCATAGCAGTAGATCACAAAACAGGTCACTCCAACACAGGCTGGATTGAATTCTGGTGTGTCCAAGGGCAGCTTTTGATACTGCTGCTTTTCCTCAGTGTGGAGTGAAGTACTCAGGGGGGTATCAGTGGCACAGATGGCAGAAGACACAACAGCAGTAACCCTGTACCCCTTGAAGGCACAGTTTCTCCCTCTTTCTCTTTCCCTTCTTGTTTCGTTTCTTCTGGCTGGTTCATGATCATCCACCACTGACAGGAAAAAAAAAAAAGAAAAGAAGTCATAGGTCTGGTTAGGATGAATCTCTTATGCTTTGCTTATTTCTCTTTTCTCTTTCTTCCTTATTTCTTATATAGCTTCTTTTTTCGGTCTTTCTTTCCCTCCCTTCCTTCTTTTATTCAAAACAAAGAATAAAATCACAACAATTGCAACTGCACTTAGCCCAGCTGGACTTAACACCTACATAACACCACATCATTTCTCAGCTGAACTTCATCTGAGTCCCTCCATACCACCTCAGATCTCTGATTTTTATTTAAGGTCTCTTTATAGCCTCTGAACTACATAGTCTTCTAATTCTCACCAGAAAAAAATGCTGCTCCCTCCTTTCCCCTACACAGTAAGTTAACATGACCTGTGTTATTCTATCTCCTTCCTAATGCAGTTTTTATGAGGCATTTATATTATTTCGCTTTCATAATGTTAATTAATGTCATGTATTCTGACAAGAGTTCTAAGTCTACTTAACTTGTATAGCTTGTTGTGTGCAACTTATTATTGATTCAAGCCCTTTCCTCAACCTTGAGAAAACACTAAACAATTAGCAAGGGGAAATGGCCTTTCTAAAAGCCATTTTCTTCAAAGACCTTAAATGGTCTTATTTGCTCTTCTGCATTTCTCAATCTGTATATGCCAAGGAGAAAAAAATGTGCATTAAAAATAAATATTTCCATTTTTACCATTGAGAAGAAATAGAGTGTTGTCATAGGACAAAAAAGAGGTAGAGCTCTGCACAGTCTGTGGGAGAGATATTTGGAGCCTCCACCTGACTGCAGCCATTACTCCTCCAAACTCCTCAGGATATATCATGCAGAGTCATAAAGGAAAACTGTCCTGGCTTCTTGACTTCTCTTCACCACCAGTGAGAAGCACCAAGTTCACACTGGTCTCTCTAGGCTTGGTTGGTATGTCTAGGACTTTGTCTATATCTTAGAGGTACTCCATGGTGAGATTTATTTAAACAAATTCTTTTATTTCCCTAGTGAGCAACATCTTCCCTAAGGACACTACATGGATACAACCTGCAATTTTCTGTAAAAATGGCAAAGTACATTTGCCAAATTATTGTTGGTACCATCTTGAGCCCATAAAAGTGTCATTCCCTGATGTGGTCATGTCTGAACTGTTTTCATACCTCTAACAAATTTCTGCATGTTGGACTTCATATCATCTTTCCATAATGCCCAGTGCTCAGCAAGTGGCCTTTTGCATCTTGGCATGCTGTGGAGAACAATGTGAGGACAAAATACAGTTGATTTAAACCCTAGTGAAACCCATTTATTTTAACTTGTTTTTCTCTATTCTAAGCCATAATAGAAGCATTCACCTCCTCAGTAAGACTCACAGGTGCCTGGGAAATAATGAACAAATTAAAAACCTCACAAAAACCTATGAACTGAAACTTGCTGCTCATCTGGAGTTGGCATTCCAGACCAAAGAGTGGTTAATTCAGTCTCATTTCTTTCTGCTTTTTGCTGGGGTACTCAGCCCAGCCTAAAACATCCTCAGCATTAAGTGAAATTATTTTGTTTGACATTTCAGTGAGAGCACTTAGGCAGTCAGCCACATCTAAGAAACTGGTGAGGAAGTTTTCCCTTACTGCCTGCAAGTTGTTCAGGACAGGCTTCTACCCCAGTCCCTGGGAATGTCAGTGCATCCATCACCACACTCAGAGTCCTACAATGCCTTGCTGAAAAGGCTCTTAACTCTTAACTCACGTGTTTGACTTGGTGGTGGAGGGCTCAGGACCTTCCCACGGTAGGCTGGGGTGTGAGGGGGTTTGACAGCTGCTGCTTCTCTGCTGCAATGTTTCATCTGCCCTGACCCAGAACATGCCCTCAAGAGCAAACATAGGCTTCACACATGCTGGTGTCTCGACTGAGCCTGTAAATTTGGTGTGATGGCAGGGGCACCATGCAAGAGCACAGTCAACTGGAGTGCCTTAGGAGCTGGCATGGCAGTGTGGGAATGGTTCCCACTGCAGGACAGACCAGAGGGAGACGACTGTGCTGGGAGCCATTGCTTGCTGGCTGGGAAGGCACACAGACATCAGAGAGAATCTGCATGAAAGAGACTACAATATGAGAGAAAAATGAGGCTGTCACAATAAATTGTTATCCCTGGGTATCTGAATTAACACATCATTGGAACAAATTATACCGTTCACTCGAGTTCTGGCCCAGCCTTTTGCAGACACACAAAAAACATTACAATTTTATCTTCAGTTCATGCTGATGGATCTGTCTTCACCATGGTTACTCTCTAGCCAGTTTTTTGGATATTTTTTAAGAAGAGAGAGAGTAAATAATGGAGTTTCAAAAAAAGAGCTGTATCAGCACTGCCCACCATTGTATTTTCCTCACCAGCCCTGCCTTGCCTACACATGTCAGTGGACAGCAGAGAGCAGAGTTTTTCCTGATAGATGAGAAATCAGATAAACGCCTGCACTAGATAGAGTACAATTCTTCATGACTGCCTAGAACTACAATAAAAATCTTCACATCCATCCCAAGGGATACAGAGCAATGCAATCATGAATGATTGATATTCAGCCTGCTACAATACTCTGGCTCACTATCAGCCTTTGAAATAGGTTAAATAAAATAATTACATTTCAAGAGCAGTCAGGCCAGGGAATTTTTTTTTCCTTGTTGTGGTGTTGTCATTGGTTTTTGATAAAGCAGGTGGAGCACATACTGAAAGCCAGTGAATGTCAGGCATACTCCTAAAATATATGTGTGCATGAAATCTCAATTTGCCTTGATGAACTTAGGCTATAATAAATTAGTGTTCTTAAATGGATCCATTTGATCATACACACATACGTGCATACCAACATAACATGGCATCAACAATGCCCTCACCATTTTCCTGTGTTGTTGACTATGTCAAAAAGAAAAAAAAAAGACATATTTGTGGTGATTGTTGTGGTGGGAGGTTTATTTGATTATCTATTTATTTGTCTAAATGCCCTGGTCTTTTTTGCTGAGGAAGCCAGAGGTTTCCTCAGCAGTTTCTGTGGCAGAAACTCCTCCAAGGAGGATAAAGAGAGACTGATCTGCACGTGATCAAGTTCCTTGCAAACCACCTTCAAATTCAAGGCAGCACGAGACCCACTTACTGGGGTTCAGAAAGACAAATCCAGGGTAAAAGAGGCAGAGAGAACTACTTGTGGAAATAGGAAAACAGAGACTCTGTCTTGGGGATCTGTAAAAGTTTGGCTTGTTTGGTTGAGCAAATGGAGATGGGGAACAGTTACGTGGTCACTGCCAGTAAGTAAATAGAGATCGAAGAGAATACCAGGGACAAGAGCTACTAAAGTTTAGAAAAACTACAATGCAAGATGAGTCGTGGGAAGTGATGAGGGGGAGGGAATAAGTTGTCCATGAATGCATCCAGGAAGTTACTAAACTGTTCCATTGACCAAAGACATGCTTTTGTGGAGAAACCTTCCAATCAGGCCAAACAATTGTACTTCATTCATGAATTTTGCACTGAGATCCTATGGAACAGTTTCTTGGCATTAGAAATAGGCTAGATTCTTGAGAATTCTAGGTAGATGAAAAATAAAGTTATAAATTATCATCAGTCTAGATATTAAGCTCTTTTAATGAACCAAGCATTATACTGCAGTAATTTCAGAATTTGTGATCCAAACCCACGATGATTTTTACTCCTTTGTACCAAGGCACTGTGTAAAATGCACATAAGCTTGGGTGTATACACTTCTGTTTGTGGCAGAGACACTGGGCTTGTATTAGATATGAAGAAAAACAGTGGTATCTGTAGTTTTTTTGCTAGACTCTTAGATGTGGTGGAAAGTTTGATTGGAGTCAGTGGTGTTTTGATTTCAGACGATCTGGTGATTTGTTAACCTGGTTGAAAAATAACTTCTTCTTCTCAAAAATATTCTTTAATCATTCTGTGGTAGTTTTTCATATTTGTCTTTTTCCCTCCAGCTTCTCATAAAAAACAATAATAAAGTAGGTAATATCTGAAATTTAAAATAAAACCAAACCACATTCCATTGAGCAAAGATTTTATTTATTTTTATGAAAATGTCTGTGGTATTTAAAGTCAAATTTCAATGAAAGGGCAAGCTCAAAGGCTGGTTTTTTTATGCCTTCCAATCAAATCATATTCAGGAAATATTGTTGCCAGAGCTTGGCTGTCTGTTATCTTGTGAGTTTTCATTATTTCATGCATAGTGTCAGAGGGACATCTGACCCGTTCAAAACAAAAAGTCAATGTATAGGTTACACTCAGACAGTGTCTGCCCCATTCATTCACCATTTTACTTATAAGCTTCAGCACTTGGACTTCCTTTTAAACAAAATATTGTGCTTATTCCTTTCCTTGAATCAGTTGATTACAAAAAGCTCCTCACTTTCCTTGTTCTTTTTCCTTTTCTGACTCTGTCCAAATAATTTGTTGTTGAAATTAACAGTCTAACACATTTCTTGCCTCATAAGAGTCAGACATGCCAGACAATGGATTGCCATGAGGGCACCTAATGCAGGATTCTGCATTCTGACAGCACCCCTCATTTGCAAACACTTTTGGGATTGCTTGGTACAGTGTTGTCTTAGGAATAGTTTAAGATTCAAGCAATAGTTGAATATGAACCCATCCTGAACTCCCTGAATGCATCAAAGGACAAGGTTCAGGGAAATCTGAGATAGTACAGGAAAACAAATGTGAACAATTAGAAGGACAGAGGAATTATCTTTCCTGTTCACTGCTTTACTAAGCAAAACTTTTAAAACCTCTTTTCAATGAATGAAACCACAGGGTCACTCTACTTGTGATTATAAGGATGATTTATGAAGAGTGTTGTGGTAGATGGGTGTTAAGTGTGAATCACTGCAGTCTTTTCAGGAAAAGAAATAGGTCACAGAAAAGGATATTGCTGAAATACTGTGGAGATTTTTTTTCTCTTTCCATAGAACCAGAAAGGGTCTCAGACACAGCTGGACCTTCATGCTACTGTAGAAAATTGGGAAATATATTATCTATCAATTCATTCCTGTCTGTGCTTCAGCCGTCACAGAATTCAATCAATAGTAAAAGGCAGAAATTCTTCAGCTGACTTTCAGGAGTGAATTTTATACAATTAATAATTTTTTTCCTCACTAGTTGCTCTATGACACTAGTGCATACCTACTTACATGAAGAAAACTTTGGATGTCTATAAAAGGAACTCCAGAAGCTTGCATCTAGGAATAATTTAATCTAATGTACTGGGGTAATGCTTTTGGAAACAGTGTCAAATATTATGGGGTATTTACTTAAGGAAAGAAAGCCAGGAAAGAGATCAAATGGTACTTTGTCAGGGCAGTCAGACTGTTCCAGAAATAGGTGAGTAAGTATCCTGTATTATAAATGCATAACTGTGCTCTTTGGAAAGAAAAAATAAAAAATCCAAGAAAGTTTATTTAATCATACCTTCCATTTTTGATGAAAGTCCTAAACTGTCTGGCACTGATTCACAAACTCTTTATCAAATCCCCTGGAGTGATCAGGTTTTCTGTGGTGAATGTAAAGTAATAGTTTCAGGAGTAAATTAATATGAGGAAAAGCTTCTTTACTGGAACAGGCTGCTCAGAGAGGCTGTGGAGTCTCCTTTTTTGGAGATATTCAAAATCCCTCATGGATGTGGTCCTGTGCAACCTGCCCTGGGTGAATCTGCTTTAGCAGTGGGGTTGGACTAGACCATCTCCAGAGGTTCAGGTATTCTGTGATTTTATAACTGAGTAAATTCTGGCTTAGCTGTCCAATTTTCTCCCCAATATATCCTATAGAATGTTGGAAAGAAACTGAAGATTCTGTAATACATTTTTTTTAATTCAGTTGATTTAAAGGACACATCTCTTTACAGGTGTATTAATATGTCATTAGTTTAGTTACTGCTGTGATACTAGAACACTTCCATGTATGAAAAATATGGAAATGAGTGTTGTAAACAAACTATAAAAGAGCTTGAAATGTACTGATGAAGGTGTTCTAGTCCAAACAGAAATAAATTCAGCCTTTTTGCACTGTCCTGCACAGAAGACAGTCTGGATGATCCCATCAAATCTGGCTTCCTAATGAAAGAATTTGCTATTTAACTCTACTTTATGTAATTATAAATATACCAAATATTTTAAATTAATGTCAAAATTATAATAGCAAGTGTCTTGATCTATTTCTTTAATTTTCATTTTTCACACAATAAAAATATATTTGTTACAGGTAAGGTTTAAGGGAGGGAGCATGCATAGAGAGCCACACTTTTCCCATCAATAGTGTGAAATTTCACCCTACCTGCACAGGGATCTGTCTCAGCCCTGCTGCCTGTACCCAATAATCATCCGTAGGAGGTGATGTTACATTCCCATACTCATCAGGACCTCCAAATCTTTATCACTATAACCTGGATGCTGAGAAAATCAGTTGTGGAGAGAGTGTTTTATGTAGGTTTTGCCAGCTGGCCTTTGAGAGCTGGGGTGTTTGAAGCATGGATTGTTGTGAATCTCAGCCACCAGGCATGATTTCATGTCACTGCTCTGGTTTCATCTTCAAGCAGAGCCTTGGTGGTGGAAGTCTGGGTGCTCCCTTAGCTGCTCCCTGCTCTCCCAGATTCTTGTCAGTTCTTTCTCCAACTGGTAGGACTTCTGATAGGACTACTCTCCACATCTAGGCAGTTTACACAACCCCAGCCTGGCTTCCTACTTTGATCTACCCCTGATGAGTGCTACAGAAGTGATATCTGATGTCAGCTGCTGGTGGGTGAGGGAAGAGCTGTGAGAATTTGTGTGATTCTCATTTTGGATTGTTTGCACAGTGTGCAATCTGATGTATTCAGAATCAAAGCCTAATCATGCTGTAAGTGCAGCATGTGAACAGGGATTTTTTTTTTTCTCCCATGATAAAGTGTATGGCAGGAACAGGAGAAAAAAATTGGCGAAAGAGGAGGAGTGGTACAGACTCTTCCTCACATCAAAGTGAGGACTATTTTTGAATGCTTGTATTGAAGACACTTATTTCTGAGAACCTCTCTGTATTTCCAGGTGTTTGATTGAATCAGAACAGTCAAAAAACTGTGTTGGCAGCATGTAGGTTTTGATCCACTCCTCTCACTACTAAGGCTGTCCTCTCCCCATGAAACACTGAACAAACACGCTCTTGCTCATGGTGAATGACTAACAAGTTGAGTGAAAGAAGGATGATGCTTTTCCTCCTTTCACTTCCCTTTTATGAAATACTGGCTAAACAAATAACCAAAATTATCCATTTCTAAAAATCTTTTTCTTATGGACATTAAGTGTGTGGGGTTTTAAACTGCTGAATTCCACAGAAAGGCTGAGATTGAGCAATGTGAACAGAGTTCAAGAAAATATACTCTTTCATTTGTTTTGTCTCATTAACCCTTGCTGATATTTCAACTGGTAAAAGAAAGTAAATTGAAATTCCTTTACATTAAATTGATCATTTTTCTTCTCCTCTATGTTGATTCTTTTGTTTGTTAGGATGCAGGAAGAAATAAGCATAATAGGGATGCTCTTTTACTTCCAAGGTGAAAGCTAATAGTCTGTACAGCAGAGACATGTAAGGTTAACCAAATAAATCATGCAATATCCAACAAAATATTCTCTTAGTAAAACAGCTGGTTTGAACACTGGGTTTGACAAGTGTCAGCAAAACCCAGACAGGTGACTTGAAACAGTCTCATTTTAACGAGTCCAGTTAAGGAACTTGACCAGTTTTTGTCATATATTTCCTCTCTTATGCCAGCAAATGCAGATTTCTGTATTTTCTGATTAACAAAGACAGTATTTACCTTATTTTTGATTTGGAGACAGTAACTACAACATTTAAAATCAAGTGATGACTTTCTGCAGGATAGGGCTAGTGAGAGGAAAATGTCTCTGATTTCAGCCACTGCCTTTGTCCTCACCACAAAGCTGCTGATTCTTCCATCCCAGTGCACAAGTTCTGCCAGAAAAATTGTCATTAGCAGGGGCATGTAGCTATCAGCAGCAGCAAAATTCTCACTGTTACTGCAGTCAAGTACAAAATCAAGCTGATCACCTGTCTTTGTATCATTTGTTATCTCTTGCCAGTTCACTGCAGTGTATTGACAGAATCACCATTTGTACAAATCACATGTGAGAGCAAAGCATCCTGTAGATCACTTTGCAAAAGTGATGAGCTACCAAAATTAGCATGAGGCAGAAGACAAATCAGGCAGCAGTTCTGCCTGTGCTGGCAGACCCAGCTGCTTCAGTCAAAGAAAAAGGCAGTGAACTGTCCCAGGACAAAGAGATCCCTCTCTGGCCTCCCTTGCTCTCCCACACCTGACCTCAACCAAAACCCTTATGGGCTTCTCCCAGTTTTTCCTCAAGTCACTGAAATGCCTAGAGCTTGCTTTGAGATATTCGACAGATAATTATATAAGAAGAAACTGGGCATTTATTCTTAAGCTACAGTGGACTTGTAAATGTATGTTTGACCTAGCCAAGTGTTTCCTCCTGGGATTAATACTGCTATTGATGGCATTAAAGCAATGAATTATTTCTACCTTGTTTTAGGCAACAGTTTACAATGAATTTGATGTCTCTTTCTTGCATCAGTAATAGTCATTATTTAGGACAGTACCTTTTAGTTGCTGAATATTCTACTTTCAGGTCAGTCATATTTTAGGACATCTGCTGGGAGCATTCACAAAGTTAGGCAGGTGCTTAAGTGCTTTTCTTAATGAGAAACAGTGATTAGACTTTCATGGGACTGATGCATTAGAATCCTAACACACCATTGCAGAGAGAGACTTAATAGAACCATTGCTTTCTAGATAAGATGCCTTGCCATTCATAGTCATTTTTCCCATGTTTTAAATCTGTATCAAATAAGCTTTGTTAGATCTTTTTTTTCCTCTATTTCTGCCTCCCACACCATCGGGGTAAAAGAAACAGAAATTAGGGTTTATTCTGAAGATATTAGGTCTAGTCTAAACAACTATGAATTTGATGGAAAATGTCTCTTAACTTCAAGGATGAGTATATTGGGCTGTACTACATAAATTATCTGTGATGGATCTGGGTAGTTAACCAACTTTCACATGAAACTCTGTTCTATTCCTTTAGTACTATTGTAAAATAATTAAAACAGCTCTGCGATTATATATCTTCATTAAAATGATTGAGAAGAGCAACAATTATGGTCATAATTTTCAACAGAGGACAAGCTTTCCTGTCTAAAAATAAAATTCTTTGTAAGACAGACCCTGGATGATTGCAGTTTGACTTGCCTTCAGTCCTTAGGCACTTATTAGCCAAGATCCTCTTTTCCTGTGAAGTCACTTAACTCAGTGTCAGTTTTGTGTAAACAGAACATGCCTTTCATTAATCCTGCAGTAACAGCTACTGTACTACCCTGGGTTCTTCAGCAACACACAAACATTTGACAAAAGACTGACTGTGACAATTAAAACAGCATCCTTCACTGACAGTGAAATGGCTGCAAAAAGCTGTTTCAGTATAGTGTAGATATCAATCAGACACAGCTGAATGTGAGCTAATAAACATGTCACTATATTTATGCTGCCTGCATGGAGCAACAATAACAGCTGAGAAGGCAGGAATGGAGCACCTGGAGCAGATGATTTCATGCTGCTTTCTGGTCTTTCTGTCTCTACTTTGAAGCTTGATACAATAGTAAAGAATAATGCAGCAAATGTACAGTCTAGAGGAAAGGAGGATTAGCAGGATGGGTTATTTTCCCTTCTTCAAATCCATCTGCTACATCTTCATATTTTGAACTGCACTTAAACCTCCCAAGAACCAGAGAAGCAGCAGAAAGCTACAATCAGAATTTTGTCTTGTCTTACCCTTTGTGTCTTAGAATCGGAGATTTTTGTTGGAAAAGAACTGTAAGATCAAGTTCCAAACATTAGCCCAGAACTTTTGTTTTCACTACTAAACCATGTCCCCAATCATGCCACGTCCATGCATTTTCTAAAAGCTTCCAGGGAAGATGATTTTATTTCAATTCCCCCACTTTCCTGTTACAATGCCTTGGGAGAGAGCTTGAGAGAAGGAGGGATAGAGCAAGGCTGAGCTATCGGGCACACCTGCAGTGACTGACACGATACAGAGCCAGCACAGGGACTAGCACACAATCAGCAGTAGCTTAAGCATGAAGAAATAAGGGAGCAGAAGACTGCTGGAGTTTGTAGGAAAGCTCACTTCAGGGTGATATATATGGCAATACTCCCACAGGGGAAGGGCATAAAACCTTGATGGTTTCCCATCACTCAAGCTTTATCTCCCATTCCTCTATCCAACTTTACTGCAACTTTGAGTTCCATAAGTCCAGAGAGAAGTGTAGTTTTTTTCAAGTTGTCTCAGCACAGACTCAATTGTACCCTTCTGACTTGTTCCTGGTGAGGAGGCAGGATCTCAAATATTCCATATCCCCATAATACTCACACTTCTTCTTCCTTGACTAATAATGCCCAAGCTCTTTTCAGTCAAAAAAATGTGTTTACTTGCTGATCTCAAGCTTTTCTCTGATGGGTATCAAGACTGAGATATATAATAAACACCTGGGTCTGCCAGGCTGAAATCTGCATGACTCTAAAAACCCTGGAAATTTTTAAATAAGCTAGTAGAAATGCTACCTTCATTGCATTAATTGAGATGAAAATGAGATTGTGACAAATTGATCAGCTCTCCAGTAGTGAGGCAATCATAGAGGAGAAAACTGGAAAAAAAAAAAAAGAGAAAAAAATCCAAAAGTCAACAAAAAAGTAGATTCACCAGCCTTTCATGAGAGTAAATAGCAAGGTATTTGGCATGCTGATTGACTCTCTATCAATCTGTTTTCTGTGTGCCTTCCAAATCACTACAAATATTTGCCTCCTGCTAACAGGCAAACAGCAGGTCAGTGCTGAAAAACAGATTATGTTTGTTTTGAAGTCAAAATTGAATATATTTTCCTTTTTTTTTTTCCTGGATGCAAAATCTAGCAAAAGGATAACAGAGGTCAGACAGCAATTTTAACAGTACTTTTGGCAACTGAGATTGGAGGAAAAGCATAGGGGAGGTAGTTGATACTGATGCAAAGCTGAGTTGGTTCTGAATGTTAACACCTTAAATAATCACACCTTGATATTGAGGAAATGTGAGTTATGCCAGACAGGCAGTTTCTGCCTCAAGAGCAGCTCAATGCAGTCTATCCAGCTATCTCATTTATAAGCTAAATGGCAGGAAGGAGCAGTGGTACAGTGGTTTGTTGAAAAATAAAAATGAGAAGACCTTCACTCACATGGGGAGGAAGCTTACCAGCTCCTCCCCTCTCTCTCTGCTTCCTTGGGCATATATATTTTGTCACTTCACTTTTACTGGGTGACCTGTCTCTTATGCTTTTTGAAACACTAGAAATGCAACTTTCCTCCATGCAAGAGGAGCAGTTTCAGAGGAGTCTGGTAAGGCCAGGAAAGGAGCTTCAGTCTGTGAAGGGGGAGGGATGACAGAAGTGAACAAAAACAGTCTGAATAATTCATGCAGCACATTCAGATGCCATGTGGATCCTGAACTAGCCTGAACATATGATTTGCTTTGCATTCATAATGTCTCATTAGCTGCTGTAGAAATGAACAAGGCAGAGTCATTAAATTTAGTGTAATGTTGTTGTAATACCACTTGTTGGTTGTGTTACTGTACAAAGACTGTGATTACAAAGGACTTTGGTGTCTCCCCTGAGAGTTTTGTTTCAAAATCACTCCCGACCTGGAGGAACAGCTACTGGAGAGCAGCTTCAGCCTCCCATCCCCCAGCTCATAAAATGTGATAAAGCCAACTGAGATTTCAGGGCAGGTGAGCATGTGACTCCCTGAAGAAGAGAGCTCAAGAATAAAGAAATCTTTTCAGTAAATGCTAAACAGGGCATGCCACAATAGTTGCATTCTCTAATCAAGTTAGAGACTTTTACTCACCATAACTGATGCCTGAAAAAGGATTTTTACTCAACAATGCAATTCAGCCAAGTCTAAGGAGCCAGGACATGATTGTACAAGTGTACTGAGCCTGGCCATGAGGAGTTCAGGATTCTCAGATCCAGGGGTTCCCGCTACTCCAAAAGAAAACTCAGAAGGCAGATTTTGGCTAAAAAATTTCCAGATAATTTTGGGCAAAAAAATCTCCCCCCACAGTGTTAACTGATTCATCCTAGTTGAGACTACTTTTAATGGTGAACAATTTAATCTGGAGTGTTTTATGACCTTTGCAAGGAATATATTTGTAAATAACTGTGGGGTTTTAGCATTCCTGCAGAGCTTACACCACGTCTGCTTAGCTGTTAGCAGATCACTCAGGTTTTATGTGACTGTTTTAATATTCAGCTGACACATCTCTTATCACAGGATCCCTTAGTCCCTGTTCTGTTTCTCAATGTCTGTGAAATGAAAAACATTGTTTTGTCTTATTTAAAGAGATAAATCACACAGGTTTACATGAGCTGTAGACTGGGGTGAAGGAATCTTCAAGAAATCAGGTGCACCTGTTGAAAAGGTTCTCTGATTTTTTGATGCTGACTGTACAGTAAAACAGACGGGTTAGCCTTACACGTTTGGCAAAACAGATCCACAACTTTTTCTGCCCTGGGTTACACTTGGTTTTTTCTTCTTTCTTATTGGCTGGAGTGCAGAGGAGATTGATAAGGCTCTTGCTGTCTCTGAGGCAGTGAACCTGGTAGTTTAGCTCCAGTCATAGAGAATTATAACTGCAGTCACAGAGGTTGTGAGTTCAGGCTCTGTGGATGATTCAGCCCAGAGCAAGTTGTCATGTGAGCCAACCTTGTAACCTGAGTGGGTTGTAAAAAGGACTGGAAGAGGGCCTCGTTATTTACTCTGTGCACAGTGTGCCATTAAATAGGAAAGTTTCTTGAAATGTCATGCCAGTTCCTGTGACTATTTTAGATTAACTGTGTAAGATTCATGGCAATTGTGCTCAAAAAACACAAACATAAAAATCCATGTTTTTCATGAGAAGTGGACAATTTGTCCAGATCCACGCTCAGCTCTGCTTCAACACTAAGTAGCATAGCTCAAAGGTAGATCAAGGGTTTGGAGGTCTCTGACCTAATTCAGACTTGTGATTGTAAGAGAGGAATTTGCTCCACTGAGCACACAAAGGGCAAACAGTTGTACAGAGAGAAGGGAAGAATGGGCAAGACACACGCAAAGGAAAGGTCTGGGCATTTATAGAGCCATAAAATGGTTTGGGTTGGAAGGGACCTCAGAGATGACCTTGTTCCAACTTCCCTGCCATGGGCAGGGACACCTCCCACTAGACCAGGATACCCAAACCCCATCCAACCTGGTTTTGAACATTTCCAGGGGTAGGGCATCCCCAACTTTTATGTCACATATTTCCTCTCCAGAAATCACAAATAGATTAATAAAGGAAGACAGCACCATTTGCCACAATTTAAAAAGAGATAAACTGAAGCTAAAATGTCATATGAGGAAGTAGTCCTGGCTGTCATCAGCTTCACTAAGTGAGATCAGTAGTTCTGATTTCCATGATGCATCCAGCAAGTGCAGCCCCTGCTGTCAAGCAGTGGCCAATAGCAGATGCCTTCTGGAAAACATAAAACAAGATGACTGTATGATGATCCTTTTTCCAAAACGCACTCATAACCCTCAGGAAATTGTGGTTGAGAGATTTCCTGTGCCAGAGGTATATTTCTGCATTTAATAGCTCTCCATGGGCTTGTCATCATTGCCAGAGTTTACTTACTGACTCCCAAGAAGACTTAGAATATATTCTCACATGGGTATTTTGAGACATAACCACTCAGTACACTCAATTGACTGTAATAATAAGTTAGCGCCCTTCAGGGACTGTACTTTCTACTACCAACAAAACAAGACAAGGAAGGAAATATTGCCTGAATTTGGTAACATCCGTCATCCACGGGTGCTCTGTGTTGTTCTCAGCTGCAGGGATGGCAAGCAGGTTGATGTCTGGCTGGTTTCCCAAAAGGCCTGTCTGGTTCTGCTGTGGTGTCACCTGTCCCTCTGGGGGCTGTGACAAATGGCACTGCACAAGCACCACAGTGTTTGGCCAAGCAAAGTGCTTCTTAGAGGAGTCTGAGACAGATAAATGGTCAACCTCACTCAGGGGAAAGCCACACAAATATCCTGGCTTTGTCCTGGAGCCAGCAAGGGCTGGAATGAGGTGAGAGTAACTAAACATCATTCAGGGAAGGAGCACTGTAATCTCGTTGAATCAGTAGTTAACTAATTTAGTAACTGAGTAGGGATGGAATTTTAAACAAATCGTACATAAAGTTATTTTTTAAAGTCAGCCACAAGGTCTTGAAAGAAAGTTGTATGTTCATGAGGCAGTACAAAATCAGCATTAGCAAAGAAGTAATGACAATGTAGGAAATGTAGGGGGTAAGTCATGCAAAAGTGAGTTCAAGAAAAATAAAGTATTGATGATTCTCTGTTGACATTTACAAGCACTTCAGTTTCTCTCTAACATCTGTTTCTGAGTGAGACATCATTTCAAAGCCATTCATTCAGAGTAGATGAAATATTTAGCTATTATAGGACTTGTTTTTTCTTACTCTTCAGTGATAGCTTTCATCCATTGAGATCTGCCTATCTATACTCTTTTTATTCATTTGTGAGAGATAGTTGAATTGCTGCAAGGATATTCACTGAAGATATAACAAGGTAATTTATTTGTGCTATATATTGACTTGACAGCCATTCAAAGAGTCAGACAAGATTTCTCAGGGATAAGAGAGGCAGACTTTGTCCAGTCTTTCTATCTTACAACACTCCATCCATTAAGCCACTCATGCCACCAAAGATGTAGATCTTTAGATCATCCTGGTCTTGCAGCTAAGGAGATGAAAGAGAAGTTTCTTGAACAGAGACCAATACAGGCAAGGGGAATGCTATAATTCACCCAGAGCAGCTTTCTTTGATTCCAAGTTACTCCTGTTATTTTAGGAAGTTGGGGGTGTCTTTTTCCCTCTGGTTTTTTAATAAAATTCTATGATACTCCTTCAACAAAATTATGCCATATGCATCTGCTACAGGATTTTCATGCACTTAACTTTCTGTAATTCGCATACTTTTTCTCATATTTGAATGATATGCAATATACAGTTGTATTCATTATAACTCTGGTAAAAGTAATGAGCATGTTTTGAATGAAAGAGGGATTGCAAGCTTTTCTAAAAAAGCAGATGCAGTCATATGATTTAGGAAAAACTTAGTTTCTTTAGTCCAACTCAAAATTAGAAACAAAAAAACACCAGAATATTTTATCTTTCATTTTTGAGCTTTTGGAGTTTCATTGAAACAGAAAATTCAGAGTGAAGCAAAAAGAACAGGATGAATAGTTTACTAGCAATCTGCAATTTTAATTTTACTTGTGTCTAAATAAATATAAAACAATTTTAATTAGTTTTGATTGAAATGTGAAATTATTCTACAAGAATAATTTTTGCTTTGCAGATTCCATGATTCCTATCTTTGTTTAGCAAATATATCTTCATTTTTATGCTTGTGCTTTATGCAAAAAGCTTGAGGGCTGAGGGCTAACCATAAACACAGCCAAAGTATGCACATCTCCAGGTCAGGAGTTGATCAGGATGGTGTTGGAACCATGGTCACAGCCTCTGCTTTGTGGTTTGCAGTGTGGTGGCAGAGCTACCCGTAGCTCGGGGAGGGATTTGGGTACACAAGGGACAGCAGCTGCTGCTCACTCTCTGGCTGGCTTAGGGACATCAAATCCAACTTCTCTCCTTGCAGCCAGACCCGAGTGTCCTCCATCTGTTCTGCCTTCTCTGCATGGCAGCCCTGTCCCTGCCAGGATTTGGATCAGCATCCACCCAGAGCAGCTTTTCAGCTCTAGGGGCTGAGAAGCCTGGAGCTGAGGGTGTTGAATCCTGCCCACTGCAGGAATTGCCCTGCAGATCCTGTGCATGTGTTGCACTTCTGGCAAACATTTAGATGCTGTTATCTATTTTCATCAGGTTACCAGACGAAATATTTTCTCTTCCATTTACTAAGAACATCCACATAAGCAACTGAGTCACCTACCTGTTCAATACACATGGCAGGAACTGCACACCCAGCCCCCTGGGCAGATCTCCAAGGCCCTTGTCCTGTAACACAAAGAGTGTCATACTCTTCCATGAGAGTCCTAGACAAGCAAATACCAATTTCCCAGGTAGAAAACACTGCAATTACCAAACCTACACTCCTCCCAGCCATCTGAAAAAGCTCTGTTAGAAAAATTACATTGATTGCTTCACAGCCTAAAGTTGTAAGGAGCTATGGATTCAGTATTAAACTTGTAGCATTTTTTGCAATTGCCCTTTTCCCTTCATCCCCTCTCCCTCATATGTTGACTTTTGCTAACTAATCATATCAAACCAAGGTTAGACAGATTCATTTTCAAATAACAAAGGAAAACATGAAACAAAAATCAAGAAGAGTATAAAAGGATCTACCAAGAAAATGCCCTGTCAAAAAGCCATGCTTTTTTTCCTTCAAAGAAGTTTATTTTACTTGCTGCTCTTCTGTAGCATGGGTCACATTGGTCTTCAAATCCCCATATGAAAGATGAAAATGGGCAACAATACTTTAGATGTTAGTCACTTCCAGGGTTTGGAGACTAATTTTCTTTTAAACTGCTCATGAAAAGCTGATGCGATCAAAAAAAAGAATTTTGTGGGCAAACAAATACACAAAAACATTAGTAAAGCTCTCTAGTTTGCAATGTGACATGTTTACAAGACAACATGGTAATGAATAATGAGGACTAAAAAAATAATATCGGGGGGTGTTTGGCCTTTCACACAAAGATATTTTCAAAAAGTTTCTTCTGAAGTAATACAAGAAAAGTTCAGAGATTGTGCAGTGTCCTGAGGATATATATCCCTAAGAAACAAGATCTACATCATGAAAACAAGATCTGAGGCACACAGTTGTCTCTTAGATCCTTTTTATCTCATGCTTTTTAGTTTGAGGCTTTGGTCTTCTTACCAACAAACTTTTTTTTTCTGCTCATGTCTCCATCTAAAGCAGCCAAGGGTGTTCTGTAGGCTGTTACTATAAGAGGGAGTCTGATTCTACAATTTTATCTTGGCATTTCAATATGAAAAGACAACTATTGTCAGTTTTTCCAGGTCTTATTTCATCCCAGTAGAATGAAATTTACCCATTTGGAACTTCTCTCCAGGTTAAGCAGCTGACAATTGTTTTAACAGTTTAAAAAGTAAGAATGACCTGGCTTATTAAATAATTGCAAATACTCCTGCTGGCTTTAATGATCTTTGAATCAAGCTGTAATTATGGCTAAAGATTAGAAGCTTTATCATATCTAGTTGGAAGTAGAGGAAATTTCTTGCAATGCAGAATGAAGATTCTTCATTTCTGCTTTTGAAAAGATGTTCAAGCACGAACACTCCAAATGAGAAGACATTTTTAAAATGTAGTGGGTAAGGAGGAAAAATATGTGCTGTCATTTAACATTGCTCAGTGGAAAAGAGGTCGTGTAAAACAAAACTCGACTTGTTCTTTGACAAGAATGCACAACTGGATGATGAAGGTACCTCTCAAGATGCAATATTCTTAGAATGAGGTCTTGGTACAGCTGGTCCTGCCTGGGGGTGTCGGAAAGAACTGAGTATCCCTTCACTTCCCCAATTGTACTTTCTGTTAATCCATGATGTTGCTCTTTTTTAAGTGTTTGAATTCAGATTATCTTCATTTGATTAAACATCAGAACCTTTGAAGAATACAATATATGGCCAAAAAGCAACTGAAAAATCCAAAAAGAGATCTGTCAAGGGAAAATCGTTAGCAAAAAGGGGTGATTCCTTGGTAGAATGGGAGTTATTCTACCTGAGGGTTATGCTGTTGTATATATTTCATCAGAGAGTATCAGGGAAGTAAAAAGTAATTTTTAAGTATGGACAAAATCTGGTATTGTCTTAAGTGAAGATAAGGGCAAGATTATGATGCACAAGGATCTAACATCATTTAGTTATTATCTGGCCTATTCAAGTAACATCAAAAAACTCTTCTGCAAAGTGGTATGTTATGCTATCTTGGAAAACAGGGATCCCAAAGAAGGATTTCAGAGTGATATTCAGGAAAGAAGTTAGTGTAACAGCTCAATAACATGGGAAGTCTCTTTAAGAATTTTATACATGCCTTTTGAACAATGTAGGTTATAGCTGAAGGTGATGTAAAGAGAAGTTAAAAAGTCCTCATTTTTAAAATTGAGTTCTCTCTTTCTATCATTCTTGGCTTACCTAAACAGCACAATAAACAGCAGAAAGCAGTGAATGAATTTAGGACATAAAAACTCAATTTTTGCATAATGCTGAGTTATACAATTTATGCAATACAATTTACACAAAAAGCAGATCTATTTTGTGCAGAGGACCTCCAAATTAAAGTTATCCTGACCTGTAGATCCAGATCACATCGAAAAACAGTTTACAGAGATATAACATTGGTTCTCAGAAGCAACTACAAAGTCATGCCCACAGGGATTGTCTCAGAGCAGTATTTTCTGTAGTCACAGTGTAGAAAACAGTGTGCAGTGCATGTCTGTTTAAGCTGGAAAAGTTACCAAACCAGGGATAGTCTAGTGGTAAATAAGTAAAAATATTTGCTTAGGTGGTGGGGAGGTCACTAATCACCTAATTAACTGTGTAGAGCCATGGTCCTCTTTAGCCCTTGACAACTCCAGGTCAAATTATGAGCCTGAGAGTAATTTCTTGGGCAATGCCTCTGAGTATGAAGATTTGGCTAGAACACCCTTATGTCTGTGAAAATATGGAACTCATGGAATTCTTCTGAGCATCAGTTCCCAGCATGGACTCACTCATATTTCACAGAGTGACCCGTTCAGGTCAGGAGGATCAGGGCACGGTGAGCTCAGAGCATCCACTGTGTGGGTGACAGTGGCTTCTAGCTGTCAGCTCATGAGGAATCTGATCTTCCTGTAAATTGCTGAGAGTTATGCAAAGCACTTGGACACGCATGCAGCTGTAGAGATGGATGAAAAATGTTGTGGTTTTTTAGCTATCATCAAAAGAATTCAAAGTTTTGCAAAGCCAAGAGAATCCAAGTTTGGATTTAAGTGAGGGAAAAGTGAATACCTTTTTCTCCCTTCCATAAAAGAAAAGTAACTAAATTTAAGATAAAGAAACCAAATACCCCACACAAAAAATTGCTATACAACCTGTTTATCAGCTCTGGACTTGTTTTTAAAGGAAAAGAAGTAAAAACTTTCTCATGAAATTAGAGGAACTACGAACAGAATTTTTCAACCATTAGAAGAAAATAGTAATAAAGGCAAACACATATAAGATTAGGGGTTTTTTTTTCTCCATCTGTGCTTGTGTATGTCCAAAGGAGGGCATGCATACATAGTTTTTACCCAATAAATGTGTTCATATTCAAGACAGCTCTTCTCAGGGCCTGCATGGATCTTCCTGTGAAGTTCCAGAGGCTTTAGGATGTGTTCAGGAGACGCTATCCTTCACACATAAAAATTCAGGTGCTGTCACTCATGTGTAGCAATGCTGCACCCAATACAGACAGGTACATTGCTGCTGCCATGAACGAGAGCTTTATTTGATCTGGAAGCATTTGGCTCATGGCTACACTCACTGAATCATCCTTTCACCTCTGTGAGATGTTACAGCAGGCAGAAGTCTTCAGATAGAAGTTATCTCAAGCAAAGTTTGCATGTGTTTGGCATCATCCAATGGCCTTAAATCTGTGAGGTTTTTTCACTACATCTGCAAATGGCATGGCAAGATAAATCCAGCTATGTTCCTTCCTTTAATGGGAATGGTATTTTGCCATGCTGCGGTACCTCCTCTCATGTTGCCTCACATGTGCTGAGAAATCCAACAGATTCCACAGCAGTTTTGTAATTTATCTCCTGAAAATGCCATCTAGAAATGGTGGGATCAGTTGTGCTTAAAATTAAAAGCATGCTCAACAGCATACAAATAGCTAGAAGCTAAAATTTCTTTTTTATGGCTCGACCCTAAAAAATCCTGACCTCCTGCATCTGTCCATTTTTGACTGAAAAATAAGTGGCCAGTTGGGATAAAGCCCAGAGTTCTGAATGAACAAGTACATTGGCAGGAACATCCATGGAAACTAGTTTATTTAAGAAAGTATTAAAAAACCCAAAAAAAATTGTCAGGAGGGAATCTTAAATATATTGTCCTCATTATCTGGATTTTATTCAATCAAATAATGAGTAGATATATACTGTATAACTTAATACAAGTCAGAGGATTGAAATTTTCTTTCCACAGTACTCCAACTGTTGTTATAAAGGGATATATTGAGCAGAAAGTATTTACATGGATAAATTTGAGAAATCAGCAAACATCTTAAGGATTGCTATGAAAAGCAGATACTTTAGTCATTATTTGTTTTATACTCCAAAGATGTTTTTGTTCTTCTTGCTCTGGATGATGGTACAAATATTACTTCTGGCAAATTAATTGGTTTTGTAGTCGCCATTTGATAGACCCTGGTAGTGATGGAAGATACCTGGGATCTTGCAGGTCTGCAGGGAGCTTTTATTGTCACAGTCACAAAATTTGATCTCCATTGGGTAGGAGAATTAATTTCTGAATTTAGAAACTGCTCAGTGAGGCAGGGCTCAAACATAACTGTTGTGGCTGTAACATGGACACCCAGTTTTGTTATTAACAGTCAGCTCAAATATTCTTTGAAAAATGTCCCCTGTTTTGGTTTAGCAAACGAATGGAGCTTGAGGTATAACAAACAAGCTTCTTAATAGGTTTGCCACAGTTTCCCATCAGTAATTCTCATATGGCTGAACAGAAGGCAGGAAAATTGGCTCACCCAGGACAAAGACACAACAGGCTGATTTATGCATTGAAAGTGAGGGGAAAACCCAGTTCACACAGGCTGCTGCAGAACTCTCGTGGGTATCAGCACTGCAATATACAGCAGCAGGCTGTGTAGGAGGAATTTTCTTCAAACCTACACTCCCTCTGAGCCCCATGTATTTTAGGGCTCTGTCAAGAGAGTCGTGGTGTGAACAGCTCTGATTTTTCATCCAGAGAGAGAGGGGTAAATGAGCCTGGGTAGGATGCTCCCACTCTTGACAAACCTGACATATGTACTGGTCAGAGAAGGGAGCCCTGACAAAACCTCATGGCTCCAAAATGGGTCTGGCAGTGATTTGTAATGAATTAAGACAAAATTGAGAATGGTCATCACTTGTTCTCCTGGGTGAGCCACCACCTGTGTCTTCAGCTAACTGTGCCTTGGCATCTGGGCTGCTCCTTCTCAAGATGTTGTTGGAACTCTGAGCATTGTCCCAGCAAAGTAGATGAACTTTATCTGCAAAATTAAAAGGTGCAGAAATAGTTCTTTGTGCCTCATGGACCTCTTTTCCTTGCTCCCCCTTTATTCCCACTGTCTCTGACCCTGTTTTGCCTTCCTATGATGGATGGAAAGCATTGGCAGCTTTTACCTCCAGCTCTTCTCTTCTTCATGAAGCCATGCTGGAGCTGTCTACAAGCCCTGACTTCATTTTGTTTATTTTCCCAGTCTTTTCACATATTGCCTGTAGATTCTTGCACACACAGAGATGTGGCATCCTCTGCAAGGGGTTCTGCACCATATTGAATTGTTCCACACCTTCCAGCCTTCCTCCAATTTTCACCTTCTCTTCCCACACATCCTTAGTGGGCCATAACCAACAAATGGTGCTGCTTTGCTCACTGTGACTGCAGCCATGGTTCAAGCTGTGCTGGGTGATGGGGTACAGCAAAGTCTGCTCTAATTAACAAAGACAAACAAGGAGTGTGCTGCAGTGTGAAGATGTGCAAGACCAAGTTAGATCCAAAAGAACAAACAATTTTTTTTGCCAAAAAACTTTTGGGAACTGCCAAGAGCAGTGGAGCATTGCAACTTTACTGCCTTTCTCTCTCCCTGTGAGGAACATTGGCTATGACATGCTATTTTCAATATAAATATAATTCTATGTGTGTATGATTAAAATGCACAACAAAAAGAATTGCTTCACTGCCCATTGTCCCCTGCTGGAAAGGAACAAATTGAACAATCCAATGTCATATGTTAGTCACACTCCTTCACACACTGCTGGAATGGTTTCAGATACTCTGGTGCCTTCAATTAGGATCTCTGTAGAAATGATTTTTTTGGACAGAACTGTGACATCTAAAATTAAGTATGAATTACATCAAGCCAAGCAAATGTGACAGCCATTAGAATAAGCATGTACCAACCTTCCACAAATGCATGTGTTTTGTTGAATGCTTTCATCTAGCTAAACTGCAGAGGACTGGCTAAGGTATGCTTTGATTTTAGATAGCAGTGCTATTCATATTATCTGAGTGCCATAATTTTGAAGGCTTTTTTAGAGAAAATGCACACTCCCCTCTCACACAAATGGCCCATGTAATACTCTTAAGTGGTCTTGCTGAAATTGGGCTGAGTGCTGACAACTGACAAGATTGAGTATAAGTGTCAGACTGGTCAAAATCTGCAAGCTGCTTTATGAGAAAAAAAAATCCAATTTCGAAATTCTTTCCCTTTTGAAGACTTTGTACCCATTTCACTTAAAAATTTAACTGTCCATTCTTCTTGCTTTTATGAATGCTTTACATAATGGTTAAAGAGCATTCTCCAACAATGCAAAGAGTAACATATTATTTACTTTGAAAGGGTTCTTTTATTTCCTTCTTGTCAGATGCCATTTCTACATTCTGACTAAAAGAACAAAACAGAAAAAAGAAAAAAAATCCATCCTTTCACTACAAAATCCTCCAATCAGCATTATGACATCTTGAAAATCTCTCATGTATTTCAGGGGAATTAGGACCAGAACCGGCATTTTTCACTTGATTTCCACAATTTGCCTCAGTTAAACACTTGCTGTCCTTATCGAAGCCAGAAGGGGGCAAGCACTCTTAAAGTATGAGCTGGATCGAAACAAGACGGGCTCCCTTCCCAAAAAGCCTCAGCCACCATTGTCTTCAACTCAGCCATGGGTTTCCCAGCAAGAAATTTGTGTTTTACAGCATCCAGTAAATCGCAGCAGGACAGGACTAAAAAGTAAAGTGTGGAAGAGATTTAAACATGCTTTCTGTTTTAATTTAAGCAAAGAAGTCTGAGACTAGACTAGAAAATCATTGCCTAGAAAATAAAGCTGACTGGAAAAAAGGAAATTTCCACCCCATAGCAGCCTTGGCCAAGTAAGGGCTTCAGAGAGATTGGGTTGGCTGCCAAGAGTGACCAAAGAGGAGCCACAGAGCACCTGGAGATAAACCTGCCCTGTAGCCTGTACAGAAATGTAGATTAATGTTACAAAATACTAAATAATGTTTTGCATGGATTTGCCCAGAAAAAAAAATAACCCCAAATGATTTTAATGATTGTAACTGTTTTTCAGCAAAAACCTCATGCTTTGTCTGCTAATCTGTCAAACTTAGAAAATGGAGCAATTTGTGTGTGAAAACAACAATAGTGGAAAGGTAATATGTTCTGGGGTGCTGAGCTGGAGGCGTTGGTAGGAAATTGCCTCCCCTGCATGTTCTTTTCAAACACTTTATTTAAATTTCAGTCTGTAACTTAGCTGGGGGAAGAGGTCATCCAGGGCATACTAGAGAGGAGAGCCTGAATGGTGAATTAATGCACCTAGATAAGTGTGTTATACAAGGAAACCAATATACTCTCCATTTCACTATTGCTTACATCATTACTTAATTTTAGCACTTGGCCTAAAGACTTTATGTCAGTCGGATTATTTTCCTGACAGCCTTTTTTTAAAAAAAACATAATATTTAATGAATTAGGGGATAAGAAAGCTTTTGAATAAAGGACGTAATTTCTGAGCTTCTTCCTCAAATCCTGAAGGCCTCAAAGCATGAGGAAGCAACAAAGCCTCAAGATGCCCATGAGAGCTGACAGGAGCTGATGACTTGAAAGCAGTCAGGATACAATCCTCTCTGACATTAATCCTGAGCTGGGAGCAAGAGACAGCTCCTGACGATGTTCCTGTCTTTAATTATACATTGCTGCAGCACAGGTGGCTGCAATGCTGAGGAATCAAATCCATCCATACCAACCTATGACAGGTACTTGATGTGAAGGTGATCTCTGCCTCTCCCACCTCCCCATGAAAACATGAGTTAAAAAAGGTGCCAGAGAGCAAGGAGGACACCACTATCCTCATGGTAGTTCCTCTGTACTAAGCTTTCCCTTTCTCAACCACATTAAACACCGGGGGAATGGTGTTGTTAGGGCTGTATCAAAGTAATATAAAGATACAGATTCTATCACAGCAGATTCAATGGGTTGGAGAAAGGACAGTGATTCCTTATGCATTCAAGCTGCTCTCAGAACTCACACAGAACCCCATGTGGTATTTGCCATGTCTAGGGAAGGCCCATCTTGTGTCTCTAACCACCAAACATGTCCAGAAATAAATGCTGCCCCATCTCACCTGCAAGTTTCCCATGAAGGGCCTCACTGCAAGTGGCTGCACAGCCCTGAGCACCTTCTGCTCACAGCTCTGCTGTGGAGACTGCTTTGCCCTGGAGCAGAATAATGACAGGGAATTTCACCCCTCATCCTCAGTTACCTTGCCCCAAGCTGCAAGCCCAGTGCTGTTTGCAGACCCCAGGCTCCACAGGAACAACCCCTGTGTTTACTGAGCCCCCAGCCAAGTCCATGGGCCTGCTGCTCCCTGCAAAATTCACACTGACTGACTGAACTGGTGACAAATCCACCAGCAGCAGAACGAATGGGGTGGGACAACATCTGAGACAATGCCAAGGTATAAGGGGCAGTCACAGAGGAAAGCTGATGCACAGAGAAGTTTGAGGCAAATAGGTTTCAATTAGAGTAGCATTCAACCCTTTGGATATTTGCTGAATACTAAGCCAGAGATAACAAGGCATTTCCTGTGCATGCATTAAAGATTGCACAAAATGAAGATTCTGAGGAAATCTTAGCAGCAGAGACCTAAATCAGAGTTTAAAAGATCAACTGTATCTTTTACCTTTCTTACAAGTATCCACTAGGGCAGAAGAATGTTATTGCCCAGTCGCTGTAGGTTCTGCTCACTTCTACCAGCTCATTTTGTTATTCCATTTTTAATAGGGGTCACTGCAAAATGGCACACTTGACTAAGTGCTACCTTTTGAGTTGGACTAAAAGTAAGGACCAGAAAAGATAAGAAACAGCAAGGAGTTATTTAAATTAAACCTGTAAGTGACAGGCGCTGCAAACATGAGGATGAAGCTGAAAAGTGAAACCTGCAGTGATTTCCTGATGGCTTTAGGGAATCCTCCTTTTTATTTCTAGCAGTGATATCCATCATAATCCTTCACACTTACAAAAATGGACTGATGCTCAGCTCCTGGTCCCTTTATTTGGGAAGTGTGTGTTACAGAGCTCAGCACTCTATGAGTATGAGAAAAAGCAATGCCTGCCCAAGCAAAGGACACTAACTTTTCCTTTGAAGGGGACAGTGAGGTACTGGCAATGCACTAGAGGATTTGTCCATGTTATGGGGAGCTTGCTGTCTAGGAGAACAAAACAGAACTGTACATCCAATACCAGATTTGGGTGACCTAGGCAAACCCTCTCAGATGAATAGAAATTTTGTCTAAAAATGGATTTCCAGAGCAACTGAAGGTGTTTGAATGTGTCATATGGCATATTTTGGGAGTGAGGAAGAGGCAGGAAAGAACTGGCAGGGACATGATAACATCTTATGTCAGCTTTCTCTAACTAGAACTTTTCTGGTTTATTTCTTTGCCATCTAAATGGTAATTTTACCCTATGAAAAATTAAGCTAGATCTTGATAATAAAATAACTGTTAAAAATGCAAAAAAATAATAAATTCACCCAGATTAAAAATGCATGTGCACTTTTTTCCTCCTTTGCTCCATTTCTCTAAATTCTTCCAGATCAGCACAAACAATATTCCTCCCCACACCCTGCAGTTTGTTCTTTGCAAGAGCTCTCCTTATTTAGCCCAATGTTTATGCTCAAAGATACATCTGACTCTTTTTCCAAATGTTAGTATTGTGTAATCTTCATACCTTCAGGCATCTTGCACCTTCGATTTTTCAAAGCACAAAGAGGTATCTGTTCTTAGTTTATGAAGTCAAAGCCAGTCTATCTAGACCTCTCTGAAAGCTAACTCATTCTATCCTGGACTATTGTGTTCTATTGAAAACTATAAACCTTGTTTTGATATTTTCAAGCAAGAGACTGCAAAGTAAAAGAAAGGAGAGAAGACTATAAACCTTAACGTGCATTAAAATGTGGGAAGGAATAAAAGGGAAATTCACACCCAGATGGCCTCTCCTCCTCTGTAGCCCAGGCTGACATGCCCCTGTGACTCCTTTGGCAGCTGTTCCATAGATTGCAGCTGAAGATGCTCTTGTGAACCTGGGGAATCAAACCTGCCAAGTTTCTCGTAGCTCTGCTTGATCCTCTCTCATCTTTTTTTAATGCTCTTTCCCCCATCTGTGGCTTGGTGCAGCTTTCCTCTGCAATTGTCATTAAGGTCTGCAGGCAAGAAGTATTGTGTGGTGGAGAAGAGCTCTCCACCTCCCTGTCACCCTGGTGAGATGTGACACTTGGGCTGGAAAGAAGTCACAAGCAGACAGTCAGAAGCCACCTGAGATCCTGCTGAGAAGGGAAGGACTGCAGCAGAGGAGGCAGTTGCTTCTCATTTCTAGTTCTTGCCCCAAGAGAAGGCACAATTCAGTCATGGCACTGAGAAGTCAATGACAATTATTGAGTTTCCAAATCCCAACGACAGCCTGAGGTACAGGACAGCAGTCTGTCTGTCAGGGAGTTTTTCAGATCAAAGGTGCCCAAAGCCATGCTCTCTCCAGACTCTGGGCCCAAGCTTTCCCCTCACCAGCCCACCTCTCTCTGGAAAACTTGTGCAATCTCTCATTGTAATACCAGCTTACCACTGGAGTTCAGGCAGAATCAATATTGCATCGAATTCTCATTAACTTTTGGGTGAAATGTGCATGCTTCTGGTTCCAGTAAGAAAATGGCTGTTATTTCCCTGTTCTGCAGATGTCCCTGTTTGTCACTACATTCTCAAGCACGACCCTGGAAGTTGGACTTCATTACAGCAGCAATCCCCAGTCCAGGGGGAAATTAACTAAAAAAAGATTTATTCTCTTTTTCAACAGCAAACAAGCAAACAACAACAAAATGCATCTTGGCAACATAATTGAAAGAAACTCATCACTTTTAATGAAAGTTAAAATGATTGTATTCTAAGCAAGTTAATTATATCACTGTATTATTGTTGCCTGACAGATTAATTTCATTTGTAGTCAGTGGGGAGGCAACCCACACTAGAAGGCCACTGCAAAGCTTTTCATTGATTTTTAATGGATTTTGAGTTGGGTCTTTGGCCAATTTTGACTTTATGCCTCTACAATGCTGAGGTATGAAAGAAGGGGTTAGTCTAAAGCGTGGTGCATTTTTTTCAGCAGAAAAATTGATTTGCAGGAGGGGTATTAATACCACAAAGTGAACTAATTCTCCTCCTGACAAGTCCAAAATGCACTTTTAATAATAAGAGGTATAATAATGACTTGATGAAATGAGTTTTTATAGTAAAAAGTGGGTTTTCTTCTTGCTTAGAACATTATTTTAATACTCTCATTTGCAAAAGGTCATTTTTACACTTTTTTTTTCCACTTGAAAATCATTATAAAATCTTTGATGGAATAGTTAAGAGCAGGACCTGCTAAGGCAAGTGCTGCTTTTCACTTTCAAAGTAGCATTCCTTCCACTGGTGTTACAGGAAAGTGATGATGTTACTTTCAAAAGAAATAATTTTATCCATCAATTTCTAATGATTTTTCAGCTTTTTACTTGTTTGGAAATTGTTCTACAATCAAAAAATATAGAAAATTTTCACTTACTCATTTTTTTCCCCAAGGTAAAAAAAGGCCCTTCTTTGTACAGAAAAGGTTGGAATGGAATATTTTTTTTCTCAAATCTCTTTTTGGAAATTTCTTATTCTCTGCTGGGTATTAGATGCAGGCCTTTTCATCTTCTTCATAAGGTGTTGAATCAAACATCTTCTTAGTTGAATGATGTGGGCAAATGTGTTTGCTGGCTGTCATTTTTCATGGTCCACATGATGACTGTAATCTAGGGTGTAGTCTTGAGTCAGCCAGCTCCATCTGCACCTTCCTGGACATATTTTCAGTTCTTCAGTTGCTCAGCAAGACCTGAGATGTTTTCAGAGTAAACCACTGCTGTTTATTCTACAGGGTTTTACACAATATTTGTTTTGAGTCATAGCTGAGACCTGTACCCCAGAGACCACCCCTTACGGAAGTATGTAAAGTGGGAATGAACACGAGAGAGAGAATTATCCTTACACTGAGATGGGATTTGCAGAAGAGCTGCCCTCGGATATTCAAAACAGTAAAAGTGCATTTGAAAGTCCATTGAGGGTTCCTTTCACACATGGGAATCTTTCTGACCATCTTTCCTTTTCATGGCAAATGTAAACAGCAGAAAGTTTCCTGCTTGTGTTCATGTAGTTGCAGAAAGCGTAAAAAAGTAAAATTCTGCAGTTCCTGTAACAATAGGCAATGGCTCATAGAACTGAACCTCTGGTGTAAACCCCTCAGAATTTTAGGCTTCAGCCTCAAAAGCATCTGTTTGACTCTTTGCATGTTCAGAAAAAGTAATGTCAAATACCACACAGCTTAAATGTTCACTGACTGTAAGATGCACAGGCTCAATAAGGTATAAAGTTCTCTGTGCTGCTATAAAAATTTTGTCATACTATTTCTATTCTAACTTTCTTTTCCACTTCTCCCCTGCTCTGGCAAGTTGCTCAGTGGGGATCATTCCCTGTCCCAGATGTGGCTTCAACTCAGTGACAGGTGCTTACATGCAAAATACACAGCTACAAGGGATAGCTTCTTACTGGAATTTCAAATCCATCCATTCCACATGCTGAAGAGAGCTAGAGTTGAATCCACTTTCTATTCCAAGATGTTAGCTCAGAGACAGAGTATCTGTTTTCTTGTACTGGATCTGCTGGAGGAGAAGAGAAAAGGTACTTCAGGAGGGTAAGAAACCCAAGGGCAGACTAGTCTGTGGAATGACAGGCAACAAAACAACCTGGTGCTTTGTGATGTGACTTAGGGGTTACAGTGGCAGTGCTGGACTTGATGATCTTAAAAGATATTTTCGAAGCTTGATGTTTCTCTGATTCTATGGAGAGGTGAAATGGAGTAATCCATTTAAAGAAATTTTGTTCAGCTTCTGATGGAGCCAGGAAGGTTTCTGCAGGCTCTGTGAGACAAGGGCCTGGCAGGACCTCAGCCCAAGTCAGCTGCCATAGCCTATGGTCTCTGGAGAAGCAGATAAGTCACCAGTGCTGGCTGAGAGCCACCAGGTTGTGTGTCCTTGCACAAGCTGTGAGCAGAGTCCTGCCTATGGCTAAATTCATCTTACCCCCAGTTCCCCTTGGATCACGATGCTGCCCATGGCTTAGCCCCCAACTCAGCAGCCACAGTAGCTGTGAGGCAGTCAGACAGCAGAAGAGTCACAGTGAACTATGCAGAAGTCCCTCTAGAACATATTCTTATTCCTCTTGCTCACAAGATGTGGCTGATTGTTCACATGGGGGCAAAGAAAATGTGTTAGTTTGTAACATTTGTCAGGTTTTCTGGATGTGTTCCATATTCAATTTTCGAAGCTTCTGAACTCCCCCTCACATGGGTAATTTCACAGGATTTCAATGCTTTTATGGTGGTCTAGAGTAGTTTGACATAAAAAAGGATTATATCAGTTTGGTGCCTAGTCTGGAAATGAGGTGAATGTGGGGAAGGAGGTGCTGCAGGATAGAGGTCTATTAAATCTTGTGTGGCATATGAAAGGCTTGCCTCCAGCAAAACACAGACTACGAGGTGTTTATAGTTTTTTAACAGGAAGTTGGTTTAAGACAAAGCAAAAATATAATTCACACAATTTAGAGTTATGAATCTCTGTGCTGCAGGATAAGCTTTAGTGGGTGTTAAAATTTTATGACTTCAAACTGGAGAAAAGCATAGAAGAAACATCCCTCTGAGGCTATAGTCATACCCTCCCCCCCCACAAATATGCATTTAAAACTTCTGAAATTTGGAAAAGTAGCCTTCCCAAAGTTATGGAAAGACACATTTTCTTTTCTATTATACTCTTCCACAAAACCAGGTTCATGGGTGGAGGAAAGTTGCTCTTACCTTGCATGACTTTACATTCTATATTATCCACCTTGAAATTGCAAGCTTGAAATTTTTAGAGAAATCTACTTCTATAAATCAAGTTGTAAAACTAGGTTTTCAGCAAGCATGGCCTTCATTGTTAGTTGTGAGGTTAATTTGCCAAAATCCAGTAGCTTTCTCTCCAATGCCAACCATTATTTTAAGATAACAAATGTGATATCAACAATTTAGCAATTTTGATGGCCTTTTAATATGTTATTTTTAAGACAATGCTAAGTGGAGAATTGCTTAATGATCCAAATTGCAACAAATTTGAACAACCAAAAATGATCTTATGATGCTTCTTAATGTATTTGATGCATTACCACTTGCCAGGACCATGCCACACGGGCAGAGAAAACAAAACACCATATTTCTTTACCCTTTTCAACCCAAGGCAAAAGAGAGCAGTACTTGAAAACCTATGATCTTTCTTGTTCCTCCCAGTAACTGCTTCATTATGGGCACACGTTGCCTTTTGCTCATTGGAACTTCTGGGAAAGTCTCTTGCCCCATTATTTTAAAGTCTCAGAAGGAAGACTAACTTGACTTTCTGTACATTACAGTCCTTCCCCCTCCTTAGCCTTGAATCAAATGGAGGAACTAATGAGTTTACCCCATGCTGCAGTATTCGGAAAGAAAACAGATTGCTGACCAAAACCCTGACAAAAAAGTGCACTGTAGAGTACAAAAGTGGCCATGATGCCCCAAGTAATCTGCAGTGGTACTGTACATGTACAGTGTCTTCCCCACCATTCCACATTGGAGTGTTTGCCCAGGTTGTAGATAACCAGCAAGAAACAAGTACCCAAAGGGAGCATTTAGAGATAAAGCACTCTAGGGATAACCAGAAAAATCACTGTTTGTCTTTCAGGGACTTCACCTTTGTCACCCACCATCATTTAATGCTTCACTGTGTGGTGGTGTTTGAAAACTTTGGCAGCACAAGGCTGGTCAGGAAGGGATTTCTGTCCCCAGTAAATATTAGCAAGATCTCTGCTGTGCTGAGCAGCACGGGACCAGTGGCACACACACAGAGCTCTGGTTCAAACCAGAGCAAATAAGTTGCAAACACATCAGCCTAAGGTAGAATCAGTGATGGATGAAACAGAAATTGCTAAATTCAACAATTCCTAAGAATGCTTAATTCATATACTTATTAAAAAGGCTTAAACTCTTAAATTCAAAACTATGTTTTGAAAAGTCTCCCTTTTTAAATTGCAAAGTCACTGCTGCAGAAACTTTATTTGGTGTCTGTTAACCCCAACAGTTTGAATATTTAAATGTCTAATGTCCAGCCCTGTAAGGCTGAGTACCCATGTGACCTGCTTCTAATAATAATGTAATCAAAGGAATTTTTTAGCCCTATTTGTGATCTCAAAACAGGGTGATCTGGCCTCAGCCCAAAAGAGAAACAAGTTGCCTGTTTTCAAGGCACTTTTCCTTTTTCTGTATACACTTGGAATACCCTGTCATTCAAAATTATCAATCCCTATGGACAAGGTTCCCACAGGCATTCACTCTCATTAACCTTCCCCCGCACATGGGAATGATTCCAGCTATGCTTTATGAGCAGTAATTTTTCATCCTTGATCTGAGTTGTCCAAGGGGATTTCTGCTTTCATAATCTTTCTCCTGCTCTGTGTTTTTGTGGTAGAAGGGGAGGCAAGGAGAGAATAATGACTGTAGGATAACAGGTGGGAAGGCAGCTAAACTTCTGAGAGCTATTGTACACAAGGAGAAGATACCACTCTTTATGTTCAGGGAAAGATAACAAATTTCACTACATACTTTTTTCTAGTTGTGCTTGCATTTTGGGGCAGATCTTTCTCTCCTGTGACCCAGTACTTGACTGGTTTAAAACACAGAAAGTTGTGATCTGAAAAGAGTAGGATATGCTTGTCTCTTTTACCACTTTCCTAAAGGAAAATTTTTCCTCTTTTCAGAATTAAACCCTAAGAAAGAGCCTGGGAAACTGAATCTGGGGTAGAAAAACAGACCAGCAGGCTAGAAAGATATATAGTCATTGTAAAAAGTCATTTCTAGTTAGGAAAAAGTGACTTACAAGACCAATTTAAGAATATATCTGTCATGAGCCAGATAAGATGAGCCAAGAGTCTTAAATCAGTCCATCCCTCTTTCCTTTGGCTGTTAGCAAAGGAAAAGGAACTTTGTGCACAGCAGGGAGAATGTGGTGCTGAGCTGATCGAATGTGTGTGCAGAGGGAGCAGCAGATGACAAGGAGGGGTTGGCAGGATGTCTCCAGATTGTTTGATTAGCAATGGGATGGTTCAAAAGCTGCCCGTCCTACCAGGGACTTGGCACAGGAGCTGGGACATGACTCAGTCCTCAAGTTGTTGTTCAATATTGTTTGGGAAATGGTTCTGCTTCTCTCAAAACAGGATGGGAATTAACAAAAACAAAAACAAGGACAAGTAGGAGAGGCTGCAAGACTTTGTCTGTAAATGTTAGACTCAGGCCCTTCCGTCCTATAATACCATACAAACTTCAGATGAAATGAGATATTTGAGATGGGATAAAAATTGGATAGTTTGAAATTAAATCTAGCAAGAATAATATGAGGGAACATTGATGCTTTCTTTACCCTACTGTCAATATCCACCTTATTGCTTTTCTCCATGTGTTGGTTTAGACCAAATAGCCACAGAAATGAAAAAAAAAAAAAAAACCCATAGAAAATGTGGTAGGTTTTTAAGGTTTTGGGTTAATTTTTTTTCCTGTGGAAGAAATGTCAATGAAAGCAACAGCACAATCTTCAGATGTACCAAATTTGCATTTCTGCTCTGATGGAGCTAAGAAAAAAAAAGCTGATTTTAGCCATATGTATACAGGGAGGTGGAGAAAGTCACAAATACCAAACCTACTTGGAGATCAAGCTTGAATTACAAAATAACCACCTAAATACCTAATAAAAAATATGTACATTGATCTTAACTTTATATATTTAGTACTGCACATAATCAGCTGACATGAATTTGGATATCTCTGTTAAACTCAACCAGACTAGAACAAGTTTTTATTTTGTGACATCTAATCTAGAGTGTACACGAGACATATATAACAATTCTATAGGTATATGGGGAAATGTTGTGATACAGTCAGAAGTCTATAATGGGATTTCCTACACCTGGATACTTCCTTCCAAACTCTGCATGTAACTACAGCCCTGTCAGTTTTCCAGCATGTTCAAATGGAAAGAGTATTTCTCTCTAAAATGTCAGTTTTCTGACTAACCTGTCATAAAAATCTATGATACCATTCTCTGACAGCTTACCACTGCTTCACATAAAATATGAGGTCTTTCCTACAATCACAAGTTGGGTTCATATTCCATAATAAGCACATGGGAGGTGTGTGCAAGTGTACATAGAAGTCTGCATGTGTGTACATAGACAAACAAATCCAAAAGTATCTGCCTGTGAATGGTTAGAATTACAAATAGAAAAAAGGTAAGCATTGCCAAGTTACATATTTCTCTTAAGCTGAGCATCCATTATTTCCTAACTTTGTGGAGGACTTCTTTGTACTCCATGCCTACGTAAGTCTGTGCACCACCAGTGGAGGAACTACATATTGCTGAGAAATTAACTCCTTGCCTGAAGAAACTTTGCACTTGTTTTAGAAAGAACTGTCTCCAGTTTCAGTCACAGTCATTAATTTACTTTGTGATTTTCAAATGACTCATATTACTTTCAGTAAAACAGGCTAAAGAACGTAATATCAAATCCCCAAATAGGTACAGTTTCTTGCTCAAAATCCCTCTGGAAAGTCTGGAAACACAAGAACTGTCCAAAATATTGTCATCTTTTCATAGAAATGAAGGTTCTTCGTTCTGCACCACACACTCAGACCTGTCAAGTGATTGATGGATCTTCCTGATGATCAACTCATTTCTACCATACTTGTATAGTTTAAATTCACAAAACCATGACCTTAGCCTGCAGATACTTACTGACAATGATGCCCGTTCTCAATTGTTTCCATGAGAAGCAGTTTCCATCTAGTTATTTCCACTAGAGGAGTGTGACTGATTTGTCAGACTGGGAAAACTCATATGGGGAAAAAAAAAAAAAAGATAAATTAAAATCCAAAAGATAACTCTGAAAGTTAACTTTTGTTAAAAAGCAAAAGTTAAAATGCAGAAAAGCTGCTTCTTGCAAAATACAGCTGTTAACTTTCCTGCTCTTGGTTTTCTCAAAGGGCTGGCAAGAAATTCAGCATAATCTAAACTACACTCTGGGGTTAAGCCACCTTCTGGAGCTAAGGACAGTCGCAGTGCTGTGGTGACTTAGTCTACTAAATGATTAATTAAACTCTCCAATATATCAATTGGCAGCTGCACAATTGCACAACACCCTCAGCTGTGAACACAGGCAGAGCCACAGGGGCTGAGCCCTCAGCCCATTCCCTGGAACATAAGAGGCACTTTTGCTGCCTCCCTGTAGGCTACACAGACCCACAAAATCAAATCTTACACTCTGCAAGGTTTAAACATACCAAATGCCCCCCAGCAGCCTACAGAGAGTGCAATATCTTCATTTTGGGTGCTCATGGTCATCAAAGGTACATGCAGAAGAAACAGACAGCACTGTCCTTGCAAACAGCAGGGAAAATTTTAATGACTTGGGAGAGAGGACCACATCCCACACACGTAGACAAACAAACACTCCACATTTCCCATGGCCCTATTCCTTTTCCCTTCTTAAATTTCCAAATGAAAACAGCCCCTCCTGTTCTCTGTGGGGGAATCTTTCCTGACAGGCAGCTAAGCCTTAAGTTGAAAGTGAAAGCAAACAGGTCCCTGAAAAGCTTTTCTGTGTGACTGAGAACATCTGTGTCCCCTACTTGTGTCTTACTAGCTGAAGCTAATCTTAGGTGTTCCAGATGTAGAAAAGTAGCTGAGAAACTAAGCTGTGTATAAAAAGGGTGTAAAATATATTTCTGATTTTCCATTTGTTTAAGATACCATTTCAAAATCTTTCCCATGTTTCTGGGCATCCTTTTCAATCCTTGTTATCCCAGTGAATGCCTCTTAGGCAACCTTCCCTCTGCCCTGATTGATTTCTAATAGTGATTGCACTAAAGACTTCACTGTATTTGTGGCTGTTTTACCATTCATCATCCAGCAGCCTGGAAAATGCCACTGCTCTCTCACTCTGGCCACTACTGACTAAAGTCTGCCTGAAATGAACAATCAGTCATTGTGAACTGGGCTGAGATCCTGCATTTACAGACACATCCAATACAGAAATGTCTCCTACTTTGGGACCCATTGGCATCAGTTGAGATATCTGATCTCAGTGGGTTTTAAATCACACTCTGCAGCTGGGACTTCCAAAGCAGCCTATGGGATTCAGAAACATATCTTTCATTACAATCGAAAAGTGTTAAAGCAAATGGAAGATACATGTCTATAATCTCCCAGAGTGGTTTGAAAACCAAGCTACTGTTCAAGCTTTCTCCATAAAAACAGCTTCCAGCTCTTGCTTTGGTAAAAGTAATGGAATTGTGTGAAAAGATCCACACTGAGGCCTGGACCTCCCATCCTTCAGTAAAATAGGGGGAAATATGGCTGGAGTTCTTTGTTTACACTGTTAAACCCTCCCCAGTTGAAAGCCATTTAGAGGAGCAATTGATTTTCTCTGGATCTGCAGGACTGTCCTGACAGATGAGGCTTCAGCCCTGCACAGATGAGGTTTCCATTCCAGCCACAAGATTATGCCTGTCCCAGGTTCTTTGGGAGCTTAAATCACAGCAGTTATATATGGGGAAAGATCATGTGGAGCAAGGAGCAGACATGACCAAATTCCATTTTCTGCCATCTAAAGCTCAGCAGCAAGGAGTTCTAGTCTTCTTTAAAAAAACAAAATAAAATAAAAAGACAGCTAAGACACAGGCCTTGGCAAGGATATGGTTTTGTACAGCTCAGAAAAGCTGCCTTCATTTTCTGAGAGATGGTAAGAAATACCTTCCTACAGCCCACAACATCACACAACAACAGTGTGCTTATTAGTCAGCCAGCCTTTCCTAATTGCATTATTACCTTGTAGCAGCCTAGGACAAGGCAACATCATTAAGTGAAACTCCTCCATTTCAGCAGCCACCTGATTTAGAAGGCAGTGGGAGAAGAGCACTTTCATTTACACACTACCCATGCAGCTTAGATCGCCATCTACTCACAGTCATTTCCCTTTATTTCTTGCATTTTAGGAATTCTGAGAATAGGTGAAGTTCTGTTACAATGCCAACAAGTAATTGCATTTTAATTGCTGTTTCATGATGGCAGAGAGTTCAAACCTCAGGCTGTTTCCAGGTGTCAAGCACCTGGAAGATGCTGGAGATGGTCAGCTCAGGGTTTCCAAATTTACTGCAAGATTCAGACTGGGCAAATGTTAAGCTGAGTCCAGGGATCTGACCATAATTAATTTTTTTTAGTGCATGATAAATCGACTCAAATGGAAAAGTGCTGTAAAGGAAAATTTGATCAAGATGATGCCAGAGTAACTTATGCTCTGCTGATGTGTTACAAACTGTGCAAGGCAATTTCTGAAACAGATAATGAGCATTTGAGGAACAGTGGTTAATCACACTTAAGATAACAACCTCAATGAGCCAGCTGTCAGCAAAGTGATGGATTCTATCCTATGTTTACCTGCAGAAAACTCTGCTGAGAACAAGTAGGATACTCACAGCTCTCTCTAGACAGAAAGCTCATGATAACAGATTATTTGAATAGACAGAAGATTGATTTTCATAAAAAATGAACTAGTCATACTTCTTTTTATTTTTATCACATAGCTGAACAGTTTAACTCATGAGGGATGTAAATAAATTCATGTAAAATGTTAAATAAACCTTTTCTTTCTTTTTATCAACTTCTTTTTATCAGTTTCTACTTTTAGTAAGTTTTGTTTGGGTTGAGAATATGTTCATAAAAGCCATTCAAGAAGGAGTCACAGAGAAAACAGATACTGTAACCTTTGAACAGAAGTGCTGAGAAGGAATGCGAAGAGATTTTGAATACCAAAATTATCACATATGCCTGAGGGACTTAAGGGATAAAAGTACCTCACATGGGACTCATGTCTCCCTCCATATTTATGTTAGAGCTGGCACAGAGGAATGCATACAGCCACAATGGTATTACCATTAAATCACTGGCAAAAAAAGGCTGAGACCTCAGATCTCACATGCAGCACTGTAGGGCAAAACCCAGAATGAGAGCTGCATGCTCAGTGCCTGCAATGGCATGGAGGGCACAACTGGGTCTGATTTTTTCCATCAAAAAGATAAATTATTAATGTGTTCAATTATTAATGTATTCAATATTCTCCATATTTCCTTTTAATTGATAAAAGCTGCACTAAGCTACTATACAGAGTTAATTAAAGAAAACAGAAAACTACACCCACATTTTTATTCTCTTGTACCAAGATCAAACTTAAACCTTTATCTTTCAATAACAAGACTATAAACAGAATGTTTTTGAGGCTTGGCATCAAGCTCTGTTTTGAAACACTGAGATGCAGAATCCTACACAGCTGATTTGGATCTGCTCAGTGGTGTCAGCTATCAGCTGGTTTCTGCACACCCCTCCTGTATTGTCCTCCCCATGCCTTCAGAGCTTGTTCCATGTCTCACAAGATCATCATAGACTCATCAAATGGCCTGGGTTGGATAGGGACCTTAAAGATGATCTCATTCCAGCCCCCCAGATGTGGGCAGGTTCTCCTTCCCCTAGACCAGGCTGCTCACAGCCCCAGCCAGCTCATGGATGATGACACCTCTATCCTTCTTCTTGTGCTTAAGGTTGATTATGCCTGTGCCAAATATAATCCACATTCCTTTTTCTTCCCCTCACCCAGCAGAGTCACAGTTGCAAAAGCTCCCAGTGACAGAGGGAAGAAGCCAGCCCACTCCTGTCACCAGGCCATTATGCATCACTGCCATGCATCATCAAGTGGCAGTGTCACCCACACACGCTTGGCGTAGTAATGGCCCAACAGGAGTTAGAGTCACTGCATTCCTGTGCCATGCTCTTGGGAGACACATTAACAACACAGAGGAGCAGATTTGTTAAGGAAATAGTTTTGGCAAAGTTTCTTCAGAGAACTAGATGTGGACCAAAAAGGATTGCGTGTATTTTTTATTTTTTTTTTTAATTTCATTTTGTTTGGCTTTTTAAATACTTGTTTTCTGGTTTTAGGAGTGTTTGTGACAATATTTATGATTTGCATTTCAGCTGCTGTCAATAAATCTGTGCTGGGCTCATAAGTACTTCTAAAAACATCACAGATTTCTCATTAAACTCTTCCCCTTCCATGGAAGGCAGTGCATTTGCCTCTTCCAGACAGTCCCTCTCCTTTGTTGTTATGACAGTTTTGTGCCAGGCAACTTTCTTCAGCTAAAAGAAAAACATCCTCTTCATCTTTTTCACTCACAAGAACATGTCCACAGCCAGGAGCAAATCCATGGATGCCAAAACACAATAGACAGACCTTGCCACTAGCTGTGACTAATAATGAGACGTTCACTGTTGGCTTAAGGCTGTGCTTTATTCATTGTTCCCTAAAACATTGTTCCCTTGCCCTGGTTACTTCTAATTAGGAACGTAAGCCTCATAAAAAATGTTCTTTATAGCAACCTATTCAGTGATTTTTATTTCTTAGAGTATTGACATTTTGGGATGACATTTGTCTTTATAGGAGATGCTAGACATTAGAAGAGCTATTTTAATCATGAAACACGAAGTTCACAGTGACACAGTGCCAATCATCATCACAGCGCCATGATCAGCTCCAGAACTGTACCTTGAACCTCTGTGATCCCAAGAAATTCACTTACTGTCTGTGCCTCATTTTTCTCCTACTGGGAAAAAATATCGAGGGAGTACTCCTTGCCTACACAATTTGTTGTCTGGTCATAAGAATAAGAGCATTTATTTTTAAGACATGCATGCCAATCTATATTTGTGTTCTTATCCAAAGCTTTTGCTTCTTTCCTGAGCTCTGCTCATGCTCTGCTTTGACTGACTGGTGCTGCTCATTCCCACACCACACTTTTGTCATTGCCTCATGTCAGGACAGCCCCTAAGAGTGATTTGACTCAGTGATGGGGTAATAAACCACGTGCTGGTACCTGTATGTATGTATATATGGATACAAGTCAGGGTGTGGTTCTCCTGAACCTGTTACAGCTCTAGGCCAGACTGCTCAAAGCTGCAGTGCAAAGCAATGGCAGATTGAATAAAAAACAACCCAGCACTCCTGTCTTCCAGACACTGCTCATTCTCCTGGGCTGTATTTTAGCCAGTTAAAATTAATTCTGCAGAACATAAACAAAATTTATTTTGAAACAAGGCACAGGAGTATAAGGGTAGACTCTCCAAGTGACAGCAAGCTCCCTGGACCCTCTCTATTTTGGTAGTCTTTGCTGTCATAGAGACCAGGAGTTACTCGTAGCCCTTGCACAAGGTATTGGAAGCACCAAAACCTTCTGTCTCCTGCATTAACAGAGACAAATTAACACTATCTCAGTGCTGCTCATAGCTCCTCTGGGTGAAATGTGTGTGCCAGGTGATTCACCCACCGTTGCTGAAACAATCACTCACCCTGCCCATCCCATCCAAAAAATAGCCTGTGTGTGCAATCAAAGCTGCTGCTCCTCACCACTATGCTACCATTGGATTCCCCTGGGCTCCTTGCAATGTTCTGTCTAATGAGGTGGGGTATATCAGCCTTCAGGTGATGGGAGTCTGCCTAAAAATAAACAGCACCTCAGGGTTTATAAGTAGAAGGAGCTCAGCCCTTTTAGTTCAACTGATAGCACCTGTGACATCTTTGCCTGTCCTGAGAGGCAGAGCACAGATATTGCCTTCTGTGGAATTATGTGTATCCTTGTGGCCATGGCAATACGTGGGGGGAAAAGACATAAACAGGACTGCAGGAGCAGTAAAATCAAGTCAGGGCCTTGGCAAATAGTGAATGCTGCTAATGTGGGGCTCTGTCAAGCATCTCTAGTACCTTGAGACAATCAGGAGCTGTCCACTGAAGGACAGTCCTGGTGCCTCCTGAAAAAATCCCAGGAGATGCTCTAGGATATTAGCAAGCCTTTATTGCAAAAGGCTTGCAAGGTAGGTCATTGTGTATCAGATAAAATAGTACCTCTAATAAACCCATGGCAACTTTAATTTTGTCTCCATCTTACAGAATGAGTACCAGCATCTATCAACACCTTCAGAGCAGTTTACAGGGACTCTGTGGGCTGGAAACCATCCAGCAGGGCTATTCTGAGATTGGTGATGCCAGAAGGGAAATAACTCAGATGGGCCTTTCTGAGGAGAGTTTCAGTATATATTGTGGCCTGGCTCAGATCCAGGGACCACAGTGCAGCACCAAGGCTGAGCAGCGAGACAATTCATCTGTTTGACACTCCACAGAGATGTGTTTGAGGGTGGAGAACTTCATTTATATTTCATGGTGTATGTGCTTCTCCTTCCCATTACTCAACTGTGCAGCAGCAGAGACTTTTTAAACTCTGTTAGAGATTGCTCTAAAGTTATGCACTGTTTTTTCCCATAATAACTGCCAAATTAAGTTCCTTGAGGGATGAAATTGCTTTAGACATCATGTCTTTCTCTGGGCAGATTTGTTCATACAGACTTCCATGTTACTATGACCAGACAACCACGGCATGTGTGGTACCACAGAGGTGACAGCAAGTGAATTCCTTGAAATTCAGACAGTGTGCTAGGCTCTGAGGCTGGGGAGCACATTCTGTGCTGCCAGCTGACAAGTAGATCTCAGTCTGTAGCATGTCCCATCACTGTCACGTGTGGAACTTCTGTCTAGGCATGTCTTGTGTCACCTGCCCCACCAGGCCCAGAAGATCAACAAAAAACACTGAAGAAATTCAAAATTAAGACTCTAGAGCATCCTTATTACATAATATATGTGTAAGCCCTCAAGGGATATCATCTTCTGGGAGGAAATCACAGCCTATTTTCAGCCCCAGGGAAGAGCTTTAAGAACAGAACATTGCTCACATGTCTCTACTTCTGTAACACCAAAGGATTCATGAACCCTGAAGTGGCCTCTTTATCTATCAAAGACACACGCATCAAGTTCTCATAAATAGTTCTCTGCAAGATCCCATCTTGCTCCATTAGCTCCATGGAAGCCCATTACTGCTAAAATCTTCATTTAGGTTCCTCATTTACAAGCTGGTATGAATAGACTCCCTTAGCATTCCTTATCTCAGCAAGTGTCAGTGTCCTTTTTCGGGTTAGTCAAAATATATCCAATAGAACCATTTTCCAGCAGATATCTACTTTGAAAGCTCCCATTACATATAAATTTTAATGGAAATAAAATTATTTCCAAGAGATAATTTTATGAAAAGTGAAACAACTCTTTATAATCTATTAAGGGCAAGAAAGGTAAATTTTAAAGCTCCAGAAGGGCCCAGATTGCTAAAAGCAAGTGTGGAGAGGAAGTTCTATGCATTTTCTTCTTGGAAAAATCCAGATACAAGAACTGACATTCTTCAAGACTGGAAGGGTTTTCACTCTGTGTACTTTGAGCCAAATGGAATGCTGAAGGCAGGGTAGAAAAAGAAAAATTCTATGTAATCCTCAGCAGAAAACATTACTTTCAAGAGACGTATTTTTCTTTCACTCTCTATTTTCTTAACCCACAGTGCATGGAAACCCTTTTTGCTTTGCCCAAAATTCACCAGATGTCTTCCAGTGACCTTCAGCCCATACATTTTGGACGTCATTTCCAGCCTTAACTTTCCCCACATTTGTTTCTTGGCTTCTGAATTTTGACTGTACAAGACACGTCAAAGAATTAGGGAATTAAAGTCCCTAAGTACCCAGAAAAAGCCTTTTCTCTAGCCTGGCTCTTCTGATCCCTTTCATAGGGGATATTCTTGATAAGAACAAGAGTCTCCCCTTCCTGGAGATGTACCATGATCAAATTATTTTCACAGGAAAAATGATGCAGGGAAACACTTTTCTGACCTGGTACATGCTGTAGTGTCTGAGAGAGAGCAGGACAATTTTCCAAGCTCATGCTTACTGGTTCTCTTTTGACCAGCATTGCCTTAACAGTGTCAGTTATTAGTGTTGAAATTAAAAATCTATTACCACTTCTAATAAACAGGTATTTCCCTGGAAAACATAGTTCTTTGGAAAACAGAGTCATGTTACCTCTTTGCGATATTTCAGACAAGGATGGGGTTGTTTTTGGCAGTTTTGCCAGAGCATCAAAATCAAACTTGAATAAACACACACTTAAAAGTGAACATCCTGCTGTAAATATATACATAAAAAATACACCTATATGTATGTACATGCGAAAACCAGAGAAAGACAGATAAAAAGTATGAGATTAAAACCTGCAGTTCTGTACTCTGCCCTTGCGGTTTAAGTTCAATAAATTTTATGAAATTGGTTAGACCTAACACTACATTCTAAGAGTGATTTGTTTTCAATGCTAATGCAATTATTCCTCTTCTTTTCCTCTAAGCAAAGTATTGGAAAAAAAGAAAAATGAAACCCACCAAATCAGTCCCAGCTGCCTTATCTAACCCATAATTGCAGTGTGTAGATTCCTTTGACAGAGGAGGGAAAAAGGACAACTCCATCAAAAGGAAGCACCTATAGAAAGGAGAATCAGCCTCCACTGACTCCTTTCAGAGTCCTTCTCTTAAGAGAGGTGCTATTTATAGATTAATGGCACATCCCCATCATTCAGCTGAGTGCTTCCCCATCCAGAACCCTGCCTGCTTCTCAGCTTGGCAGTCTGGATGCAAATTAGCATTTCTTGCACTTGGAACTTGTTTTTAAACTTCACCTGTTTAAGAGATGTGATGTGGAGTCAGCAGAAGGTGGATTCAGGTTCTTCCTCAGCTGCTGATCTACACTTTCTGTGACTCAGTTTATCATATTTCTTCAATGGTATTTGAGATACTGATTTCAAAGTCAGAACCCACAGTTGCAGGGTTCTTTCAGTTCCCTGTTCACCAACAGATGGTAAAAAAGCAACCCCCAAACCCTCAGGGAAGTCATGAATTACTTCTTGTGAGCAATGCCATTTGGAAAATGTCACTTTACCAGAGGATAAAGTTCTGGTCTTACATAGATTATGCTTCTGCATGTGCTTTAGAGCCAATAGCAACATCAAATGTCTACTTCTGAAAGAGCAATTTATTTCCCTAAACACATTTTTCCATAGGTCTAGGCTTTTCATCCGTTTTAGTACTCAAAAAGCAATATTCAATAAATGCAGAATAACTTTTTGTTATGCAAATGACAGTATTGTCTGTCAGTATTAAAATCTCAGCCAAAAAAAAGGCCACAGGTCAATGCTTAAACCACAGGAAATGATTGATTTTTTAATTACAAAAGCAATGCAATTATACACTTAGATAAGACTCTTATTACTAGATACATTCTTGTAAAGGAGACAACTGCCTGCAGGCTCAAATTCACAGCTAAACTTCAACTGCATCCCTTTCCATCAGATTTGCAAAAGTCTCTGACCTTCACTGAACAGACAGTGCAGGGACCTCTTCTGAAAATTTTGTTATTAACAGATTTCTTTCCCTAAAGAAGGAGTAGGGTGAGGTTTTAGAAGAGCTTTCTAATAGTACTTTCTTAAACAGCATTTGGAAACAATAATAGGGAATACACTAAACTTGCAGCCAAAGAGCTTTAATGGAGAGGATTGACAGACTCAGAGGGAAGATGAAAGGGGACACCTGTGAATCTTTACAGCTGATGCTGCTAAAAGAGCAGCTGATTTATGTAAAGGGTAAGGCAAGAGTTGTGCTAGAATGGTAGTTAGGAATAAGAATGTGGAAAAGCGTATTGTTTTTCCTCTGGTTTTTTTTCCAGTGATTTAGCTATTGTATGAGGATAATTTTTGAGGCAAGAACTCATTTCTGGAATTATAATAGCTGTCTTCTAAAAAGGATATTTGTTTCTATTTTGGGTTTTTCTCTTACTGGGAGTAAGAAGCTCAAGGGCAGGAAAGGGAAAGAGGTTTCAAAAGCAGAAGTGATGCAACTGGTGCTGTCTCAGGATTTGTCACTGCTAGAGGAAAGGGAATTCTGGAGACCCGGCAAAGGTAATGTCTACGTCTGACTCAGTGTTTTGGATTTTTCATTAGAAGTGAATTAATCGAGATTCTTTCTTGCATCTAGAAGAAGTAACTGGCACATACTTTGGTTTGACTCTTCATTAGTCACTTGTACCATGCCTCCCTTGAGCCTCCCACTGGCTTTTGCCAAGGCAGCTCAGAGGTGTCAGATGCTTCCTCTGAGGGCAGCTACAAACTCTGCTGGTTCCCCCAGCTCCAAATCTCATGATTGCAACTGTATCTGAGGTGTTCCAATTCCATACTGCAAAACTCTGTGTAGATTATGTGTAGCATTATGCTTTCACATATGGATACCTTCCTGAGGGTTTGGCCAAAGTCCCAATTTGGCTCTCTTGGACTGATTTTGTTGATGCTGCTTAGGCACACGTGGATGCAGCAGGCACTGGAGTCAGGAGCTGGTTGGAGCTGTTGGAATGTTTGCTGTGTGCTCTGCCAGTGCACCCTGTGCAGCTGCCCCTTGGTTTCTGGTGTGGGTGGCTCTGGGCGCTCCCCCTGGCAGAGGGGTTTGATGCTATGGCTCCAAAAACATCAGGGAGCCCTCAAAAACCTTGGGAAAGTTGTGAGAAAATATACATAGCACCCAGTTTCTAAAGGTCCCCAAATTTTACCTGTTCAGGCCAGGAAAAAGGTTGTTCCAGGCTGACCATTTTAGCCTCCAAACACAGATTTGCTTACTGTTATTTAAATGCCTTCACAACAGTGCCACCATGGTGTTGATTTTATCCTAAATTATATTGACCTTCCCTGCTGTCCAGAGCCCCAGGAATATAGCCAAAGTGCCATGCACTCTCTAGTTGGCCTAACATCCACTGCATTGAACTGGAGATTTTCAATCTGTGCTACAAAACCTCTCCATAGTCAGGTCCAACTCCTTCTCAAACAAGTGCTTTTCTCTTCCCCTGTTGTTGTGCCTTCCCTTGATATATCCAATGTGTGCTACTTGTGATCTATTCAAGGCATCACGTGATGTTCTTTTTCATAAAAGACGGGTTTTCACCCAGAAATAGACTGATTATTTTACTGTGAGCATGAAAGGTGTCAAGAGGATGCTTTTTTTTCTCTGGGACTCATGAAAATGAGATCACTGTATCCTGAAAACTTTGGGAAAAGTTTGTAGGCATGTTGCACAATGTAGAGGCATTTATTATAAAGATAAGGGGTTGATTTATTTCTTGCAGCTTTTGGAAGACATAGTGCAAACAGGACAGTTGTTAGTCAATTTAAGTGGTTGCATATATATAATTTAATAAGGCACACTTGGCAGCAGATGTTCTTGGAGTTAGCATTCATTCTCTATGATGTCCTGAGAAATGCCTGGGAGTGAACTTGAGGCTACTGAAAAATTAGCCTGTTTGGACAGAGACTGTTTACTACAAGATGCTCCAAATTGCGTATGGCTGGGATTCACTTTTTTTTTCCTCCCTGTAGGAATTTTGCTAACCTGTAGCAATTTCTAGCAGCCTAAAAGCTAAAACTTAGAGGATGTTATCCAGATGCCACTGTTCTCATGCATTGCTAAGCTTAGCTGTAGGCCACATCTAACTCTTTGTCTGGTGGCTCACTGATTCTGGGGTTTTACTTTCACCTCAGAGTGTTTTATCTCACCCTTTTCTCCAGGTTGTCATACATGTTGCAGCAAATAAAACTAATGCTGCTAACAAGGTTACCATCCTTACTCCTCTCAATCAGGGCAGCAACCAGCCCCTCAAGAAGACAGTCTTGAAAATTCTGTAGTTCATGCTCTCCCACAACAAACTAAATGTTTCTCTTCAATATCTTTTTGTCTCTTTCCCTTGTGCTCATTTCTACAAAACTTTTGTACCTGTCCTTGTCTGCTGTGCTTGGTGTGGGTACTGTGTTGTAAGATTCCCAGTGTTTGAAGATTTTTAGCTAATGGTTTTCAAGGTTGAATGCCTAAGGCATAGTTCTTGAATTCAGCAGAGGCAGGTAAATAATTGAGTTGCTTGAGATTTTCTTGCTGTTAGTCATTGTCCTCCCCAATGGAGGTGAGAAAATCTGACTCTTCTGAGCAAACTAGACTTGCCAAAATATCTGACTTCTTCAACATCACTTTAAATCCTAGAGAGATGTGGTGCTTGGAAACGTGTCACAGCCTTCAGCACATTCTATCCAGGGCTTCAATAGTTACATTTAGATAGAAGAACTTGCTTGTTAGAGTGTTTTCAAGTGATACAAAAGCACTCTCAAAATCAGCTGCAATCAGTGGGAGCTGCAGGTTCTGCAGCACACATGAATTTTCAGTCTGCTTGAATATTTCAGAGTGGTGGGGATCTCAAATCTTAGCTTGAGTCACTAAAAAATACAGCCTCTGGGCATAATAAACTACTTGCATGAATGAGGTTCTCAACTTCCTGGGTCCCTTGTCCCCGTGATCTGGCAGGACACTGAGGGACAGGCATGATACATGTGTGTGATTTACTTGCATCTGGCTTGTATGCTTGTCATGAGGTGAGAAGATAAACTCCTGTGAATTTGAGTGGTGCATTTGTTCTGAGCACTGGAAACTGAAGCAGGAAATAGAACATTGTTCATAGGGAGGAAAGAGGAGGTGTAGATTTGGGCATAATGGCATCATAGAGGAACTGCAAACAAGACATGATCTAAGAAAATTGTTGGAGCTGACAGAGTAAAAGCCTCTTGCCAGGCTAGTGGGGAACCATCCAAGCTAATACAGTAGGATTGTGAGTATAAACATGTTACAGTAATGCTGCTTATCATGGCTGAGAAATGGGAACTAGCCTGGTTTTACACTCAAAGAACAGAACCTCAGATGTCTCAGGTAAACAGAGAGAGTGCAAGTGAGGCTTCAGGCCACCAGAGGCTCTTCAAAATAAACAGAACTCACTAAATCCTTCCTAAAGCCAAATGAGAAGATACTTTCACCTGAAACCACCTTCTTCAGCAACAATCCAAACTCAAGGTCATTTTTGGCATTTTATTGCTCGAAACTGATTTTCCTCTTTCAAAGCATGGGGTTTTTTATTATTTACCATTTCAACGAACACATTAGGAGGCTAGCCAAATAAAGTTCACTCTACCTCAGGGGCAGCAGCTAGAGCTGGTTTCTCATGTCCTGTATAACTCCTCCATTAATTCTGCAATTTCCACAGCAGCTGGGGTATTGTAGATGAATGACAGTGTGGTGTTCTTCCTGGGCTCACAGAAACACTCAGTAGCAACCACTGTGCCTCTAAACCTTGACTGCCCCCGTGGAGCTCTACAGAGTCACTGAAAGCTTGTGTCAGAGTGCATCATAAATTCCATGCTCCTTTGTACAGATACTCTTTGCTAACCCCATCCACTTCTCCCACTGCTGTGTCCATAAAGCAGGGTGGACTTTTTCCTAGCCCAGATGATCTTGGCACACTTGATTTGCATTTAAGACTTGCAAAAAATTGAACAGCTATTAATTCACTTGTTTCCTTTGCCAATCCACCTCTTTTTCTGTGGGTAGCAAAACCCAAGGTTGAACTCGGGTTGCCTTTATCCAGTGTTTTGGTATCCAGTATTACTGTATTTCATCCAGCATGGCCTTTCCTGGAAGGTCCATGTGCATGAACCAGCCAGGCCTGACCTTGCTCTGCCTGAAACATTTGATGAGATCACAGCTGGAGGTGATATAGCTATGAACATTGTAGTTATGGGAAAGTCTGGGGAGATATTTTTACCAAATAAAAATGGAAAGCTTGCAAAAGCATGACGTGAGCAATGTTTTCAGTACTTTGAGTACCCTTCTCACAAACATGTGGAAACTCTTTAGGCATCTGGTATCAAGATTTTAATTTATTTTTCCAGACTGCTCATTCAAAGATTTGTTCTATATGAGAAGCTGAATGCTGCAGTCTAAGGTCATGGAAAGCTATGGCGAAAGAGTTTTGTGGATATGCTTAAGAGTTTCATTTTTAGATTTTGTTTTCTTTTTCTGTGGCCAGTATTCAAAGAAGGGGAAAGCTGATACAAGAATTGTGTTAGTTACAAACTTTGAGGCTTTTCTCTGTAAAAACTTTTGAAATAATCATAAACACATGTTAAAATGTGGTGATCAGTAGAGGGGAAAAAAAAATCTATGGGACCATATCCAGCTAAGTATATGTGTCCCTTTGAAAGAATGAAGGCATTCTACAATCTCCAGAAAAGCAGGAGTCTTCGTTTGTGCTTCAGAAACCAGAACAAGCTCGGGATCAATGGCTAAACTTAAGAGTGCAACTACGAAGACAGCACATGGACCTTATTAATATCTGTTAGGAGGAGAAGTATTAAAAAAAAGTAACTACAGGTGTCCCCCTGACACGGGATTCATGGCCTGATGCCTTTCACACTGCAGAAGGGAACTTAGTATGCTCTAAACCAGATGGAGGTTTAGGGCTTTCCATGGCAATTAAAAATTTTACTTTTGCTAGTCAGAACAAGGTCCTTCTTGCAATCACTAAAAAGGACCCAGGAAAAGCCCTCTGAGAAACCAACTTATGCTTTGAATTAAAGTTTACAATGTGCAGACTGCTTGTAAGTGGAGTGGTGCTGAGGGGCTGTGGACTCACCCTCTCTTCAGCACTTGGCAGAGCTGCCATGTAAGCCAGAGCCAAGTGCAGAACTGGAACACAAGACAAATTAATTCTCAAAAGAAAGGAAAGAAAACTATCCAGTTTTAGATGAAATATTGGCTGAAGTTGCCAGAACAACTTCTCAGACTGAGAAACTACAGAAAGTAATTGAGGACACAGGAACAGTGTGAATTGAACATTGTCTTCACAGCTTTGGCCCTTAACATCAACTTACAAGGGAGATCTCAGTCCTGGGTTGTGTGTTGTGTCAAGATTTTCTTTAAAAAGAACATGATGATGAATAAAATTCTTAGGGAAAAAAAATCATTTACTAGAATTCACATATTGAAAATTGTTAAAATCAAAGATGCAGAAACATGAGGTAATTATCCCACTGGCAGTTAGTGAATTTCAATACCTTCTGTACATGCCAAATACATCACAACTTCTGAGATCTTTTTTCACAAAAGGTTGGAGACTAATATAATTTTCCACAACTGTGCACACTAATTTTATTTTTCTTCTGATTAAAAGTAGCTATTGTACTTTTATTATATTTTTTCATTTTATCTACATATAACTCTGAATACTTTTCAGAAAAAAAAAATCCTTAACCTTTAGCTAAGTCACAGAGATCAAAAAAGCACTATCCTTTTTTTGTGTTGTTTCTGAGAAAGAAATAAAAATCACAGTTTTGTGTTACAAAGCAGTACTAAAAAGTAGGGGCTCTCCTGGTTCTTGTAATATGTATTCTGTACCACTGGTAAGTTTAGTCAAAACCAGTGTAGGTCAGAAAAGGCAGTCTATGATTCAGAAAGGCGTTAGAGTTGTTTGAAATATTCTGCTTGCATGTTCCTGGGCAAAGTTTAAATAGTCACCACAAATATCCTTTATTTAGGGTAGATTTCTACTTCCCTTCCTAAATAAGGTAATTAGCCCGTACGTCAGCTTTCAGTCTGTGTCACATATTCATGGGAGCTGGCTCAGCATTCTTAGAGCTGCAGTTAGTACATAATGCCTACAGATTAACAGAATGGATATTTAAATGTCCAGCTGCCTGACTAAAATCATTATCTCTGAAGGATCTGGGGGAAGCTCAACATTCACATTGAAATTATGCAGTTATATCTTGTTATTAGCCATCACTTGTAAAGCCAGCTGTCTCACAGGTCCTTATTGAAAGCACGTTATCCTGTCTCCGTTTGGAGACAGCTTGTTTCCAACCTGGAAAGGAGGAGGGAAATTTGTGATTCTTCACATCTGTTGTTAGATCTTGTTTGCAACTTCATCTTTAGGTGCTCCATCCTAGAGGCTGGACTGGGTCCTGATGATGAGCATTTGGGATCAATGACCTTTCTAATATTTTTTTAATTAACCATTGGGATAAAGCACTAGGCAGGAAGGATTTTAGCAAAACCCAGCAATATTTATTTGCAGTTCTGATTGTGCTTTACAAGTGAAATTAGAGCAGCTTTCCTCATAAACTACAAAAATAAAACCAGATTCTATGTTTTTAGGAAGCCTAGTCCTGCTGTTTCAGAAATCTTTTTGGTGTGTGAGAAGCCAGAGTGGGAGAGAAGCTGTTTTTATTTGTTTATTTGTAGGAACCCAGTCACCATATGGCTCACAGTATGGAAGGAGACTCTTCCTTCACTCTCAGGAGGGTTTGTTTTTGTTGGCTACAGCTCTACAGGAATACATCTCTGGCTACCCTTGTGCTGAGCAGATAATTCCCTTCAGCAATAAATCTCTTGTAACTCTGCCTTCTAAGAGTGTGCTGAAACCACCTTGTCCATGCACAGCCCAGAATATTTCTAAAAATCAAGAGGGACCAGTAGGTTTATCTATGACCCACAAAGTCAACAGTGTTACTGAGCCTACTTCCTCTTATCACATTGTTTGAGAATAATTTGTTTGAATAAATTAGATATGTTTCTTTTCTCATTAATTGTGCATTTCATTGGGAAATAAACTTAAAGGTTTCTATGTGCAGCTAATTCACAGCACAGAATTTAGTTTATTATTTGATTAATAAGCAGATGCTGATTTAGTAACACTGGAATGAAATATTATCCTTGCAATGGGTTGCATATTAAAAAAAATGGCTCTGAATCTTTTTATCTGATGCCAAGCTTGTACTTCCAGTCCTTCCTCTTGGGTATCATGGAGACCTAGCACAAGAAAGAAATAGAAACAGTTGGTAATGTTTCTTTAGCAAAATTTTGTCACGTTATTCTTCTCTTTGGAATATCAAATCATGTGTTATTGAGTAACTTGATATTCTCTGAGGCTACACAAGATTCATAGTATCTGACTGTTGCAGACATATATAAAACAGTTGCTATTTTTCTGAATATCAGGTGGATTTTTGACTTTTGCATTCAAGAGTTGGAGCACTGTTGTTACTTTCCTGCTGAATCTCAGCAGAAATCACTATTTCTGTGAGACCTCAAAGCAGTTGTTTTATCACTATCTGTCACAGTCATATATTTTCACAGTTAGAGAGACCTTCTCAACTTTCTTTTGTAAGAATGAACTTCAGTAGTTCTGTGTGAGACTATTGTCAGACAGGCATGAAAACTAGGGGAGCTGGTCCCCAGGCTGTGATTCAAACCATCTGGGTTAGGGATTTTCTGTTTGGCCACTGATTCAAGACCTTGCCTCAGGGCAAAAATCAAAGGGTATTTTCTAAGGCTCAGTTTTATTAAGGTCCTGCCTCATGCTTAGAGAGATTTTTTGCCATTGCTCACTTTGAGTTTGAGCCTGAAAAACCATCCCCTAGCAGGAAGGGGCTTTACTCGTGCCATACAGATACCACAGGTTTGTTGAAACAAAGAATTGTTCCTTTGTTTGTGTTTGTTAGGGATTTTTGGCCGCATCTGTTTCTTCAGGTGGTGGCTGGTGTCTTCCCTGTGTCTGAACACAGCAGAGGTGGGGCTGTTTAGGGCTCCCAAAGCCTGTCCCACGTGCTCACGTAGTCTTGCCCTGCCAAGAGTCATAGCCTGACCAGGGCAGGCACAGATAGAGGTTTGACTCAAATGGAAATGCCACTCAGCAGTGACCTGTTGTCTTGTTCTTGGCTGACACAGAGCCAAGAGCACCTCCAGACAGGCAAGAAGAAAGGAAGAGAACATGGGTGGTTTTATCTGTGCCCTCACACCCTGATGATTCTGTGCTTGCTGTTACCAAAAGCCATCTTGGAAAGTGTTAAAATAAAGGATCTGTAATGCCATAGAGTTCATATTTTTATATTGCAGGACTATGATGTGGTTCTGCCAGCAGTTCTCTGGGGAACTCTTTGGCTGCTTTCCCAGTTTAGCTGTTACATGGGTGATTCATTTAAAGAGACACGAACACCATGTTCTCAGGAGTGCCTGCTGAGATGTTCCCTTGAAGACATGGCTAATGGCTTCACCAATCTGTGGGTGCATTGGATTTATTACAGAAAATGAAAAGAATAGAGACACAGTGGTGTTTGTTCCGCTGTGAGAACGCAGAGTGAGCCAGAGCTGCAGAGAAAAGGAAAATGTAAAAGGATGTTCCAAGTGTTGTCAGATGTGTTTGTGGCTGAAATATGGCAGAAAAAGGTTGGGATAGCTCCGGTTTAACCAAAGGAATAATTCTGAGTAGACAAATTTCTAAATAATCTTTTCCTTCAAGGATCTTTGTGGGGGTTTTGTGGTGTTTTGTTTGGGCTGTTTTTCCCCATATGAAATCACCTGTGTCAGTTACAGCCCCTCCCTCTCTTTGGACACACTGGTATCGAATGTTACTGATCTGAAATCTTTGAGAGAGTTTTTTATTGGGCTTCTTCAGTGGACCACTGTGCTCAAAAAGTATGTAGGAATTCAGGATCTTCAAACCCTCTGCCTGCCTGTCAGTCATATTTTCTTTATCAGCTAATGAGGGAACCAGCAACATAAATCAGTTTTGCCTTTAGGCTAAACACTGAAATAGTAACATCTGTGATTTATTATTTGCACAGAGGTCAGTCTGAATTGGGGTGATAAACATTCTTCACTATAGACCACAGGCAAAAATCCAGGTAATGACAGAACTGTCCTCGGGTTACATGATTAAAAGCTCTTAACTCACTTGGGAAAGGGAAAAGATAGTTACGTATGAACAGATTGTTACAGTCAGGCTTCATACTCACAAAAAGAGATGTTTACCCCACTACTGACATTTGCAATTGGTGAAAAAAAAACTGTATTTTGTTCCCTCTCAAATATGTTGCCAAGCCACTTTTTCAGATTGTGCTCTTAAGAGGGTCCATACAGGGCAGGACTCTCTCCTGATCAAATGGCTACTGCTCAGCAAGATTGTGCCAGTGAGAGTCTGCACAAAGAGCCTGTCTGCTCAGGGAGGGCTCAGCTTGTACCCTCCAGTCTCTCATCTCAGAGGCAATCATGGCATAAGAGGAGCAAGAAGCTGGTTCTGCATTGACATCCAAGCAACATGGCCGGAAGTAGTGCTAGTCTTGTACAAAATCCCAAAATAGAACACTAATAAGTGGAGCAGTAGACTATGGAGACAGCTAGAAAACCAGTATGATGTGGCAAAGTATAAGGTGCTTTTGGTGAGAAAAAGCATGCCATTCACCTTTTTTTATTCTTACTCTCTGAAAACTGTAAAAGCCTCCCAAAACACAAGCATTTTCTTTTCTTGGCCTTGAGATGATGTGTGCATAAACATACCAACATTCAAGTTGCTACAGTACATTTCAGTGGTGTGATTCCTGCTCCACAGGATGCCTGAATATCTGATGTGGACCCTCATCTACAGTCCCAGAACTAGAGTTTGGGCTTATGTTGTCAGATTATGGCAGTGTCCAGAGGATCCAACAGGAGACCAGACTCACAATACCCTAAGTGCACTGTAGATCCTGGTTTCAGAGTGAAGAAATCGTTCAGCAGGAGTTGCTTTAAACAGGATCCATAGGCTAAAAACCAACAATAAAGACGTCTCCTGTACTTATCCAAGTGAGAAAAAAACAAGCAAAAAGTGTTTATATTTAACCATTTCTTAAATGGAACTTGGGCAGGGAGACCTGAGTGCTAAGAGAAACTACATCAATGGAGGACTTAACTGAGATAATATAAGAAGCAGTAATTAAATCAGGACAAGCAGTCTCTTTGATTCAGTAATTGTTGCCAAGGTTTTTCTCACTGTAGTTGGTTTAGTGTCAAGAAGCTGTTTGGAATCTACTGGCTCTTGTGTTTGTTGTAAAACATAAGTACAAAAGTGTAAACCCATCACTATTAAAGTCCTGGAAGCACTTGCACTAATCTCTTTTGCAAGGAGACATTGCAAGATGCAGTCTGTTAGGAAATCATTAACGGGTTTTGGTTTGTCTCAGTGCCCCCATTCTATATGAAGTGCTTGTGGAGACCAGAAGGTTTGGAAGCAAATGAAGAAAGTGTAGAACTCAGAATTGTAGATAATTTATGATTCTGAAGAGGAAATTAAATGGTAGAAGTGAGTCATTAATATCAAGTCTTTTTAATGACAGTTTAATGAAAACGGGCATGTCTTCAGTGCTGCATAGAGAGGAAAGCCCTTCAGGCTGTACTTAATGGCTTTCTTAGACTGCATGTGTTTAAAACTTAAGGTTTCAAATAATTCTATGCCATGAACAGAATTTACTCTGGTTTTGACAGCTTTCTAAATGCTCATGAAGTTGAGTCAAGATCAAAAAATGATTCAAGCTTAAACAGAGCATCATCAGATGTCCTCTGCTTCTTATGTGTTGTGCCACGTTTGTTTCCTCTGTTGCATCCCAAGTTTTACATAACTTTACATTGTGATTTTTTTCTTATTGAGCCAAAAAAAATGAAATTTGACAATGCCAGAACTGAGGATCCTTGCTGTAATTCATTGCCTTTGTGCAAAAAGCTCTTCTTTTAATCCTTCCTGTTGAACAGGGGTTGACCTGTGTGAATGTAAATCATTTAAATAGAGGGAAATTTTCTTTTAATCCTTTTCCAGCTCTCAGCTTGGCTACTTAAAATGTCCTTATGGTTCTGCTGCAAAATTCTTTACTCTGCCCGAAAAATTGTTTGTTCTCTAGCAGAAAAATACTTTTAATAAAATAAAGACATTTAAGACAGATTGTTCCATACTACTAAGTCATATCAGAAAATCTTAACAATAAATGATATGTCATATTTTTTTCCCTGATATACAGATGTTTTTCAGGCTCTATAGCAGGAACATAAAGAAAAGAAATATTTTCCCTTTACAGCTGAAGCAATAGTCTAACTTGGATCAGGAGAAGAAATTAGTCTAGAACCAAATATCCCAGCATCCATCTGTCTTGTCAAAGAAAGCACAAATTTCTGCTTTCATGACCACAACAGAACAATCAAAGAGGCTTTTTCCTCCAAACCAAACCCATTTTCAAGTAACACTTAAGCTCTAAATTTTTGTGACATGGTTTTTACAGGTAAAAATACCAAAATTTTTTCTGCAACCTTAACTGTTTTCACTTTTTTTCTCCAGCCTTGTGTAGTTTCAGCTGCTTCTTATGCCCATGGTTGAGCACAGCCACTCATTAACACCAGGGGAAAAGCCCTGCAGCTCAAGGCTCAGCCATGGGAAGGGCTCCCTGTGTTAGCTGGAGACTCCTCTGGTATTTTGGTTGGGAGCTTCCCTTGCTTTACCATCAAATTTCTCAATGATCTGTTTCATTCCTGTGCCCCCAAAGGAAAAAATGATAGGGCTGCTATGTCCTCTGTTTCAGAGGGGTTCCTTTCCTTCTGCCCATCACCCATCAAGCAATCTGCAGCCTCTCAGTGGTGCTGCCAAGCTGCCTCAGGCTTCATCTTATCTGTTCATCCACTCTGAGGATCCTCAGTTTCTTTCACTGCACATCTCTTCTTTAAGAAAAAGATTAATGTTGTTCAGGTGTACATGCACTTTGTGTGCTTTTTGATACTGAGTGTGGAAAACTCTTCATTTAATGATCCATAGACAATAATTCCAGGTAATAAGCAGTGAACTAAGACCCATACATATTCTCTCTCAGCTGTAAGAACATCAGCTGTTACTGATTTTGTCACATTCCTTTGTCAGCAGCTTTCAGTTTTACCCCCAATCTCTCAGTCCATCTGACACACAGAACACAAAGAACCAGCTGGGATCTTCTTTTGACAGATTATTTCATATGACCAACAGGGCCCATCATCCATTAACAAGATAAAAATGTCATTTTCAGAGTTACTTTGTAAAAACCATTGGGACATGCCAACATCCATCAAATACAATTTGAAAAATATTCTCCTTGCAGATTAATAAATTGCTTCTTAGCTTGTCAACAATGCTAGCTTACAAAATAACATCAAGTGAGCGTTATGTACAATAAATAAAGCTATTTACAAACATCAGTAGCATTGCAAAAAAAAATAAATCTGCCTTTCTTCTTTCACATGTCTTGGAGAGCAAGGTCTCCTGCTGGTCCCTGAATCAGTGAACATCTGGGCTCTCCAGAGAGCCCTATACATGAAGTTCAGCAACATCAACTTGCAAACTGGCAAGCCTTTTCACTACGCTGCACCTACTGGTATATTTCCATTCTGTTTGGTTTCAGGGTTTTTTTTATATCAAATCTTTGATCTTACTCTCCAAGACTATTTTATTCTACATCTTATATTGTTATTTATGATAATTCAAGCCAAATCTAAAGTGCTGTCACTCTTGATTGATTTATTTGCTATTTGGAAAAGAAATTGGTGCAGCCCTTAACATTACTGGAAATGTTTGTTCTGGGTAACCAAAGGGAAAGTTTTATGTCATTTCAAATGAGATATTTCCCTGTAATATTGATCTGTAAAAACTATCAAATAGCTTTCAAGTTGTAAACAGATCTGACCTTGAGTGTCAGTGAAAGTCCATAGATGAAACTCCAGCAGAGTCTCGAGAGATGGTGAAATCTCTATCCTTAAAGATTTTCAGAATTCAACATTAAAAAGCCTGAAACACCTGGTCTAACTTTGAAGTTAGCTCTGCTTTGAGCAGGAGGTTGGACTAGTGATCTTCCAAGGTTTCTTCCAACTTCTATTTTTCCCTGTCATTTTATAATACCTGCTCTTCTTCAGCCTCTCAGATCAGTTCATGTTTGTTTCCATCCCATTTGAACAGTGAGTGTCCTTTAGCAACATAAGTCATAGCAGTTTTTCCATACTCTTTCTATTTATCCCATGTAAGTCTTCTCATGTCCTGCTTTAATCAGTGTATTTCCTTCTGGAAAACTGGTTTGCCATCCAATTTCATAGCAATAGGAATCTTAAATTGGTTTATCTTTAGTCATTTTATTTCTCTATCAGAGTTAGTCTTTAGACTTTAGTGTTGTCCAGAACTGTGTTCCTCTATGTTAGCATCTGTTTCCTTAACATCTGGTTTTCTCTGTGCTGATATTTTTCTAACTGTTGTTACATCCTTCACTTTTTTCTCTAAGATTTGAAGAAAATCCTGAAAGTTTTTTCCTCCTGAGGAAGAGAGTGGGAGCAATCTGCCAGTGCCTCTTGGACTCCAGTGGAGTCTCCATACCAGCTGTCCTTTCCCTGTGAATCTCTTCTGCTGATCAGAAGCCTTAAAACTTCAGAACACAAAACATACTAATTATAATTACCTTTCCATGCCTTTTCTAGGGACCATAAAACATCCAGGACCATCCTGTTAAGACTACAGCTTTGTGGTGAATCAGTACTCCTTTCTATTTGCATTTCCATCGTGATTGTTCAATATCTTCCTCTATCTTCTGTTAGTCTGATGGCTCAGAATTATTGTTTATCTCTCATACTCTGTTGTTTGGGGCATTTTTTGCCCTGGTCTCTCTGTTTCTTGATGCCAATTTCTTGCTCTTTTCTGTTGTCTCTTTTTTTACAAACTGAAAATTCTGTTCATGACAACAGCATCTGCTTAAAAGCAGAACTTATATTACCAGAAAAAGGAGTGCAAAAAACCACCAAAACCCAAGCCCACAAAATTAATTATTTCAGTTTTTTAATGAAAAGATGCACAATGGTGCTGTAGTACACCAAATATAGCACAAAACTTAAACCAATTTGAAAACCTCGATCTGTATTCCTGACATAACTGGAGCAGTGTCTCCTAAGGGCTTGCAGTATATATTGATGCTTTTACTGTCTGTGCCCTGCAAAACTCTGGATACTTTTAGTATTTGTAGTTTTCATGCAATGCCCTGACTCCCTCCATAAGTAAATAAATCACACTTAACTTATGTCCTGTTAAAGCTGTGCTGCAAGAAGTATCTACAAACTGAACCATAATTCCAGCTTTTGGGGTAGTTACAATTTTGGACTTGATTTCACATTGAAAGTTGTAGTCTAATTCTAGGGGGGGTTGTTCTTTCCTAAACAGTTACAGGATTTATTCTCAGCAGTGAAGCCAAATCAATCCTTTGCCAGTAAATAAAGTTGTTCATAAGCAGTCAGGCAGGACCATACAAATTAGGATGGCCACAGAAGACAGTCTGGTGTGATTTCCTGAGAAGGTAAGTGGCATCGTAGTTTTAATTTTGATATCATGGGAATATTCCAGATTCAGTGATGAGTATTGTATCTATCCAACCCCATAACACAGTCAAAAGTTTGTGCTCATCTTCCTCCCCAGTGTTGGTCTCAGTATGTCCATCACCAGCTGATATCTCCATCTCCCTCCTGCATCAGAAAACCCAGATGTACTTTGATCCTCAATTAAGTAACTCCAGAGATTTTAAATGCATATGTTTAACACAAATAGCATCTATAACCATACATTGTGGATATGTATGTTATTTGTAGCAGTCTTCCAGTACCAAAAGGGGCTGGCTACAAGAAAGGGACTTTTCTCAAGAGCCTGTAGTGATAAGAAGAGGGGGAATGTTTTTAAGCTGATGGAGGGTAAATTGAGATAAGATATTAGGAGAAAATTCTTTACTATTAGGGTGGTGGGGAACTGGAACATGTTTTCCAGAGAAGCTGTGGATGCCTCAGCCCTGGAATTGTACAAGGATAGGTTGGATGGGGTTTTGAGCTACCTGGTCTAGTGGAAGACATCCCTACTCCATTAAAAGGCATTGGAACTAGATATTCTTTCATGTCGTTTCCAACCCCAAAATATTTAACATTATGGATCATTGACAGGACATCCTCAGCAGATGCTTTTGGTGGTTATAGACAGCCTGTTGATTTCTTGAATTTCGTAACAAAAACTCTTACAAAAACCTTCACTCTTTAGGAACATTCTCAAAAATCTTGCTGTATAATGTGTTCATTTAAAAGGCTATGGTTTGTGTTAATAAATGTACTAGTACTGCAAGAAATTCACAGGAAATCATTGAGAGTTATATTTTTGATCATACTGGAATTTCCCTGAGGAAATACAATGAAAATTCCCTGGCTGCTGCTTACAGAAACTAGGATAAATGTGAGAGAAGTGGCCAAGCTGTGGTTATCCAGCCAAATGCAAAAGCTAAATGATTGAATTGCATGAGTCTTAAACTGGATATGGGGCTGTTGAGCTACCTGAATTTCTGGCTAATTTAAGTGGCTGTTGTGAGGGTGAAATAAAGCAGCAGGTACTACTGAAGCTGGCATGGCTGTGCTCCCCAGGGCCAAGCTGCCCATCCAACCTCTGCAGCTCTTGGAATAGTGAGGCAGCAGTGGAGCTGCTCCTCTCCAGCTCCCTGATTCTTGGATCTCAGTGTCTAGCTCCTCTTGGCTCCAAGCAGTCTGCTTGCTTCTGCCTCTAGGAGCCATGTCTCTCAACACACACAGCCCAATGTGTCCTGTGCTGTGGCCTCTCTGAGGCATTTCTCCCTTTCCTGGGCTGTGTGTGGCACGTAGTGAGCACTGGCGGTTCAGACTAAACTAAACATTTGCAGCCCATCCATCCTCATTTAGCAGCTGACTCTTGTTGTGCAGCTCACCAGGACAGGCTGTCAAACAGAGCTGTGTTTGAGAGGCTGGAAGCCCCTGTGTTCCTGCCGACCACTGTCCAGCTGGCAAGAGACCTGAGCAATTCCACACACTAAACGAGATGGGGTTAGAATGTTCTGTTTCCCACTGTTGTGTCTCTGAAAGAGGAAGTAGCTGTTGTGTTACTGGGGTGCTGCTGCCATTCCAGGGGTGAAGGATGGCATGAATGTCCAGCTGGAATTGTGTGGGGCACTGCAAAGGCTTTCACGTGCTTGTGTAGCCGTGTACCCTCACACAGGCAAGCCAGTTGCAGCAAATTAAATCCAGATAAATAAGCTGTATCCTAACAGTAACTGACGGTCCTAGCTGATCTCTCAGGCTTTTTACCAACATATGCTGTCAATTTCTGAAGTCCCTAAGTACAAGATCTATGATATCTGGGCTAATGAGCTCGTTTACATTCCTTTCCTTCCCTCAGATTCATGCTGCTCAAAGACAATGCCAAGTGCTGCTAGGGCAGGAGTTGAATTTCAAGTTGAGAATAGAAACTTGGTGTAAATGCCTCCATCAGCATTTGCAATCTCTTTGTACATCTCAGTTTCCCATCATGCTTCCAAAAGTAGCTTAATGAAATGCAAAAGCTTTTTTTCCTGTGTTTGAAATGCTCTGTATTTTGAACTGTCAAAGAATTGGAATGCTGTCCCAACACCTTCAATCAGAAGCAAGAACTAGAACATTGTTGAGTTAGTGGCTGTGACAAGCACACCACTGGAGCAGGATGAAAGTCAATTTATTTGTCCTAGGTTTTTATGTTCTCTTTTGCCTCAGGAAAATCACATTCTGACCAAGAAGGGGAGGCCTTCCATGTCCCAGTATTCCTTCCACTGGCTTAGAAAACTCACTAACTTTTTTCCCATGTTTTAGATATGTTCACAGTAACTAGAAGAAACGTACTAAGTCTCATCACCACAAATTTCTTTCTTTTTTCTTCCCTTCTCTCCTAAGTTGTCAGTACTCAGAATATAAAGTATTTAATTCTATAAGCCTTAGAAAATAGCTTATTCTACATAAATACTGCTTTTGAGACACTTGCAAATAAAAGTGCACGTTCCTCGAGTTTCAGGTCACTAAAAGAGGCCAGATAGAGAATGATTCACCTCTTTAATTCCTTAAGTATAGAATATCTTTTTAGAAAACTCTTTAAACACAATTTACAGGAGATCTTGAATGCTGTTCATATCAAAACTAAGTGAGGCGGTGGAAGATTTCCTTCTGGCCTTTAAAATCTGCTTATCTGCAACAATCATTGAACATCTTTATGGTTCGCTGTCAGTGTGTTCTGAATGAACTCTTCTCACATAGTTTCTGTGAATTTTCCATGCACTCAGGTCATTATGTAGGGTTACTAAATAAGCTGTTTTCTTGGAAAAATTAATACTTTGAAAGTATCTTCCCAATTTCCCCAACAGATGGTTTTCTGGATGCTCTTTTCACCCCTTCACCCCAGCTGCAGTCCGGATACAACATTTTGTTGGAATGCATTTCCTTTACTGAATACAAAAATATATCCTTCTATATAAACATAATGGGAATCCTGTAATAATAAAAGCAGAAACAATAGGCACCATTGCTGTTTTGAATTGCATGAAATCCAACCCACTCACTTTGGAATGGTATGAAAATATAAGTAGACTTTGCTTTTTCAACAGAGCACATTGTGCATGAGAGCTGCCATGAATTAAGAAAAATATGTACTTAAACTTCAATAAGCATCACAAAGTTCCCACTGTAGAAGTTTCCTCTTAGGAGCTGCTTTGTAATACTAGGGCATCCATCCTACCATGAAGTTCAAACCCCACTCCTGTAATTGTGTGAGTCTATCTTCATTTATGAAAACATCTTCACTTATGAAAACTGCTGCTGTAGAAAGCCCTGAAATGCTGCTGTAAAATTCACATGCTCAGCGACAACCACAGAGCATTTTTTCTTCTGTTTTGTGGGAAGCCATGCCTTACAGTGGTTTTTTATATTGTCATACAGGCAGAACCCTTTCCATTTCAATCAGATGGCAATATCCTTAGAGCGTTCTTTGTCATTTGAGTGCAACACTCAGTGTCTAAGGGAATATCAGCCATACCCACAGGTTGCAGAAAGAAGCAACAAAGATGAGTTTATTATTTCTGTCACAATAGGGCACAGCTCTGATTCTGGGACTCTAATATTGTAGATGCTGGACAAATACTGACAAAGTTTGAAAAAAGAGAATTGTTAATGACTGATACCAGCAGCGTGGGAGGCGATGACAAAAACAGGGAAATGGTTAAAGGGAAGCTAAAGAAAAGCTTTAAACATTGTGTAAGACATATGAAATACAATCAGAACCTCATAGAGGTGTGGGGTGCTGAGCTCTCCCTGGAATCTGGATGTTTTTTATGCATGTAGATTGTATGATGTCATAGCAAGGACTGTGGTGGGTCAGATGTCTACTAGGCACATGAGAGAAATAGTAAGTTAAAAAATATAGTCTGTGAAATATAGTGAAGAATGAACTTCGATAAAGTACACATTTCAGGATATTGTTTTACTTTATAATATTGCTTAAGTGGATAACCAAGTTAAATTTATTGCATTCTTTGGGTAATGACTCATCCTCTTCTGAAAGAATGGAAGCAGACTTGTAATGCATTCAGACACGACACTGAAAATATCCATATTTACCATCCACAGTTAGTCATGCTAAAGTATTTCTTGAGAGGTTTTCCTAACCAGGACTCACGTATTCCAGTTCAGTTAATCAAATAAGTAGGCCCTGACTACTTTCCAAACAGCTGCATTGAGCTCTTTAGAATTAATTCTTAAAACCTTAAGCAACCAAGATTCTTGCTAATTGGATTTTAATTGTTTTCTGTGCAGCATATTTAACCTGATGTTTTTGCTTATCTATAGAAAAACAACACAGGGATGGATCATATTAATTTAGATGTACAGCTGGGGAAGCAAAACATCAGTGCTTCCTGCAGTGCTAAATGCCTGTATTGTAGAATTCGCACCCAAAACCATCAACAACTCTTGATGTAGTAATGTGTTTTATGTATTTCTCTACCCCATTCTGTCTTTTCCCAGTAGCTCTGGAATTATGTAGCTGTCCATAGAGTTTGAAGATAAAGTTTTCTCAAAGTTACAGAATTCCTACTGGATTTGTGGAAAGAACATAAGGTGAGAAAAGAAAGGTTTCAACCACCTGCTCATTCCTTACTAAAAACTATTAAGTTCACCAAGGTGGCCATTTGGGACACAAATCAATAAAAAGCCAGACGCTCTTAATTCTGCTGCTCATGGTGTTCTTTTAAATTGTGACAGACACAGGTTTCTTAAGGTCTTGTCTTATGAAAACCTTTCCCATTCTGTTTTTTGTCAAAGAAATGCCCAGTTAATGAAAACTAAAACATTTTTCTAAAGCTTTCATAGCCCATGTCTCTAAATGTTAGATGACCCATGGAATTTCCTCTTATCCAGGTAGGTACACTTCTGAGAAAGTCTGGATAGTTAAAATCCAGGTCTGTTATATGGATTGCTTTGTGTCTGAGTAGTCCAGGTCCTCTGACATCTCTGAGCTAGGATAACTGAGGGAGAAGAAGCCTAAAAGCCTAAACCTAAAAGGAATTAGATGGCCAAGACATTTTGGGCCTGAGTTCAAGAAATAATTCTGATCTAGGTGCTGGATAACAAAATGTTTGGATTATGCTAATTTAAAATAACGACCATTAAAAGACCAACCATGGTATTTCAGTGGATCTTAATTTTTTGTTTTGAATTCCAGCATTATTTTTCCCTTCAAAATATTTACCATCATTTCTCTACAAGGGTTATAATAAACCAGACCTTTCAGGGAATTATAAAACATCATTGTTTGATCACTGCTGGGAAAAGTCTAAATGTGTCCTTAACCCAGATTCTACTTGCACAATAACATTGATTTCTGCTCATGGTGTTTTGCAAACAGGAAGTACAGGGCCTTTATGGTTTGGTTGTGTATTTTGAGGTCATTATTGCCATTATAGAAGAAGCCAAAGACCTGATAAGGACCCCTTTATGCTACCATGTTTGGTCAAATGATGATACTATGTATACTACATGTGAACATTACAAACTTATTTTTAGATGACCAGTGAGACCCATGTAGTTTAAAATTAGCCAGGCATCAGGACTATACTGTATTTTTAAAGGACAAAGCACAGCTGCTGCATGAGGCAACACAAACCAGAAAAACCAAATTTTATAAAGTGTCATCAAGGTCATAAAAACAAAGGTATTGGATAAGGAAGATTATTCTGATTTAAGTATGGGTGTCAACAAGTTCACTGCCTGCTCTGCATTCAGATTGGTACTGATAGGAAAAGAAAGGCATTTGGCAGCAATGGTAGCTGGTTACAGTTTTGTTTGGCAGCAAGAGCAGGATAGAAGGAATAAAGAAAGGAACAGTGGCAAAGACAGGTCCAGAGCAGAGCCAGACACTTGTGGGAGAGTTGTGCAGTGCTGGAAGGTCTAGCAGAGGAGACTGGTCTGCTTCTGTGTCTCTGATGAATGCACAGCTGGTAACATATCCTAGAACCACAGAATCAATTAGGCTGGAAAAACCTTTAAGATAGAGTCCAAACCAAAGTCCTATGACCAAACATCAACCAGACCATAGCACTGAGTACCATATCCAGTCTTTCCTTAAAAACTTCCAAGGATGATGGCTCCACTGCCTCCTTGGGCAGCCCATTCCAATATCTAATTATCCTTTATGAAGAATTCCTTCCTAATGTCCAAGCTAAACCCCCCCTGGCACAGCTTAAGGCTGTGTCCTTTCCTCCTGTCACTGGCTGTCCAGGAGAAGAGCCTGACCCCCACCTTGCTACAGCCTTCTTCCAGGGAGTTTCAGAGAGCAGTAATATCAGCCTAAGCCTTCTTTTCCCCAGGTTTAACAACCCCAGGCCTCACAGGACTTGTGCTCCAGACTTTTCACCAGCTACTTTGCCCTGCCTGGATTTGCTCCAGCACCTAGATGTCCTTCCTAAATTGAGGGCCCCAGAACTAGACTCAGAATTTGAGATATGGCACCTGAGTCACAGACTTATGAACTAGTGAACAAGAAATTACATGAGTTTTAATTATCTCTTCTGGGGTATGGAAAAGGCAAAAAGAAATAGGCTTTTTAAAGACATGCCACAAAAGGCCACCTGCATTCTTGTTCTTTCTGAAATATAAGAGTTGTTAGTTGTGAGTTAGAGAATTTGTTTCTTGTTGGAAATTACTTCTTGAATTTCAACCCTGAGATTAGTGAAGTTATTGGAGGCAAAAGGGGGACACATGCAGAGGCACAACTCTAGAGTAATTCAGTCTGGGACCTTTTAGAGGAACAAATGAGATCTTACTGAAACATTCATCAGAAACTTAGCCAAGATACTAAAAGGAATGAAACAAGTGGCAATCTGAAAAGCAGTATAGAAAAGGTGTCAAAAGTAATAGGGTGCTGAATGGAATTGAGAAAATTCTGTTTTTCTGGACTGTTTTTCTGACATAAAATTATCACTCTCAAAGGTAATTTCCATGATAAACCGACATCCAACCAAAGGAAATACATCCCAAAGTAGACCATAAACTGCCAGAAGAATGTTGATGCCCAAAAAAAAGGGCTTATTTTCTCAGAAGCATTGGATGCTGAGGTATTTCTGTCCACATTTTTTGTTGTATTAAAACCATGAATACAGTTTTTTAGGTTGTGAGGAGGAATGAAGTGCTCTTTAAAAAAATAAGTAAACTGTTTTTCACTTCCAAACTGCAGTTTCTCATGTAACCCATGGAGTTGGCATTGACCAAGTGTCTTCTGACTGATGACCACTCATATCTGAGTTCATTGTTCCTTTTGGTACAGGAATGACTTGTGAGATCTACAGACAGCTTCAGTGAGTGAACCTAGACCAAACCAAATTGGAGGAAGGAAACCACAGGCAGGTTTGAGCTCTTTGGAAATGGCTCAGACAGAAGAGAAAAGCTCATTTGTACAGGATAAGAGAGAGTGTGTTCCTCTTCAGGTCTAACAGGTTGGCATTTTTTATACTCTAATTCATTACGGCTATGAAAGAGTTTTCAAGACCAAGTGATTCTTTTGGTGTTGCTTGAGTGCCTTGGTGTCTTTTATCTGTCTCTTGGGAATAATATATTTTTAATAAACAGACTTTCCTGGAAGCAACATCAGTAGTTGCACTTGTAATGCAAAGCAAATACCAGTTTTAATTAAGAGCCCAATTGCTCCATGCCTTTATTTGACAGTCCACAGTAGTGGTTGCACTTGCAGTTGTCATGTTCGTTACTAATCTGCAAAATGAGTACTCACAAGATAAATGAGAGTAAAATACTCATAGGGTACATGTAATTAGCACATGACTTATTATAAATTGTGATGATCTCCTTGATAATTAATCTGCCTTGCATTTGATGTTTGGAGGCATCCTGGATAGAAGATACTTTAATAAGTAAGAATAAATTCCCCTGGGACATGGGAAAGCACAGTGAGAAGTGGGGAAGAAAACATTCATAAGTCTACAAGAAATGTTATTTCATACTGCAAACTAAAGCCCTAGCTAAGGCTAGAATTTTTTCCAAGGGCTGGAATTTTTTATCTCAGGTTTACACAGAAAAGACAGTAATGAGCATCTTGGCTCATTAAGGATCAAAAAGAGCAGTTCTGGTGGATTGATTTGCCTTCAGAAGAAAATGGTTGCACAGGGACAGGGGGCACTTGCTCTGAGAAGGAATGAAAGTGCCACACAAAGGTAAGGATTTGGGTCTTGTTTGCAAGGCCCACAGGAGGAACAGGACCCAGGTGTGTATGGATTTAGTCATGCTGTAGAAAGGGATCTCGGGGAGCCAGAGCAGTGGGAGGCCTGGCATCACCTGTCTGTGCACAGGCAGAAGAAAGCACTGAGAGCAAAGCTCATTATTATGATACCTCTGTGGTCATTAGCCTGGACTTTCGTGCTAGCCCTGAGTTTCTCCCAAGAAGAGAGAAATCTTAATTTTTTATTTCCAAATGACTACCATGTGTCACTAGCAAATATCCAAACCTTATCCAATACTGCAGTTAAGCTCTTAGCATCTCTGCTTTGTGATATTCATCAATTATTCTTTTTCCATTTATTCTGTACAATATATTTTTAATGTCTAATTTGTGGTGCAATGCTGGGACAGAAGAAGCCAGCCTACATTTTTCTTTTCCCTCAGGGAATAGATTAACATTTTTCTTTGTTATGACTTACTTAATGTAATTGCTGTGTAAATGTGTGGCCAACAATGAAGGGCTTATCTCAGGTTCCCTTGTAGAAAAGTCGACTTCTAATGACCTATTTCTCCCTTTTTACGGTCATGGAGACAAAATGTCATCTTCTCCAGTATTTCACTGGTAAATTTCCAGTCTGCCTCAGTTTGTTACTTGTCAGTGTGCTAACAACACACCATAATTTCCATTGAAACTGCACAGAAAAATGAATGCAAGAGGTTGCACATTGTTGCACTAATGAAGCTTTCACACCTGGGGAGAGAAAAATGCTCAAATTTGATTAAAAATTCTATTACCTGCTCTTGCAATATCAAACTGTTGAGTACTTCAGACATATCCACAGCACATTAATTTGCCAAAGCTTGGCACAGCCACACTGCTGAAAATATATTTTGTTTGCACCACATGTGGTATAAGTCAGGGTGACAGAACATCTCTGCTTACCTGAAATTTTCATTTTACCTCTTTGTAAAGAAGAAGGGTGGACTTTTTGGCTTGATGTCAGACTTGAGGTCGTGTCTCTGTATCTGCTGCAAAAGCACCTGATGGATCTGCTGGTCAGCCAATAGATGAATTCAATAAAGCATAAATGAGCTCACCCAACAAAATATTACTCTGCCTCTTGTCAGAGTTGTTCATGTGTTTAATGTACTTATATTGGAGTGATTTCTCTTCAGTACTGCTGGGGAAAAACAACTTTTCAGGGCAGCAGAGGCTTGGCAGCAAGTACAGTATTGAAATTATTATGCTCCATCCCTGAGAGGATGATGGCTTTGCACACAAAGCAGCCAAGGAGGATCCATTTCCCTGCTCTTCCACAAAAAGCCTCTTATTCCTTTCTTGGGAAAGTCGTGCAGCTCTCCAGACTTTGAGTCATGACTGGAGTACAGCAGCTCAGAGAGACTTGCACAAGTATCAAACAGGGACCCCATTAACAAGAACCAGTGTTAAAAGGAATTCCTGAAGTGAGCCATGAAACAGGCTTGAGGTTTCTTCTCATGGGCTTGCACCATCAGGCTGGTAACCTGGCACTCAATGGTAGAGATTTTCTTTAAGTTTGCAGCAACTGTTTCACTCCCCAAGGAAAAATCCATTAGAATTTTTTGCATTAGTGAGATCACACAAAGATGAGAGGTAAATTTGGCTTTTTACTAGTTAACAATTCTTTTCTTTAAAAATTATTTATACTCCACCAGTGGTTGCAACTGGACGTTTCAGTGTTTTGCCTTATTGCTTTTCTTGTTACTTTCCCTGAGCAGTAAAAAAGAGCAGAATGCATGGTTGAGAGAGAATTGCTGTTCCTTGGAAGCATTTGTAATTTCAAAAATTTAAGCTAACTTTGAAAATCCAGGCTTATAGTGCAAGTTAGTAGTTCTGATGTTTGAAAGAGTATAAAGGTTTTGCAAATGTACAGAGCAACAGAAAGGTTAGAAAACACGAAGGAGGAGAAGAGGAGCAACAGAAAAATCATAGGCGAAGTAATCTATTCAATTTCATAATCTAATTAATATTTTAAACACAGTGAGCATTTCTTCCATCTCTTCCACCCTGACTTGTCCTGTAGTTTAAAATGGAGGAAAGTAAAAAAAAATCTGATTGTTAGAAAAGTTTGACTGCCCCCCACTAAGTGCCATGCCATGTTACCAGCTCCCACTAATTGGTGTTTTCCATGGATCTGGGTCACACTTTTTCACACTAGTGGAATAATTGGCACACTAATCATTTGTATTCTCTCTTCTACTGAGTCCACTTTTTTTTTTTAACTTGGTTATAGATTATGGATTGAGCTCAACACTACTTCTCAGAATTTATAACTTCCTTTGTTACAAGCTGATAATCCAGAAACAATTCCACTGCCAACATCAAGTATCACATTGAAGAAATTGTTCTTCTGTTCCTCTGGGGAGAACCAATGGGGCTGTGTTCTCACACATTTCTCTTTACAGCTGTAAGGGACATGAAAAGCCAGGTTTGAGAAAGAGCTTTATTGTATGCTCCAAAGCAGTTCATCTTGGCAGCTGAAAATGCCAGGACACTGTATAAATCATTTTGTGGTACCAGTTGCTTTATCCTTCAAAGGGTACTCACGTCAAATTCTGTCTTGGCTTGTGTCTAGCACTGCAGAAAACACTTCTCCCCAGGTGATATGAGAACAGATCAGGTCAATGGCAATGCTGCACATGCAGCAGAATAACATTAATTCATTATAGCACATGCAGGAGAGGAGCCTGAGCACTGAGAGGTGCTGCCTCAGGGAAAGCTTTGTAAGAACAGAAGGCTCATGATGTCCCAGTCAAAGTAGCACAGGAGTGGAAGTTTGGGTTAGACAGCAAGTGGATGGTATTTCTCCATAAGCTCCTCTCCTGCATCTGCTCTGCTCTGGACACTGGCACCCTGCACTCTGTCACAGGGGCCATGGCCAAGCCATGAGACTCCTTTAGGAGCTCAATTCCTCATGCAGCAAACTAGAAACTGTCTGCTACAAATTTGCTGTTATTAATACCAGTTATCACTACCAGCTACCATAAGGTTAAAGCAATAGTATATTAATTATAAGGTAACAAAATAAGGAAAACCTTTTGGAAGAATCCTTCATCTGGCATTCAGCCTGTTGCCTCTGTGCAATTGCTCTAGAATCTTTTGTGAAACTTATTCTCTGAATTTTGTTAGGTTAGGCACATTCCCTCTTTACTAAAGTGTCCCCTTGTTAGTGATCTTTCAGGAGAAGATTTAAATTCTGAGTCAGAAATTGAATCATAGAGAAATATTTTTCTCATTCATTGCATGTGATCATCACGTTCATCAGCTTCATATTGTCGCATAAGAAGTCATCGTGTCTCATCTGTCTTTGTTTACTCATTTTCACTAGGCTTATGTTATTTTTAATCCATAATTTCTGGTGCCTACACTCTCTGGCAAAAGTTCCTCAAATTCTCATGATTTCCAAATTATGTTTGAATATCTCAATACAGCAGGTAACTGAAAAACCAAACACCATTATGCCTTGTGCAAGAATGTGTAAAATCCTTTGCCTTCCCTACATTTAAATTCTTAGCATGGAAATCCCTTTTCTTTCTAATGGTAGGGAAACTAGTTCACTTCAAAAATGCTCCTATATATATTCTACAACTTGTCAGATTCTTTTCATTACAACTCTACTCACATAAAAAAAATCTTGTTTGTTCATTTCAAGTGACAAAGAAGATCACATCCAGTGGTGGTGGAAAGCAGTCATGGTGGACTAGGACAGCGTGTCAGGACTGTGCTCTGTCTTTCAGAACAAATGTTCTCTCTCCATTCCTGTCCTGCTCCTCAGCCAGCACATTCACCTCTCTGCTATCAATGGTTGCCCAAGCCAAAGACTCTCATTTACTGTAGCAAATGAGCCAATAAATCTAACATGTCATAATCCCAAAGCCAAGCAAAAACCATGCAGCTGAATTTTCCACCAGAGTACATCTGCATGTCCAGGGTAAACCTTCTGTTCAGTTCTAATTAGGATCAACTGAGGACATGACCAGCTTAGTCTAGCTTGTAACATCAAATTAGTATTGTGGAATTTCCATGGATTTAATTCATGCATGTTGATAGTTTATAAGAGCTGGACATAAGCATGTTGAAACTGGGATCTCTTTTCTTCTATCTATGAATATCAAATGGGAGCCTGTGTGTCTCCTGTTTCAATGTATCCTGCTCCTGGAGACAAATCTAAGGGTCATTTCCAGGCCTGGGACAATCCACTCTTCAGCTTGGACCAGATTTAAGTTAACTGAGGGGGAGAAGGGAAAGAGGAGAATATCTGTCTTGATAATTAGCTCTCTTGATTTGGGTAAGCAGGGAAATACATATTTTCTTTAGATAAGGGGATATCTAACCACCATATTGTCCCAGTGATTTGGAAATAGTGTCCCAAGACATTTATCATCCTCTGCTTGCATCTCTGCCTGAGGGCAAGAGAAGTACAGCACCAGAAATCACAGCTGGACAAAGGACTCCACAGACTCTTTCTGCCTATTTATAATCAAACTCTAATTGATATATCCGGGACATTCTTGGATTGAATATGATAAAGGTTGTAATACTTACTCAGGGCAGGGGGGAATAATTTCCTTCAAAGGCTTCCTCCTCTGTTTAAGGTTGCAAAATCATGATCTTGTCCTTCTTCCTGTGATTCAGATACTGAAAGATTTTTCCGTCTTGCAGCTACATTGTCAGCATATCCAAACCTGCTGGTAATTTCTTCCCAAGACTTTGCTAGAGTTGTTTCTTGCCTTCATGGAAGCTACTATATGCAATCAAGCTTCATTGAGAATGAAAGGTATTTTTAAAGATGGAGAACCTAAAAATCTATTGAAAGTCTCTACTAATCTCGTCCACACTTGTGCTACAGCTGTGCAATAATTTTCTGGACTCATGCTTGGGGAAGCATTTTGTGGCCATATTATACAGTCCAGCAGTTACAAGTCTTGAGTTGTCATTTACTTGTAAATGATAGATCATCTCCATTTTCTCAGGCCTAAGTGATTCTATTAATACCATTACACTTTTGATGTTTCTGAAGTAAGGCTGCCTGTCAGAGCATCTGCACATCCCACGAAAAGGAAAAAATGCTTGTCCCTCTTTTTTCACTGATGTAATAGTTTTAACTCCACTGATTTTTTTCTACTTCCCTGAAGAAATAATTGTGTAGAGGAGGAAAGAGAGGATGAGAACTGTGGAAGGTCCAGCACCTCGCCAGAGTCACTCCAGTCAGCATCCTGCAGATGACTTTGGTAGCAGAAACCCAGGGTGGGAGCAGAAAAGATTTCCACAGGGATACCTTTCCTCACTTAAACTGTTTCAGCTTCTGATGGAGACTTTGAGGTGCTGTTTTGGAAGGTGCATTTGTCTGCTTGGGCTTGATAACTGTAGTTAGGCTGTTCTTTTTCTGGCCTGTTCAATCCCCTTTTGAGCCAGTCTCTCCATCGTGGTGCTGATGTCCTGCTTCTTCCATAAACTCTCACTCATTAGTGTTGAATTCAGCTTCTTTTTCAGACCATTTAGAAATACGTTGACAAGCACAGATGCAGCACGACTCCCCTGATGGCCTCTCCATGAGAAAGCAGTCCATTTATCCCTTCATTTGGTTTCTTATATTTTGACAGTTAATTCAAGAGAGGACATCCACATTCATTCCATGACAGCTTAGTTACTGTAGAAGTCCTTGGAGATGTTTCATCAAAATTTTTTGTTAACTGAGCTACACTATTTTACCAGGGTCACAGTTACAGCTGTACCCATTGACTCCTCTGTGAGACTTGATTTCCCTCAGAGAAAGCTGTTTTAATCCTTTCTCATGTACCTAATTTATGCATGTCTCTATAATTCTATTATTTTTTAAAAACTTCAAGGAATTTTCCTGCTACAAACTCTGACTATCCATTCATAGCTTTCCTAGGACAAAAGCACAGCTCTGGATTATTTTTTTTAGTGACTTAGAAAATTATATTTTACTGCATCTTGGTTTTTTTAACAAGTTATCTGAGAAAATAACAAATGTAGAAATTATAAGTTTGAATTTTTTTTAATATCAAAATATCTAATTCAGTAATGGGAGAGAAGTGGCACACTTGTCATGCTTGGAGAATGGACACAGGGTAGGATTTTGAAAATTAAGTGTACTGTATCTTTTAGTATGACTAACAGTGAGAACCCCACCTCTCCAACATTCAATTTCATCAATATTTACTGAGGGGAAAGTCAAATAGCAAAGAGGGAAATAAGGAGAAGGAAACATCAGCTCATTGGATTTTTCTCCTTAAGAGCTTCACTCCTAGCATATCTTCTGTCCCTATGTAGGAAATTCCCACAGCTTTAGAGAATGGGGGTGGCTGCTAGAACAGGAAAAACATATAGGATTGTAGAAGGAGAAACAGGATGTTGTGATGTCCTTGAAATGTCAAGTATTCCAGGCTTTGGAAATGGTTCAGAAACCATCTCTAATGGGAAAGCAAACAGAAACTTGATTCCTTTTTCCTTTGTGCTCTGAGCAAGTGGCCAAGAGGAGCAAGAGGAGTCCCACACCAACAGTGAGGCACTGCCCGGAGCTCTCTGAGATCCTCTCCCGCTGCAGCGCCCAGAGCCCGGAGCCTTGCACACTCTGGTGGTTTGCAGGGACACTGTTCTCTGAGCATGGGGAGGGTCCAGGGCAAACACTTCACTTTCATGATTACTCTTGTAAACTATAAAAGAGCTGAGCAGGTTTAAGTGAGGGCAATTTGAACTTCAATATTGTTCTGCTTCAGAACTGCTTTTATTCTTTTTTGTCCCTCATTCTCCTCTCTTACTGCTGCAGTTTTTTTCCCTCAGCCGCAGCCTGAGTATCTCATTTTGACTATTTCCTGAAGCTAAAATGCAAGCCCTGCTGTCCTGTCCCTATTCAACTCCCAGTCTTACTGATTTTTTTTTTTTTACTCCAACCTGTACAAATAATTGATGCTCCATCCATGTACTCCTTTAAGTCAATCTCAGTGCCCTTCAGTCTCTCCAATCATGAATGCCACAAATGACTCCTTTTCATTTACTGTGTTTTTACTGCTTTTAACCCTCAAGAACTCTCTGGTCTCTTCTTCCCTCTTACTCACTGTAATAATTATATTTTTCTAGTCTATCAATTACACCACTTTCAATGAACTGTTAGTTTGCTCTACCAACAAACATGAACTGCTTCTTCCTTGTGTCCTGTATAAAACCTGTAAAAGCCACTCAGGACAGACACACAGCAATCCCTGAAAACCCATAAATCATAAAGTAGGAAGCCTGGACTAGTCAATAACAGTTGGAGTTTAAAAATATTCATTGAATTATTCATTATAATGATAGAGTCAGGGAGAATGTGGGTGGTAAAAGACAAACAGTTGAGAGTAAAGACAGAGACTGATTTAACAGGGCGTGAATGAGGTAATGAATGTCAGATTTGACCTCCTTTCCCCAGCAGTCATGCTGTCATATAACAACACTGTAATCTACCTAACTCTGGTCTGTGCTCTGTTCATTCCTGCCTCCATATTCCCTGAAGTTCATCCAGGATGCAGACCTCAGTGATCCATGCACATAAAACCAAGTTTGGAGCTATCAGGAAAACATTTCTCATGGTTGGAAGCTGTCGTTTGAAAACTCTTTGTGCAAACAGGTTGTGTCATGGTGGCCAAAACCCATCTGAACTCTATTCTGTAAGCTTAATTTTTTTATCAGCTGAAAGTACTGTGGAGAAGAAAGAAACATGAAGACTTGCAAGATGTTTTCATCTACAATTATAATCATGAGAAAGGAAATCTGGATGAAGACTGATCCAGGAGTCATTATATCTAATGGGCTCTGGGGCAAGCCTTCAGATGTCCACTGTGGTTCCTTTTCTTAGAGCTTAAATTGTTAAGATATTTAATCATGCTGATCGTCATCTAGGACTCCATTCAGTCTTGAGGGATTTGGACCTTCAGAGACCTTAAATAAAGCAGCACAACTCCCAAAAGATTGCCACACAAAAAGAACATTCTCTTAAATCTGCAAGGACTTTATTCCTTAGAGGAGGCAACAGTGACAAAATCAATATTAATTTTGGATTGCTCAACTCCATTCTCAGGAGAAATGTCCCAGTGCATTCCAGCATGAAGCCATTTTCATTTTATCATGTTTTAATATCTGTCAGAAAGTTGTAAAAAAAAACAACATTACATTTCTTTTCTAGTTAGGAAAAGAGAGTTAATAACTCACAGTAACTTATTTATTCCACCTAGCATATTAAATGAAATAAGATGAGACACTCTAACCATCTCAACATTATCCCGGCTTTACTGCTTTCTGAGAGAAGGTGCTTATACAATTCCTAAAAATAATGCCACAGGAACATTTCTGAATCTGTGTATAGAAATTTCAAACACTAGCACCCTGATCCCACAATTATATGGGATGTGCCCTGCCCCTCTTCTCCCTCTGTGCTCTGCAGAATAAAACACTTGGCTACAAGGGCCAGACAGCAGCACTGCTCTCAAGCCAGTTAACACAGGAAGAGCAGCTCTGGTTTGAGCCTTCCCCTCCTCCCCAGCACTGCTCAGTGCAGAGAAGAGCATCTGCCTTGGTTCTCTCTGCTGGCCACTGACAAACACACCCCGGAGCAGAGCAGCATCTGCTCTGCTCTTCTTCACTGAGTGTCTCACTGGGAAACGGGGCTGACTCAGCAGCAAATTTATTATTAGGATTAGTATGGCTGGGAGTTACCAAGTCTGGCAAAGCCCTAGTAAAATAACACACAGATGTGCAGCTTCTGTATTATCTGTATTATTCTGTTTATCTGATATTAAATGAAAATGGGTTGGTTTAACCCTTTTAATTGAATGCCAACCTTCCACAGCAGATAATGCAAACACCTGTATTGACCATTTTCTCTTCTGTAAACTGGCAACAGAACTTTGAGGGATGCTGGGCAGGCCAGAGATGAATACAGCACAGCCTGGACATAAAGTGAGTTTTTCAAGGTGATTTTTTCAAAGATCACTGGTTCCATTTCACTCCCACACCCTGCCATACCACAGTGAAGTTACTGAAGACACTCAGGGCGAAGAAAAAGACATTACGTTATTTAAAGGAAAAAGTATCCATAGTTCTCTTTCTGCAACACTCAGATATGGCTGCTAAAAATAAACTCTGCAAAGGAAGTATCAGGGTTTGAAAGAGAAATTACAAGAAAGGGAACGAAAGGAATGCAGCCTTAGATTGTTTCTTTCTCCTCAAGAGATTTGCATTTGTTTTCAGTGCAGAGAACAGTCAGTAAAATCCAGTAAAGTCACCAAATACATTGTAACCCCTGTGTCTAGTTTCCATGGAGAATATTAAGCTTTGGGGCTTTTTCAGCTTCCTAGTACTAGATGCTTTTATCATTATCTTCTCTTTTTGAGGCTGGATTTTTTTTGTTTGTTTTCCTAGATGACCTTTAATTTCTAAGCAAATCCCTGAATAACAGTCATAATTATTGCAAAATCCTGGTTCGTGGTTTGACAGGTAGTACAAAACAAAGCTGGACACGTGCAGATCAGCACATTGACCAGCACACTGAACACTGTTGAAACTTTAATTTCAGCAACTCTCAAAAGCTTTAGTTAATATACAGTTGCTATGTGACTACAGTTTTCAGACTCCCTGCAGCAAATCCACAGCCTATAGACAAGGAAACACACATCTGTTAAGCAAAATGCAGCCACCTACTTTCACACCTAAAACATGCCTGCATATTTCCAATGTCTTTTAAAGGGATTTTAGAAGAGATGAAAAGGGATTTTAGAAGAGATGTATTTTAGGATAAAAACCTAGTTTGGCTGAAAGGGAATAAAGAACAAAATTTCCCTTGGGCAAGGTACTCTGTAATGTGTCAGCATCTCGCAGTTTGCATGGTTGTGGTCCAGTTCTGGATGTTTTGGGGAGAAAGATTCATCCTGCTGCTCTGGATGCTCTAACCTCAGGGTAGGGAAGGAGGGAAGGAATTATTGGCAGTGATGAGGAGAGAGCAGAAACCCTCCAGCTCTTGCTGCTGGGCACCTTGAAGAAAGTAGGATGAGAAGGATTTTCTCTCCCTTGTGTTCTCCAGGAACAGCCTCCTGACATTCTCCAGATCACTGCAGACTTTTCACATGAGAAAGTGGGGCAGCCTTTTTTACCTCCCTATCTGTCAAAATCTGTTGTGGAAGCTGAAACAAAGAGCTTCTCCCTTGCAGCTCCATGGAGGAATCCCCAGGGAGTCTGCCACATCCTCCCTGCCCCAGCCCTGGGCTCTGTCCTGGCACTCAGAAGGGACTTTCACAGTCCAAGGTCACTGCTGTGGTGTCTCCTCCCTCACAGCTAACCACGTTCTTACTTAAAGTGATATTGTTAATGTTTCTGATCCCCGGGGCTCCTAGCATGCAAAACAACACTCTCTGTGGGAAGGGCTCTGAATTCAGTCGGGTCCAACCCTACAGATGCCACCCCAGCTGCGCCCTGGATCTCTGTGCCAGTCTGTGCAGGAACACCACAGCAAAGAGCACCTACACCTCAGAGGCATTTGATCCAGGCAGGAAAAACACACTGAACAAGGGAGAAGGAGGGGAAACCAGAATGTAAACACTGTCCTCCTCTCTCCTTTCACTCTTTTCTAGCCTGATCATCTTTCAGGATGTTGCATTATAAAAGCAAAATACCTGGAAGCTCAGCATGAAACACATCTCCTTTCTGGTGTATGTGATCACTAGCACAACCCCAGAGCTTGCTGCTCAAATAGAAATTTTCTCTCATAGATCTTATAGATCATGGTCTGTTTTACATGTTTATTTGTTTGTTTGCTTTTTCTAAAGAACCATACTCCCATGTTTTAGGTTTTAATTTTCCCCCACAAGAACACCACTGTTTTCTCCAGTCTTGGTCTTTCTGCACTCGGGTTTTTACCGCTCCTAAATTTCAAATTCATTCCACTGAGCACTGTGAAGAGAAGCATAATGCACTACTCCTAGGCTTCTTCTGGAGACAAACAAAAAATTAAAAAAAAAGGGAATGCACCAAAGAAAACAACTTTGAATTTTCTGAATTCACCACAATACCAAAAATTCATTTTTAGGAGAGTGTTTTACTCAAGGTCCAGCTGAGTTCACACACTGCAATTCAGAGAACTACAGTCATTAAGGGAAAGAATTCCTGCTCTGCTGCTGCTCTGGTGTGAGGTGGCACATGGCCATCTCTATGAGCTCCCAAGGGACACGTTGCAGGCAGCCACTCTGGGGGGTTTATTAGAGTTCTGATCTGAAATAGAATGACAGTGATAAATAATTTACAACTATTTGGTTCTGGATATTTTTTTATCATTGGAACAATTTCTCTGCTTGTAGCTTACACAGGATGAATTAATGTTTCAAATTCCTGTTGTAATTCTTACCAAGTGTTGACATCAAATTTGAACTTTTTAAAATAGAAAATCCATTATGTGACCTCCCTCCAAAATACTGCATTAAGATTTGTCTTCTTACTTTTACAGCTTCTGTTTAACTCACGTGTTCATTTGTAATGCATAAATCTCTCTACATGATTAGTTATCTCCACCAAGAGAAATTGCAATTTAGGTGGACACAGACAAATACAGAGAAGGAATCTTAAAAATCTTTTTTTCTCTATCAAAATACATACTTCTAAGGTGTTGAGTGGTTTTGCTTTTTTCTCTTTTTTTTTTTATTATTATTATGGGATTGAGTCATGATTTTTTAAAACTCCAAATTCAAGAGGAAATTCAGGTTAGGTCTTTGAAAACGTGTGACAAGATTGAAAATAATTGCTCACTGAAGCTCACTTCGCTGCCAAAATGCTGTCTTATGATAAATGCATCGTCTTCTAAAACCATTAATCTGGCTTATATAAAAATACTCTGCAAGACTTCTTCACAGGCTCAAAAACTAACTTGGCTGTTTTTTGCAGGGAGAGCTTTTAGGAACCTACAAGGAAGCCATAAAATAAGGCAATCAAGCCCAAATTTCTTAAAGTTAAAAAAATGACTAAATTGTTTTCAGGAGTTGAAAGCTTCTGAGGTAATGGAGGGAATGGAGTGAAAAATGCTCACAGGGCAAAAAGGCAAAGGACTAGAGAATAAAGGCTTCTTTGACAGCCCCTGCTTGCCTTCCCAGTCTCCTTGAGGGCTGTCACATGTGTGGAGCCAAGAGACAGAATTTCATCTTCTCCTGACACAGAGCTGAGCAGAGGTGTGTTGTCCCAGAAAACCCAATTTACAATTCATGCTGTTGCTGGGCCTGAGAGACGTGGCCATAGCTGTGTCCCCACACATCCAAAAACCAAAATGGAAATATCCTGTGTGAAGAGGGTACTCTGAACAGCTTGTCACTCCCTCCAACATCTCCCAGATTTTGTCAGCATGGGAATGCACACGCTTCAGCACTTCTATTTGGCTTCCCCCATCCAGACTTGCTGCAACTTCCCTCCCTCGCATTTCCACTTCTTGTGATGTCAGCAGTAAGTTCCTGACACACATTCATCCCCCTTCTCAAACCACACCACAGCTTCCCCCAGTGGTGTGAGCACGCTGCTCCCGTGTACACTGTTACAATGCAAGATGGTCTTATTCACCCTCCATCCTTTTCCTAAAAAATCTCTTAACGAAATTCTAGCAAAGTTCCCATTTCCCTTCTGTATCTTCAGGAGTGGCACATCCTTCTTTGCTCTGAGGTTATTTGTGGTGAAAGCAAAGACTCCTGCTTTCCTCTGGGAACCCTCAATAAGCTCCTTCCCGTGGGACCCTGGAAGAAATTTTGCAGCCATCATGATTCCCTGGGGGACAGTAAAATCCTAGAAGATTCTTGCAGGTACCTCTGTGAGATCCAGCACTGAGATTTCTCAGTTTGATAAATCACTGCCAAACATTTGAGACATAATAACTATTCTACCTTTCCAAGGACTTTACAAGTAAGGAATAAATCACAGTATTGAGGAAAGAGGGTTAAACTAATATATTTTACTTCATATTTACTGTGGAAATTTCCTATTCAGAACTGCCAAATACAGTAACTCACCAAACCACAGGCTCAGTCACGCATTTAACTCTGCAGTGCGGTGGGATTTGATCTTCTCAGTCCATATGAGGACTCTAAGCAACACCCACTGAAAAACCCATCATCAACACCCTGGAACAGGAACAGGTCCTGCACAACATCTTGCCTCTCATGTGTGGAAGCAATCCCTCCCATCTAACACATGCTTTGAGGCACATCTGAGGTAGAACTTACTGTTTCATAGAATCACAGAATTATTAAGTTTGTAAAAGACCTCTAAAATCATTCAGTGTAACACATACCACCATGTTACCATTAAGCCATGTCCCCAAGGGCCACATCCACACATCTTTGAACACTTCCAGGAGCAGTGATTCCACCACTTTTCCCATTCCTATGTCCAACAACTCTTTCACTGAAGAAATTTTTCTTGATATCCTATCTAAGTCTCCACTTGAGATTAGTTTCTCTAGTTCTGTTACTTGTCACTCACGGTGCACCTCAAGGCACATGTCCATGAACAGCACCTGCCAGGTGGGACATTGGTGTCTGCCCTGAATCAGACACTCTCCTGTACATGAGTGCCAAAGTGGATGTTCCATTTCATCCTCTGATTTCACCATTGACAGCAACAAATCTCAGGAAATTATCTGTGATTTAGACAGCCAGTCCTAGAAACTGTACCTCTTCAACCCTTTCAGCTACTGAGCCTTTTGGAACAGCTCAAGCTCTAATTAAGTGTTCAATACTTTTGCATTTTTTATGATATGTTGATGCTGATTTTTCATGTCCTCATTAATTTGCCAATGAAAAATGTCACATAGAATTCATGTGTTTTGCTGGGGACAAACTGGTTAGAAGATATGTCAGGAAACTACAGTATAAAATGTTTCCCACTCAAAAAGCCTAAGAATTTAGCGTAAAGATATTTCAATCTGTTGTTCTCAGAGGTACTGCTGATAAAAGAGGTTTGATTTTATTTGTGCTGAAGCTAGTTAAAGGACAAAAGTTTGATATTGTAGAATTATGTGATTAAGGGAAACTTACATATTTGAAAAGGAAACTTTACTCCTGTAAGTTCAGATTGTCAGGGTAAGCCTTCAACAACAGAATAGCAAATTGGTCATTTCTTCCAGTACATAACCATCTGTCAGTACAATGTTTTTTAAAGAAGAGGAAGTTTTATTGGTTTTTTTTTTTAATTTCAACCTCCATCTGCTCTTCTGTATAATGGCACACCTTCAATCTAAAGGCTTCAAGGCACGGAATGAAAACTGCCTTATTTGCAAAGTCCATGGAGGGCAGTAGCCAGCATGTCAATAGCAGTCAAATCCACCTAGGTCTGCCCTGCCTGAGGTTTCTACAGCTCACTGCTGTTAGTCTTATGTAAAGGTTCATCTTTTCTTTTTTATCAAATTACAAAGTCTAATTCTTGCTTCAAAAACAATTGGTCAATGAGAACTTTTCTTCTTTTCCCAACACAAGTGATGTTTTGGTGAAGAAATCTCACTTTGTGGGTATTTTTTCCCCAACACAATGTTGATAATGTGATCCTGCATTCAGTCAGCTGCCATTGATTCCCCTTAGATATTTCCCAGCAGTCCCAAGCCAGACCCCAAAATGGCTCAGGGCTGGAGTTAATATTCAGTTTGACAAAGAGCAGAGGTAAGTCATTCGATGACTATTCCAAAACATTTGGCCTAACTGAGGAAACAAAACGACCCATTCCTCATCCCCAGAGTCAAGTGTTTCTCCCAGGAGGGTTTTAAATTTGGCTTTAAAAATACAACAAGAGATTTTTGGGTTTAGTTTTTTTCAGGACAAGGATATTCACTCCAACAAAAATAGATAAGGAGCTAGAATGCTGTCTACCTCCTTAAGAAATCAACAATCCCATGAAAATGTATGGCTTACTCAGCTCTTGGTTAATGCCAAGTGAAGCTTGTGGCTCCATAACTAAGAGCTCTGGGCAAAAGCAGGAACCACCTTGCCAGGAGTGTTGTAAATGCTGGAAAAATGTCATTTCCCCAGAGGAGGCTGCTGCACATTTTCTGGTCACGGCAGTGCTTACAGTTCAGATTTATTTATGTTTCCCTGTGACTTTAATTGCATTAAACACACCTTGTGGGGACCTGCCAGCAGCCCCACAGCCTGTCATCTCTCTAGTAAATCATACTAATCAAAACTGAAATGACTTTTTCTTCCTGTTTCTTTTCTTAAATGTTCTTTTCAAAGTAAGAACAAAATACCGAGGGAGAGAACTGTAGTAAAGAAGAAATGGTCTTGAGTCACACACCCAGTTTGTAGCAGCAGAGGGCTGCTGCACACAGAGCAGAAAATTCCAGTTTGCACAGGCAAAAGAACCTGGTTCTCCAAGGTCACATAGTTCAGGTGATGTTCCAGTACTGCCAAAAAGATAATGGCTTTTGGATCAAAGTTCACATTCAAAGATGAGGTTTGGGGTGGCCATTCTTGGACTCTCCCCATCACAACTGATTGACTCTTTGAGGTTTTAGTTTCTCTAACTTTACAAAATACTCGAGTTTTGGGAAGGATTCGGAAAGACAATGAGCAAAAATGCAAAAGAGAAAAAAAAGATAGCTTCTCTTTTTTTCTCAGGCTATTATTTACTTAGCCATTTTCAGCACTGTCTCAGGACTATGGGAATACAGGGTTCTATGTGCTGATGACTTTTCTGGGCTTTGTCCTAGAAGCCTCTTCTTTTCTGAAAACAAGCCAGTGGACCATTTTCTGTTCAGCAGTGCTTAGTACAGATGATCCTCAATTCCAACCACCCTCTCTTTCTGTCCCTGGTGCCGTGTTCTTTCCACCTGTGGGCAAAGTCTGGGCTGTCCCCTGCCCAGGTGTGATAGGAAGGCAGCAGACAAAGAGAGAAATACAAGGGACATACAAACTCCAAATTCACCATTCCACTCAAGCAAAACTAGAGCAAGACACCTCCCAAAGCCACTAACAGTAGAAGTGTCCAATTATTTCTGCTGATTCAGAGCCTGATGCCTCTGACCATGTCTTGCAAACAGCATGAATGCTCCAGATAAGACATGAAAAAATATCTCAGTGTGTTGGGAGAGGCTTCCATGTTATTTCTCATAGTGAAAACCAGTAGCCAACTTTGGTGTAAAGAAAAATTGGCTGCTTTCTGCTTGTGAGCTGCCTCCCAGATACCTTCACCTTTTTTCCTTATCTGTGGTCCTTTTCCCCCATGGGTAAAAAGGACATTATTTCTTTGCACTAAACATTAATGATTCATGTCTCTAAGGGCTCAACTGGATAATTTCCTGTATTATACACCTGCCTCCTCTAGAAGGACTAAATGTACCAGCAGTGGGTGGACTTAGTCAGGCTCCTATTAAGCAACATCTGTGGGTGGTTTTTCAGTCCAGCTGTCAACATGTGACTTGTTCTGCACTTAGATCAACTATGCCAATAGAAAGAGTAGGCTTCAAGCCTGCTACTGAATGGAAGGATTATTATAATTACTGTCACTTTTAAATCTCTTGGAAATGCCAGTGCATAGACTTAGAGCCCCACATGTCAGCTGAATAAATTAGAGTTTGCTACTCACAGGATGACCAGTCAAGTGCTGCAAAGTGTTTTAGGGCAGACATTCATGGGCAGGAAATGCTTGCTGAGATATCAGCCACACCACAACCACCTCCTGGATCTTTTGTGGATTTCCACTTCTAAAGGAGACCAGGTTCTGCAACTTGTACATGTTACACAAGGAACTAGGAAAGTCAGGTCATAGAGCTGGCAGGTGGACTCTGCCATTACATGGTACAAAACATCTTCACATTTTGTCATACTAATAGAATTCACAAATTTAAAGACTCCAGGGTTAATTTGTCCCTGAAAGAAACAGGTTGAGGAGATATAAGGCAGTACTCAATGCCCTGACAAAAGACAACAGCCCAGCCCTCTCAGTGCTGAGCAGCTGATTTTACTTTGGCTGCTGATTCAAGCACCCTGGGAGAGAAGGGACAGGCAAATGATAACATCTTACACCTTTGCACTTGGGGTGCACAAAGTGCAGCTGACAGTGCCATTGTACCAACTCAAACAAAATATACACTTGTCTCTAAAGGGAGATGAAAACTAATGGACTAAATGTGGTCAGTAACTGCTTTAAACTAAAATTTAGGAATATTTGCAGTTATTAGGCAAAAAAATTAGTGACAGCAAACTCACTAGAGACTTAAAATTTTACTACATTTTAATAAATAGATGTTACTTCTAATTTATCAATGAATTTAATTATAGCAGTATAGGTGATGTACATGTAACTAGTCAGTGAATCTTCCATTAATTTGATTTTAGTTACTCTCTTTTTAATGAATGAATTTTTGCTTTGTTTGCCTATGTCAGTAGTGTACTCCATGACCCAGGAGATTATTCTTTATCTCCATCCTCCAATCTCGTTTTTCCTGCCCTGCTTTTCACCAACTTGACATTAAACTTCTCTTCCTCCTATTCACCAACTCCACTTCTACTGTACCCAGCAGCCAAAGGTTTTATGCCACAAGCAGTGGGAGAATCCTCCTTCAGCCGCAGGAATGTGATGGATGGAGCAAATGCACCGGCTCAAGCAGAAGGGTGAGAGGCTTTCCACGTTACCCAGGAGCACAGAGCAGGGACAAGGTGGCTGCCAGTACCTGGGGCTGTCTGTGGGGTTGGGATCTCTGTCCTCTCATCTCTCACCCCTGCCAACTCCAGCTGCATGGGAGGATGATCACCTTCCCTGTGGGAGCACCAGAGAGCTCCCTTGGGAAGGCCCAGAGGGGGACCACAGCCCAAGAGCTCACACCAGGTACCACCTCGAGGCAGCACTGGGCCCTTTGTGGGGTGTGATGGACAAGGAGGGGAGGGAATCAGGGAGGCAGTGCTGTAAGAACCTTTCCCTGCAAGCTGGGTGGTGATGGCATGCCAGTCTGGATTAGTGTGCAGGCAGTCAGGGTCAGATTCAGAGCAGAAGCAAAAATGCTCTTCAGAAGTGCACTCAGGAATGCTAATTGTCCCTCTCACATCCCTTACACATGGAATATACGAAGCCCAGACTCAAACAACCCACAAAAAGCTCTTCTTACCTCTTGGTCTCTTTGATCTCCTTTAGTGAAGGTCCTCTGATTCCCATGTTGCTCAGGGTTGATGCCATGTTATCTGATTTTCTTCTGCTCTGCTCACCAGCCAAAGTGCTTAGCTGCTGCCTAGGAGGCAGATTCAGGTTTGGGAATGTTTCTTTACTAGGCTCCCTTCATTTCTACTTTTGCAAAACAAAGTACTGCATTTGTGCATTAAATCTTTGCTCTGGCCAGGTGTTTCCTTCACTTCCCAGAGCTCTGTGGGCTCACAGAGTGCAACAGACACTAGAAATTTGGTAATAGGGCGCTCACAGTTTCTGCATTTCTGATGCTGTGTTGAGTCCTCCAGCAAACGTAATGATACCAACACTGTGAACACAAAAGTGCCCTCTCAAGAGCCTTGTATTAATCATTTCTGCTGTCAGGAATACCATTTTAATCCTTTCTACCCCTACAGAGATGCCAGACTTGCAAGTCCCTTAAAAAAAGAGATAATATCATAGTTTAAACATCTTATTAAAGTTAAATGAAGGGTGATGTGTATAAACAACTCATTTAGTGAAAAGACCAGCATAAAAAGTTGACAAGCTGAAAAACGAATTGAAAAGATTAATTTGTCAGGATGCAAGTCTGGTGATAAGTCCTTGAGATACAGCACCTTGTGTTCAAGGATGCCTCAAAAAGAATCTTGGCTCCGGGAATATTAAATGTTACTCAAATTGTACAGGAAAGACCAACACTGTTTAAATTAACACCATAACACTCTAAGAATCTCTATCCACCTGTTATTTCCTCTATCAGTGCTCATACTTCTGCATTCAGTAGAGTACATACCAGGAGTAGCAATTTGAATAAATATTTTAAGTGAAGTTATTGAATTGTAATAAAATCCTAGTGGATACTCTTGGAACCAGAATATCTGAATTTCACCTTAGCTAATTGTTTTTGTTAAAAAGTTAGGTTATTTTGTGGGGGCTTTTTTGAGGGGTTGGGATATTTGATTGAGGATTAATCAGAAAATGTCCAAAGGAAACTTTCTAGAGAAAATCCCTATTTCTCATTGTTATTTTTTTTTTTTAACAAACTTTATGATTTGGTCTCAGGTTATCTGTTAAAGTTCTGGGATTTGTTCAGAACAAGTTCACAAACAGAGTTTGTTATTAGTAATATACTTCTGCATAATTCATATGTCTTTGAAAATTCACCAGTTTCCAGACGAATGGTCAGCAGCACCCTGCTCTGAACAAATTGTGCTTTTCCATTGCAAGCACTCCTCTGCTGCACTGATTCTAGTCTGATTTGGATTGAGAATTTCCTGATGGAAACTAAACATGTAATAACACAGTCTTTCTATAGTAATTTTTCTGATAAAAATCACTCCTTCCAGAAGTAGCAAAGAAAACTAAGTACTGTAGCAAATGAACCATGCAAAATTATTTCTCCTGCACAGTGATGAGAGGGAGCATATAAAACAGCTTTAAATTGTTTATTGTATGGGCATAATGGCACATGGGGCAATTACTCCAGTCTGAGATCTCTTTTGAGGCTGTATTATTTATTATTATTTAACGATTTGTGGAGCATCTCTTTCCATAGTTGTTAGGTGCTTATTTACTCATTGAAGTTTATAAATCACATTCACTTAGAAATAACGGCCTGCAATGCTTGCAATTATAGACATATACATTTCTTCAGATTGAATAGAAAAACACATCAAGCCAATAATCAGACTAAACCTTAAACTCAGCATCCTATCTACAGCCTAGAGTCTCGATAGACTCAAATGTTGTCAGAGAACTCAAGAACACAGAGCTACAGTTCACTGGCTGCTGTATTCAGCATTTCAGAGCAAGCTTAGAGCTGAACTAGCAGGGGCAGTGTTATGTCTTAAATAACAAGTCTAGGCCCAGACTAAAAGGCTTTTTTCTTACATTACAACTAGGTAGGGACCTCCACTGGGTCTAATGTGGTTTTGTGCAGGAAACCAGATAACTTCTGATCTGAAGCTCTTTGCAGGTTACAGACTCTGCTTTACATAAATGGATCAAACCATAGAATGCCTTTGACTTCTGCTGTCCACAGCCACAAAGGCCTTGGCAGAGAGGTTGAGGTCCTTCTAAGAATCTGAACCAATGTTCTCACCCACCAAAAATATGGATTTAACAGAAATGGGATGCCAGATCAAGCACGGAAGCCCTGAGGAGCTTCTGTGAGGCAGGTAAAGGGTTTTTTTGAGAACATGGTAAAGAATAAGCTAAAATCAAAGTCTTCCTCCTTGGAGATCTGGCTGAGCAGTCCCAGAACCAGCCCAGAAGGCCATGCAGCAGACAAGTGATGGATTTGGCCTCAGGCCACACAACCACTCTTGCATGACAGGCTGTGGAGAGATGTTATCTCCTCCTCTCATTTTGAGAAGGAAAGCTCTTAAAAATTCATTAAGCTATAAAGTGAGCAGAAGAGACGGGCTAGTGATCAGCAAACTCACCTGGGAGTGAAAAATCCTGGGTAGCACACCGTGCTTTAAGGAAGGAAAAGTGTTTAAGAGAAATCCTTGGACAACTACATCTAAGGCTATCCAGGGTCTCAGGTCTGTGAAAGATTTACCAATGCAAAAGCTGTCAAAACATCTCGACGAAAATGAACACTAACTAAATTATTCAACACATATATTTTCCTGCTAATTAAAGATTATAATCAGAAGTAGTAATGATTTTTGCAATCATGAGTTAAGTGTGTGGAAGGAAAAATAACTCTCAAAGGGTTTTTATTAGAATCAGTTCTAGGGTGTTGAAATAAGGTTGAAAGAAACAGAACATAAACAAGTTTTAATTAATCAGGCATGCTGATAGCTCAGTATCTGCATTTTCATAAAATTCCAGGCAGTTCTGCCATTCCTTGTGCAAAAACTCCTTCATACACCATGTGACCCCAGTAAATTTTGTCTTACTTTATGAATTTTCAAAGCTGAGAAAGGATCTGATCATAAATCAAGATATTCAAGGCTAGCAATTATTTTTAACAGCAATTCAGTTTGAAATGAAAATAAAAGATTTCTTTGAATGTCTGAAGTGGTATCTAGCTACCAAAGAAAAGAGCTCCTCTTTTGATTTAATTAGACATACCATCACCCTACAAAATAGCCTTGTAAGGGAAGAGCAAGGTCAGAGGAAGTCTGAAAAGAAAAGGTATGTCTGTCCTTATCTTTGGCAGAGTCTGTATGGGGTAATTGTGTCCAGTGGCCATGAAGAAAACAATAGGGCTGTTAATAATTGCAGTGATTCAGCCTTGAATTCCTCCTAAGATATAACCTGGGAAAAGCACAAAGAAGTATCTGTAGGTACCAGGTGTAATCCATGATGAAATCCTGTGTGCTCCACAGAAGGAGGTAGAACATTCTCTCTCCTTTGAATCCATGAGCAAGGCTACTGTGAAAGGCAGCACTGCAATTCAGCTCATTTAAGAATGTGTCAAATGGATCCTGATGCACTTTATATGTTATGATACTTAATGATTTTAGGCTTTATAAATCGAGTGAAATGTATTTTATCTATCTCTAGCTATATGCTTCATACAAGGTAAAGATTTCTGTGCAGGAAAGAGAAATTACAGCAGTTCACATTTATAGAGGCAAATCAGAAGTTTCCTGAGGGATCCAACTCATATTCCCTTGTGGTCCCTTAGTCCACCCACATCCCCATTTGTCCTGGGGCCCTGCCTGGCAATGCACCCCACTCCTTGTATGTGGAGACCCTGGCTCTGAAGGACAACCACACTCTGCGTGTGACAGTTTTCCAAAACTCTCCTACCTACAGCTGAGAGGGAACTGTGTGTGTCCAGAGCAGTTACCCAAGCTGTCCTTGGAACATAAACCCAAACAGTGGATTCAGTCACCCATGCTTGCAAACATCTTCTGGCATCTCCGGACCCAAGGGCATAAGTCCCTATAGAGAAGGGAAGTATCACACACAGGAAAAAAAAAAGAAAAAGAAAAGAAGCTAGATAACTTTCTTTGTTGTACTGTTTTCTGTACTATTTTTTCCTACTGTTTACAAATAGAAACATTTATAAGAGTACTTAAGGTTAACTTGCGTGTGATTTAGAGATTATGAAGAACTTGTATACAATAAGATATTTTTCTTTTCTATTTATGTAAAGTCCTAATGAAAGTAAATTCAAAATTCATCTTGCCAGAAAGAATATGGGAAAAACATAACAGACATCTTCTCTGGCTTTTTGCTTGGTTTGTGTTTGATTAAGAAAAGAAAGATTGTTTTACACAAAGGAAATGATAATTTGCTCTTCTGCAAAAGTATTTCCTTTTAAGTCATTCAAGATGAATTGCAATTGAAATGCTAAATAAAGTGGAAGAAGAAAGAATTAAAATGGGCAGAATGAAAAAAAATGTTGAGGTACAGGAAGAATATTTTACTATATGTTTTAAACTTACTTATCAATTAGTACTTTAGAACCAGAATGCATCAAACAGGAAGTTTTTCTTGTTAAAAATCAGCAAAGTAGCATGTGTTATGTCAAAGTAAGATAGTTTTCAGGTGTTTGAATATCTCAATGTCTAAAAGTTAAAAATGGACCTGATCTGAATACGTTAAAGATTGACTTCCTATTTCAAGAAGCTGATGTACTCATTTCCACCCATGTGAAATGAATACAAATCACTGCTGAGAAAACAGATTTTGAAAATGCTTTAGGAGTAGAACTGGTCTGGAAGGCTCTCAAGATGTCACTTGGTCATTAAGACAAGATCAACTCTACTTGAATTATGCCTTACTGGTGTTTGTCCTACTTAAAAATGTTCTCAGTAAAGTTTCAGTGATGGAATTAATCAATAATAATGGCAGAAGGATGGGGAAAGTTTACTAATTTTCATTATGGTTTAATTGTTTTGAAACATTAATAATTTTATTGCCTATAATCTTGATGGAAAGATGCACCCAGGGAATTTCCAGAAGATATTAATTGTGTTTTCATTGCACCGTTGCACTGATTTGCATAGGTGAAACAGTCTCTCAGTTACAATGATGAAAACCTGATTTATTTCCTGATTAGTCCTGATTCCTCTCCTTGTGATATTAAAGGCACAGTGTGGTGGTTGGCAGGCCATTCCTCCCCAAGGCACAGTCTCTCTTGCATCAGCCTCGAGTGAAAGGAGCAGGAAAGGACCCTGCTGACCCACAAAGGTTTGAGTCACAGAACCTGCAACAGGAACATCCCACTAATGCTATAAAAGAGAGTAAATCAATTCCTCCCTGCAAAGCCTGTGCTCTTCCTGTGTCCCTTGGACACACTGGCAGTCCCATTTTCCCTGACTGGAGTGTAGAATCAACACATTTTTAAGTCATTTTGTGAACAAGGAAGCAATGCCTAGCCCTTCACTCATTCCACAGGAAAAAGCAGCAAATATTTTCCTTTATGTGATTAATTTGGGGTGTTCAAGGAGTGACATTTCCAGGGCCAAATTATTTTGCCTTAACTAAGGATCAGTATTTGCATGTTAAAAGAGATTTACTGTCACCTAGTAAAAATAGAAGGTTGAATAAAAAAATCTCAGCATGGAGGCTGATTGTTCTGATGCAGTTGGTAGTTAGGGTGTGCTCAAAGCCACTACAGAGATGTAGTTACACAATTCCATTTAATAGTCTTTGAAACCACTACCATGGTGTGTGGGGGAGCACTGATGCCTGCACAGATGCTGTTCTGCTGCTATTCACCTTCACATAGGTAATTCTATTTAAAGGGGAGGTTGTATTTTTAATGATTGGGTGATTATTTTTTCCCTGGGAAATAGCTTTTAGGAAGTTGCAAATTACCTAGTTCCTTGACTGAATAGTAAATGTTTTCCCACTTTAATTCAGAGAACAATTTTCCGCCTGCTCTGCTGCTGCCATTGGAGCACTGTCCTTGGCATGGCTGGAACTTACTCTCTTCCTGACACCAGCATTATTTTTTGCTTTCTCAAAAGGAAGGTACTGATCAAATTCCATTGTCCAAGACTTTCCCCTGGATTATCCCTTTTCACCCTCAGTGCATCCTCCCAGCATCCCACAGATCTTAACTCAGAGGAATCCACCTTCAGAGAAGAGGGATTCTTTTGTTCCACTGTTTTGCTAGATGAAAGTGGAGGACAGGTCTTTGAGGATGACATAGGAGGTTTTGTGAGAGAGGTCAGGAAGCCTGCAGCTTGCAATCAGGGAGTAAAGTTGTTGGAGAGGAGTGAGTCAAGGAAAATCCTAACACTTCCTGGATTTTTCTATGTGTTCTCATAAAAACCTGTCTCCTCTTTCTAAAGCAGAAGCAGACTGTGGTGGGACCTTCAGAGAGGAGGTCTCATTCCCCTCTGGAGCTGGGTTGCTGTAGTGATGCACAGAAAGACATAAAGACATAAAGCTGGCTTTCATGTCCTGAAAACAGTTAATCTGAAATTATTTTACTCTAATGAATAATGTTTTACTTAAAGCAGTTGTCCAGTCTTTTAATTACCTCTTTCATTACTTCCTAGGGAACTAACTGCAAGCCAAATCACATTCATTGAATTTAAATTGCTTGAATCTGAGAGGCTTTTTCTTATGGGTTTTTCTGGTCTGGTACTGACTGTGGAAGTTGTCTGGTGAGAAGAAATTGGGTGTGTTTCCCAGGAACCATACCTTCAGATTACTGTGGCTCTTTTACACTTGTTCACTAGATGAAGGCAGCAGAATCAAATGTAGAATTCAACTTGATATTGTGTGTAAGCAAGGTCTTCAATACTGAGTCTGTCCATTGCAAATGGACATTTTCTTTTGCATTTATGAAATCTCCTTTAACTTTGTTCTCTCCTCAAGTACAGTCTTCGCTCCAAATTGCTGTTGATCTCAAATCTCCTCAGTGTGAATGTTGTCTCCTCCTGAATAGCAAATGGTTGAACAGTTTATGGATGCTGAATTTGAATTCAGTGACTGTAAAAAGTAGAGAGAGATCTTTCTGAAGACAGAATTTTGGAGGGCATTTCAGTCTCTTGTGGCTGATGTGATGGAATCTGGAAAAATAAAATAAAAGTAAAAAAAAAAAAAGCATAGAGACTTCACTATTTACCTGCACAAATAGTAAAAAAGGTCTCTGAAGGAAAGAACTTGTACTCTCCTGTGATGTGACTGCAGAGAAGGAGCAGGAGGGTCGAGGAGGCAGCAGGAGGTATCAACTCCTCCTCCTCCTCATAAAAGAAAGCAAAGCTTAAGTTCTCAGGAACAGTGAAAAGATTCTTGATGATCTTATAAGAAAAGTGGAGGAATAAATAAGTAAAAGTGCTGGTGTCTTGAAAGGTTGTCAGGCAGCAGCCCCTGCTGCTTAGCCTCATGCTATGCCATTAATATGGAAAGCTTGCAACACATCCTGTGGCACTCCACTGGCAGAAAGCAACCTCCCAGCAGCCTGCCAAGGATCATCTCTGTGATTCTGGTGAGCTGACAAACACCCCCAGCCCAGCAGGAGTCCCTTTCTGAAGGAAGGCAGAGCAGCAGGGAGTGCAGGCTGCAGCAAGGCTGCCTTCAGGAAGCACATGCCATCAGCTGCTGGCATGTGATGTCTGCAAGTGAGCTGGGATGCTGGCAATGGGCATTTCTGTATCTCACAGACAGCAAAATAAGTGGGGTTTGAAGAGAAGTTTGAAGCATGAGGCACACAGTGATTTAGGCAATTTTATTAAATTTTTTGAGATATCCCACTCACAAGCAAAATTTGTGCCTTAAATCCAGTTTGGCTCTCAGCCACATGCAGTCCTTGCAGATTTCATGGCTGCAATTTTGAGTGTTGGAGAAAGAAAAACCAAACTTGACTTACAGAACAATAACACAATCACCATTCAGTGGTAAATCATTACAAGAGGCTGACGTGACCCTTTACTGTGTCATGGGTCTGAAATAAGGCTTTAAATGTTTCTCACTGCTCACTTGAATTAACAAAAGAAAGGGAGAAGGTAGAGGTTGAAGTTAATAATAGCTGAAATAATTCTTAGTTATCCAGATCCACAATTATGTAGGCACTTGGCTCTGATGAGATCTCTGTGATGAGGGTGATGGACCAATATGCAGAGTTATGCTATCATGTCTGACATGAATTCTTACACCTTTAAATGTGCAAACTGAGAGCCAGGCTAGGGAAATAAAACATTCCCCTGTGGACTATAATGATAACAAAGAAAAGAGATTGGTCCTGAAGCACTTACCCCTCCAAATGATTGCTCATTTGAAGCACTGTATTGACAGAGTTACTCGTCCCCTACGTAAAAACCTCAGGTCAGACCTTATTTTAGAAGGTGAATTGGAGGTTGTTTTAAAAGCTGAGCTCTGACATGACTTTATTTTCTGAAGCCTGAGAAAGAACAGGTTTGCAAACACTACCATAGTGCTTTCTTAAGCAGAGACAGCTCTTTTGTTTCCCAAAAGCAGGATGTGGTTGGTCTCCCTGAATGCAAGTTAAAACAGAAATTTGAACCAGCTCTGAGAGAAGAAATTGCATTAGTGTAATTAGAAGATTCTTTTCTGGTTCTCTAGGTACATGAGAGGACAGAGTAGAAAAGAGTAAGCAGAAAAATTCCTGCATGCATGATGCCACAGAGAGGAGGGTGTTCAGCTTCTGGGTAATTTGCTGCAGTGTTCCCTGAATAAGACAAAGGTGGAAGATGCTGTTCCTTTGCAAGGCAGCAGAGGAAAGCAGTGGCATGAATTTCCCTCCCCCAGACTGCACACCAGCAAGAACCAACTCAGCTGGACAGTTCTCAAAACAGTGCAACTCCAAAGACTTATCTACAGAGGGCATCTATCTCCTTAATATCACACCCTTGGAGATGGAAGTGATTTGATTCTTTTTGCATTTAAATTCCTTTCAAGGGGAATGTTGCCAAATCCCATAGACCTAGTGTTTACTGAGAAATTAAAGTTGTCATTTTTAGTCTCTCAAATGTCAGTGAGAGTTAAGGAAAAGGCTGGTTTGTTTACAAGCATTTTTAGCATAATGGTGGAGAATAGCCATCATAAAAAAATTCAACTTTCCTACTCATTCTCACATTCCATGACGAAAATTGAAATAAAATAGATTTATCTCCAAGAAGATATGTAAGATTTTGTCAAATGAGCACAGTATCTGGGTCATTAAGGTGTCCTCAATGACTGCTGGTGACAGCAAAACTTCATGAAGAATGCATGTGCTCTGAGCATATGCAGAGAGAGAAGAGTCCTTCAGTTTAGAAATTGTGCTTTACAGCCTGCTGGAGCATGAACTGCCCTTTGCAGTGTCACAGTGACAAATCCACTGCAGAACCTCCACTGGGTTATGCCAAGACATCTGACCATTGTAAACCCCAGCACAGAACATCAACTCTTGATGACTGGCATGAGGGAAGGCCTCTGAGCATCAGAGACTGGCTAAATGCAGCCCTGCAACCCAAAGAAGCACCTGCCCATCCTTTTTGCAATCTTTGTCATCAGTATGCTGGGCTACAACTTAGACAATTTAGTTGAATAAATATTTCATCAGCCATTTTTCTTGGAGGAGGGATGACCTGTCCCAGCTCACAGGGAGGGCAGTGAAAGATGACACTAATCTGAGCAATACAATTCTCTAGAAGGTGGGGAGGGAGAGGGCACTAGCAGATGGATTAAGAACCTCATTAAGTCCTTATTCAGAATTTTGCTCCCTTTTAAAAAAATAGCTTCAGAAGCTGCTTTTTAAGTCACTTAAAGGAAGAATCTGCAAGAGAAAAGCAAGACTGAAAGTGTTGCATTATTCTGAAGGAATATTGGTTAATTTTGGTTGATTAATGCCCTTTATTTTGAAGGAGTGCTCTGTCTTTGAGAGGTGAGATACAACCTGTGCACCAATTGCCAACCCAGTGCAACAGTTTGACTGCATTCATCTACTACAAATGTGACGTTAGGCTTAAAAGTAAGGAAAATTATTAGCCGTGATGGAAACTCCAATTAGGGGTCCATGGAAACAATTCTCTGCATTGATTGCTCTTGTAGCAGTCAAAGGCACCTTGGTGTGAGACATCACTGTTTGAGGTCCAGAAATTATTATAAAAATATAAGATCCATCAGAAAAATAGAGATGTTGCTTGCTGAACTGTAACAATTCAGGCTGTTTAAATTCCATCCCAAATCCTTCTTGGAGACCTGCCGGAATCTCTTGATATCACAGTTACTCAAAATGTTTGTGTAGAGGAAAAGATACTGCAGTGTGATACACATATCCTTGCTTACAATACAAACAATATATGTTTTGTAAGCAAGGTTTCCTCATGATTATTGAATGATTAAACTAAGTAGATGCAACAGATACAAACATTATATATTTTAGAGGCTGAGACATCCTGCGTTCACCCTGTTTTGTGCACTGAAGTCACTGTGATGAAATCGTAGGGTTTTATTTTGCAAAGAAAAATCCTGATCCAAGCAATGAGGAAGCTGAAGGCTGAAGCAGCAATTACCTTCAGGAGTAGTAGGTTTTTAGTTGCCTGGCAGATTGCAGCATCCTTCCATCAAAATGCATTGACAGGGAGAGATTTTCATGCAGTGCTTTCACATTGTCTTCTCCCTCTCAGGCTTTACCAGTAACTCCTGAATTAGCTGTTTTTAGGGAACTCAGACCAATTCCACTTAAAATGGGACTCTCATGTTGTCTTTACTCCACCTTCCTGCTCTGCTACTGGATCCTGGGATGATTTGCTTGTCTTGATACTGATAAACAGTTTCGGATGCAACATTTTTCTCATTTTCGTAAATAAGGATTTCTACAAATCTGAAAAGAATTAGCTAATCAAAATCCTTATCAGGCATACTTGCTGGCTTGAACTGTTTGTTGGGTGCTTAGTTATATGCCTTGCACATAGATATATTGATACTTTTGCAGTCTTGGTCCCATGATGATCCTCCCCAGTTCTGCTGGTTGAGCCCATTGTGAAATAGAGAAAAATCGTGGCAGAAGGAACCCTCTCTTCTGCAGGAAGAGAACAGGACAGAAAAATAGAGAACATTACATCTGTGCCAGCAAAACTGACAAACCTTTTTCGCTATGGCCATTTTTACACGACTGACTCCTGAAGGGTCTTGCACACAACATGAAGCTGTCTTTGCAACAAACTTTTGTCATAACTTGGATATAGACAAAAAGAAACTTATCTCCTTGATCACTAGCAGAGTTTAGTTTCAGCACAAAGACTGAAAGAATGCAGATCATCTCACTGGGAACAAAGAAATTTTTTGATCACTGGGTTGGTTTTATTAGGAATAACAGTTAAAAAATTATATTCTAATATAAGCAATATATATTTTATATATTATATTTTATATAAAATAATATATAGAACACAAATAATTTTTAATAACATGTATTATTTATGTATTGTACTGTATATTATTTTTATATCATATATAAATTATTCTATTCTATTCTATTCTATTCTATTCTATTCTATTCTATTCTATTCTATTCTATTCTATTCTATTCTATTCTATTCTATTCTATTCTATGCAATATATTTGTTCTTACTACTATTATTAGTGGTGGTGGTGGTTTGTTGGTTTCTTTTCTCCTTTTTCAGTGAAAATGCATTAGGAAAAAGCAAAGTTACAGAGAGACACAAAATAAGCACTTGGTGGATATTCTGCTTTCTTCTCCCCATTATAAACAAGCCAGTTTACTGGGCAGGGCTTTGCTGTGTGAGAACCACCCAAATAGCTTTGGAGTCTTGGGTTTTGTGCAGCGAAGTGGTTCTTCCAGAATGTGGTGATCTTCACAAGCTCGTGTTGCCTTGTCGAGTTTGGGATTTGTAATTCACACCAGTGCTACACCAAGACTCTTTGGCAACTCTGCCTGTACAAGGAATTCAGAGCAACAGTCCCTGTCCCTGGTTCTAGATCCTCTGGGAGGACTTTGGGAACATTGTTGTTGATGTCTGTGGGAGCAGGATCATGTCCTGTGACCTCACCAAGTTTCCTATGCTTCTCATTCTCCCTTCATTTAAAAGCCACTTATGAGACTTTACTCAAACTTTCCAAATCATTTTGCTTTTAAATATAACCAAGCCTGGGAAAATTTCTTTTCATAATGGGAAATTTGGGGAAGTTTTATCTCTGCGGAAAAAAATACCGAAACAGGATGGTATAACACAAGCTGTTATAAACCTTCACTCTCGTGTTTCTGTTAGCAACTGTTGTAATGACAAAAACAAAACCAAGGAACCAGTGGAAGGGGATGCTCCTAGATCTGAAGGAGGACAATACAAGGAAGTTTTATTTTTCATGGGTTAGGATTTGTGAAGCAAGAATATACATTTGTTAGACTGGTGGGAAAACATTTTGACTGGCTGTGAGGTGTTGTTGCTGTGGGACACTCAAGGACACACACGGACACACTTTTTTTCTAGAAGGCTAAAACTCTTTATTAAAGCATTTGACTTTATATTTATAGTATTTCTACACAGATCAGGGATTGGAGAAGAAGGTTGACACTTCTCCCATCCCGTTGGTCAAGACAACTGTCCATCAGTTGTTTCTACACTGAGAGAAAGTATGAACAACAACTTTGTCTTATCAAAACAGACTTCTGATAGAGACACTCTTGAGCGTGAGAAAGAAGCTAGATACTGTGAAAACAGCAAGTTAGAAAGTGCATCAGGAAAACCTGAAAATCAGGGTGACATGGTGTATGCACAGCACACGGGTACCCAGGAGCAGCAGGAACTGGAGGCAGCGACATGAGAGGGTTTTTTCCATTGCTATGCATCTTACTTGAATGGATAGCTGCCAGCAGGCTGGGTAATTTCTAGGGCCACAAGGTAAAATTAAAGCCCCTTTTTTGATCTCCAAACACTAAGATGTTCAGGTTCTTAGGGCACAAGGTTTTAACTAATATAAATAGCCTTGGAGATAACAGTCAGTGTTTCATCTCCACCTGGGGAAATTCAATGGTTATTTGAAGAACTTTTTTTTCTTTTTTTTTTTCTTTTTTTTTGTTCTACTTGGGAGAAGGACCCAATCCTGCTGTAACATTTATTTAATATAACTCTTTTAGAGTGACTTCTTTCAGTTTTCATATTCATTTGAGATTCTAAATGTTAAAGAAAACAGAGTAGAGCTTTTTATTCTCTTTGTCAGCATGAGAAAAAAAATCATTAGATTTAGAATTCTAAATGAGAAGATATATCAAGGAGAAAATAGGCCACTAGTCTAAAGAAAAAAGATGTAATACTTGTGCTTTTGGAAGGACTGTGGAAAAAACTAAAAATATTCCTCATACACAAACCCTTTAAGGCATTATGAATAGATCTTTAAAAATTCATCTGAATTGAATTCAGACTTTCAAATTCCAGCCTGAGGTGACTTGGATTTCTTTGTTAAGTACATATAAACAAAACTCTTATTATTTTCTCCTAAACTACCAAGAATGAGAAAAAAAAAATGAAAATGTGCAATTGCAGATTCTTTTGACCCTAAATATCTTCAACTCTGTTTTTAAAGAAAATCTAGCTATTGCTCTTTTCCAAAATTAAGGACTGAGAGGATGACAGGAGCTCCAAGAACAGTGACTTTGTATAAGTGGATGATCTTTTCATCATTACTTTTTCTTCTCCTCCAGGACCAAACAGAGTGAAAGGAGCCCTGTGTGTTCTCTTCCTCTGGGTAATTCCAACAGTGCCTAGAGGGAATTTTGCACACTGGCTGCAGATCCTGGGCCCCCCAGAAGTCAGGGTACCCCCTCCTGCTCCACGCAGCTCTGGTGGGATGGGGAGTGGGGGTGACAATCACAAACTCCTGCTCTCACATCTCCAAGCTACCAATGCAGGCATTGAGTTCTGCTCCATCTGTCCCATCAAAGGTGCAAGATTTCCTCTCTCCAAATAACCAGCAGAACCCTTTGACGTGCTGCAGCAATGCCAGTGTATGAAAAGCAAATCCTCCTAAGGATTCAAAGGGTTTGTTCACCACCTCAGAGTGATTGCTGCAGTCTAATCTCATCCTGCATTCTCCTCTCCAGGTGGAGAGCTTTATGATGGGCTTTCCTGACCAGAGAAGTTATGGCACTTAATTTTGAATGTCAAAGATTGCTTGTTGCTCCAGTCCTGTACTTCATCATAGTGTCATAGCCAAAATCAAGAGCTCAGAGATAAAGAAAGGGGACATGACTGAAGCCATATCTGAAGAAGGTGATTTTTCTCAAGTCCTGCTCTGCCTGCATCTCTCCATTAGCAAATGGATCATTCCCACCTGATGGGCAGACCCAAAACAGACCTGATCTGGTTCAGAATTAGAAGCCAATGGTCCCAGGATCTCCACAAAGTGCATTCCCAGAGGAATTTAGCAGCAATTATCCTTCTAGTTCTAATTGAGATGGAATGGTGACTTTGGTAGGATTACAGCTGGATTCAATTAAAATGTTTTCTCTGGTATCTGAATCTGATATCGACCCTCCTTTTGCTGCATACCAAAATGTCCACTGAATCCCACCAGCCCTGGATCCTTTCTGGACAGTTTTTTCAGCTGGAATCAAGGCCTGGCAGTAGAAATGCAAGAGAATTTGTTTAATTACTTTTGCCAGTATATTGCAACATATTAACCCAACTGAAAAAATGTTTTAAAGAAATTATTAAAATTTCACGTGATGTTTTCCAACATTTTTCCTTTGATTTCAACTGATGGATATCATTATTGGAATTGATTGTTATTATTGTAAGACTTTCTGTTATTTACTGAAAGCATTTGGCTTGAAATCCTAGGATATTGCTTAGGGGGTTTTACCAATCCTTTTTTATCCTAGTTCTTAAAAGCTTTCAAAGAATTTCATTTTTCAGATGACTCAAAAAAAAATTCACTCTCTCTTACCAGATGAATGAAAAAAGCTTCTTATGTAGTCCTTTTTCTGTGCTTAAATTTATTATTTGTATTTATTTTTTTAAGATTAAAATTAAGTGTTTTAAAAATATATATTAATATAAGACTCTTTAATTGCATGGAGGCAGAACCTAAAACCAAATAAGCTTTATCAACCCAAAACTTCTTTTTCCTGCTATTTTGTGTGTGACATTTGCAAATTTTAGATGAAAGAGCATAAGAAACTAGAAACAGACACAGTGAGAGTCTCTCTGGCATCTCATCCCCAGAGTTTGTGTTACAGCTTTCTGTGGGAATATATACCAGAGAGATGAACAAATCTGTGCTTTATTCTGCCACCATCCATTGGGAAACCTCTTCACTAATTTAAGAGCCTTGGAGATGTTCAGAAGACTGGGAGGAAATCATTGGAGGGATTTTCTCAGATGCACAACAAAGTTATTTTAACATACCAAGAACTGCACGCTGCTTTATATTTGATGTCTTGAATATTAAAGATACACACATTACAGGCAATTTGTTTGAAGTGTGACAGTGTGGCCACACAGAGACACATTTTTCCTGCTTGAGCACAAGACTTTTTCTTTTATTGATGATGTGTTTGGATTACAAGAAAAATTGACTTTCTCTTAATCAAAAAGAGCAAATGAAGTCGGAATGTTTCTAAACTCTACAATTTTCAAAACTACGAACGAATAAACAGAGCCAAAAAATGAAAAGTAGTAATTATTTAAACCATATATTGCATGAAATTTCCAAGCTAAACTTTAGTAAACAAAGAACTTATTCAAAATAAAGAAATGGCTGCTCTTAAGGTTAAAGTTAATATAATAAGGATTACTGTGATATTACTTCAATATACAATAACCAATCCATATTCATAGATGGACTAATTAGACTCTGAAAGAAGATGTCTGATATTAAATGGATAATATAAAAATAGATCAAGGAAGTATCTAAGAAAAGATTTCTGAATAATTAACTGATTTGAGATTGACCCAAAATCCCTTTCTTTTGTCAGTATTGTTGTTTGCTGTTGCTATATTTTATTTTATTTTATTTATAGTTCTTTCCACTCAATTTTTGCTAAACCCATACATGAAGTCTTCTGAGGGGAAATGCAACTGGTCCATTTTAGAATGAAATTAATAAATCCTGCTGCCATATTGGGGGACCCTAGAAGACTTGCAGTTATTTCTCCCGAAATGCTGATGAGATTTTAGGTCTCCCAGTCCCTTGTGAGCCACCTCTGCAAGGACAGCATTCCCATCATGTGCACAAAACCTGCACACACAGAGAACTGTGAGCAAAGCAGCATCTGCCAGCTCTGGGTGGTTAGCAAGTGTGAGAATGTTTTTTGTCTGGGTAAGTGCAATTACTCCAGTGCAGGTGCACTTTATGTTTATTTATATTCATGCAGTACATTTACACAGCACCAGGGACCCTGTCTCATTACAGTAGTGAAGTTGCTACATGTAAGAACAGTTGTTGAACAAATGGTGTAACCTAAGACCAGATGTACAGAAAAATTTAAGTAGCCAGGTCCTCCAAGACATCTCTGATGTGCTGCATAATGCAGAGATTTCTCATTCCTGTTTGTTCAAAAATCTTCAGAAATTAAGCTCTGAAGCTTTTCTAAATACTGGTTCAGGACATGTGAGCTGCTGAAGGCATGAGCAGAACCAGCACATCCCTGCCCAGCCCAGGGGCTGTCTCAGAGCAGGACTCCCACCCACAGCCACCCACAGCTTTCCCATCTCTCACTCTTCTCACCAAGAGCCAGGCTCAAACCCTGGCCACATTCAGAGCAGGCAGAGGGAGATGCTGGATCTGGGCCTGGGTGCTTTTGTATTCCTGGACAAGAGTACAGAATGAGAGCTGTCCTCTTTTCTCTCATTTCACCTATGAGAAGAGATGGCATTCAGATAATTCCCTTCCATGAGCAACACATGCTAAATAGAGTGTGAGCTCCTTCATAGCCACACATCTGACTTCTGAGCTGCTGGCAGATAAAATTGAGTCCATACTTACCTACCAGTTTTTCTAACAGCATATGGCAGCTGCCCAACAGGATGTGGGTTTGTAACTCTCATTTTTTTCTTACACATTTTACAGATAATTGGGTGCCTAATTCAGGGAGCTAGAAGCACACGAATAAGGTTAAAGAAATTAATTTATGGGGTCCTACCTACAGATAATTCACTGCTTTCCCAATGTTCAAGAAGCACCAAAACTGGTCTGTCAGCACTGATTTTAAGGCAGGAGCTCTGGAGTTCAACTGCAAAACCTGCCTGTAATCACAGCACTTTGCTGTGCTCATCATGCACTCATTACTAGAGCTAAAAGTCTGCACTTGACAAGACCCATCAGCTGGCCCTGTTAAGCCAAGATCCCTGCAGAAGTCTTGCTCAGAGTGAGGTCAAGTAGTGGCCTCAGACAGAACCACAATATTCTGAGTTCTCTAATTCCTACCCTATAAAACATGGTTGTGCAAGAGAACTGTGTGTCCAAGATAGCTCTCAGCCTCCTGAAAAAAGATCTTAATGAGAAAAGCAAGAGTCCCTTCAGTGGAATTACGTTTGAAAATGGAAGCACAGCAAGGCAATTTGCCTCAGTAACTAATTTCTGATGTCTGTAACTAGAAGCATCAATACTTTAGCAGCCATTGCTTTAGATAATTGGAAATTAGGATGATTCTTTCACAGAAACTGGTGTAAAGACTGACTCAGCCTGGATTTCCACACTGTGGGTTTCTTTTTCATGTCAAACTGAAAAGACTTGTGAAAGGATTTTCTACCCATGAATCAGAGGAAATAATTCATTATTGAGTTCAACCCAGAAAAAAATCTATTGCAAAAGCAAGAGGTAGGGGACTGTGTTTAATCTGAGCAAAGGTTGCTCAAAGTTTGTTTAAAAAAGAAAAGCTTAAACTGTTCTTGCCCTTTCAACCATTAAAAGTTCGTTAGCGTTGCCAAGGTAGCCTGAAAACTTCAGGGTGCACAGTATCTTAATTTGGTTATGTCTGCACACTTTTGGCAAGCTATCTTATCTCTTAGCAACTTGCTCTGTTATCATTTATTATCATCTCACAGGATGAAAACACTGCACACACTGGCAATGTGCGAAGCAGTGTGAGCTCTAGAGTGATACTTTTCAGAGCATATATGACCTTTTCCATCGGGTTTTAGTACATGGAAGCTCAAATCCTTATGCTTCCCTAGGACTTTGATAGGCTGAGAAAGCTTGCAAAAAACCGCAAACTATTTCTTTCTTAAAGCATAGAGAATTCCCTTAGCAGAATAAATCATTATTATTAAACTGCAGGTAATCAGCAGCATAGCCTCTAAGGAAACCACAATGTCAGACAATACGTTCAAAGAACTACAAAACTGACACACTGCTCTCACAATCCTGCCTTTTCCAGGCAGCAGAGCAGAAATGCAGACACTAGATAGCAGTTTCTCTTCTTAGAAGTATTCAGGGCTGCAATAGAGTAAGCTTTTCTTCCTTGTGCAGCTTTCTTCCTGCAGTCTGTGGCCTGCACAGAGGGAGGCCTGGAGAAGCTGGTCCAGGGTGCTCCCACTCACCCAAAACCAAGGCTGTGTTCCTGGGTATTTCAGTCGACACTTAGAGCAGCCTCAGCTGGGAGTGATGGGAACCATCAGTCCTGTTCCCTCTGTTCTCTTTGGCTACCACTCTATTATTCACATCAACCTTACACCATGATTTGCAGATTTGCAGTTTGGCCTGGGGGACTCTGTCTTGCTGCCTTGCCAGTTAATGAAATTTTGCACATTGACAGTTTTCCTCTTTGGGCTGCTGAGATCTGTAACACCCGAGCACGGATTTACCCGGGGGGAGGAGGCAGCCAGAGGTCAGTGTCCTCCACACTCACTCTGCTGGCAGCACCATCTGCTTCACAGGGAAGGGGCTGTGCAGATTAATAGTGGATTTTGTCAATATTGAAGGGATCCCACTCTAGCACAGGTGTCCCCATACATGAGGAGCTAGAGCAAAGCATTCCCTTCCAGCATGAATCTGCATGGTCCAATCAGGGGTCTTTTCTTATTATCCCAATGACTCCTGGATTTTGTTTTGCTGACATTTTGACAGACACTTTGATCATCATTGGCATTTCAAATGTAAAACAAATTGTTTTTCAAAAAATTCAAGAATAAATCACTTTCCACATACAAGTGACATAAAATTAAACAAGTCAGCTGAAGAACAATTTGCACTAAAAAGCATTCTCTACTCTTTTTTTATGAGCATTATCTACTGTCTGTTGATACATACTTAAAGTAAACACTATTAAATGATTTCTCATTTCTTTATACAGCATTATCTTTTCTATCTGCAATGAAGTCACTGTTTTTTCCCTTTATAATTTCCCCTTCATCTCATGTTCAAGAGAGATCTGAGAGCATCTAAGAGAATTTGCTTAATTGTAGGTTTAATTCCAGCAATTTTTCAATCTGTCTGCCTCCATCTTAGTATTTATAAAACATAAACCATGGTAGACTGTAGATTCTGTTCATGCGTTTTTGGACCCTACATTTTTCAAATTAAGGAATACAATAAACAAAAATACTACTCCTTTAAGATTTTCTTGTTCCTATAATCCCTATGATTTTGTGCTAATTGTGGTGAAAGCAATACTCCTGCAGAAGCTGAGGTAGGAGAAATAAGACATAACATTCCACCAAGCATAACCCAAGGGTGTTACCACTTCCAAACAGACAAACACCCTTTGCAGAGAAATGTTGTATCATAGATGCTGCAGATCTCTGTTCTGGTGATGAGGGCAGATCATGCTGTAGTAATGCTGATAAAATATACTGAGAATATCAGGAAATTTTTTTTCATACAGGTGACCTGTGGTACATCAGTGCAGGGTTTCAAAGCTCACTGAAAAGCTCTGAAATCAATGACCACTGCATCAAGCTGAGGACTGGTCATTCCCAGGGCTATTGCAGAGAAATTTCAGTCCAACCTGGCTGATGGCTCCCATGAGGTTTCATGTAATTTGTCTCCAGTGAGTTCTGGCTGCTTTTGCCTGCCTGGTCTCAGGAGCAGTCCAGTCTTCATGCGCTGCTGTCTGCATTGTCCTCCTGAAACCCAGCTTTCAGGACCACTTTGGCAATGCTCCTTAGCCTGTTATTGTTTCCCCAAAACTAAGATAGGAGACAAACAAATCCTACAGATTTTTCAGCGCTAGAATTCTATATTTTCTGATCCTCTTCCTAAACCATAAGAAGGAAGAAATTCTTTATGAGAAGTGGTGCATAGCACTGGCACAGGTTGCCCAGATACATGGTAGGTGCCCCATCCATGGAAACATCCAGGTCAGGGTGGACGGGGCTGTGAGCAATCAGCCTGATCTGGCTGAAGATGCTCCTGTTAACTGCAGGGAGGTTGGACTGGATGGCCTTTAAAGGTCCCTTCCAACTCAAAATATTCCATGATTCTCTGGCATGCTCTTTTGACTGTCCCAAAGGCTACATCCTATGGTCAAAATGAGCACACGTTCCATGTGCACTGGAGCATTACATTAATCCAACAGGGATGGAGGACAGGCCAAGTTCCATATGGGAGTTACAAACCTATGCTCGAGGGAATATGGCGAAATCCAGATTTACATCAATGTTCTCAGTGTTATTCAAGCTTTGGAACAGCAGGATTCACTTTTTTATATTGTGAGGAGATGCCTAATAAAATCAGGCTTTTATCTGAAATTTTATATTGAAGCATCATTATTGAATCTCTAAAGAACAGTTCTCATTAAGTGAAAGAGTGAACGGACAGATGCCCTAATAATAGCTTGATTTGAAGTGCAAAGTGAATTGAAGTACTCAGCATGCCATCTTCTAATCAGGAATGAAGGTTTTAATGCAAGGCTTCCTGACAATCACAATTTTGTAATGCTTACATAAATGGCTCTCTAGATGTGTGTATGTTTTTTTAATTTACTGCGTGGGTAAAGGAATGTATTTCCTAGTGATGCAAAATAGGGTCTGACTACAAATACAGCAAGGGCTTTCTGTACCTGTGAAAAAATTTAGATGGGTCACATCAGAAAGCAAACAGAAAGCCCCCTCATTTACAGAAATATCTTGTAGTCCGGAGCACTCCAGAACTCCAGCTGCCTGCACCCTGAAATAACCTCCTTGCACCTTGAACTCTCAGGGACAGCTCATGTAAAAAATCCCATGAGTTCAAGTTACCTTTAACTCTGTGTCCTCAGGAGACAGTCAGAGGCACAGAGAGGACACACAGACTAGGCAGATGTTCTTCATCTCACTTACCTTCAAATACACCTTTCTCTTCCCCATCCTTCTCTAGATAATTGAAAGTTATCTAGAAAGTTGTTGCAAAGACCATAGCCAAAACAAAAAAATTATCTATGGTTCTTCCCTCAGCCACACTTAGCTGCATTGTCAAGCCTTTCAAACTTCTGAAAAATTAGAAAAAAGAGAAAAATTGCTCTTCATTACATTGTGCCAGTGGAACAACCAATAACAATGGGGAAAATAGGATAGATATCACATCCCAAAGTATTTTAAAGCTCTATTTCTGCTAGGTTGATCAAAGACCATTCCAGAAGTCCTGTCCATCTTAATTCACTAATATTCTAGAAGTCTTCCAAAGATGAAAGGAGCAAGATACATGCCAGATGGTCTTACCACTAAAGCTGCTCAAGAAAAATCTGTGGCAGCTCCACAATACTCCTGGTTAATGATTTACTTCTGGTCAGGAGAAGTCTGACTGCAGGGTCTTAGATCCATAAACATATTCGTACTGATTGGGGTCATGACAATTTTAAAATGCTAATGCATTTTAAAAGGCCAAAGTCAGTAACCCCTGAGTAATTGAGGTTGTTACTGGGCAAATGACACGTTTTGGAGCAATGACATTATATCAATTATGTGGGGTGAAATCTAGAGGTGAATGTTTGTAGGAATAAATAAGAGCTCAATCAAAACTTGGGATAAACCATTACAGGTTTAGTCCAAAAAAATCCAAGATCTGGTCAGTTTATTGCTCATCAGTAACTTGAGTTCAGGGAGGACACCCTGGAGAAGTCACATCTGAAGTCACTCCAAGCCAAGACATGAAGCCACATGGCAGCAGTGGCACCATTTCTGCCAACATGAGAGGGGAAGGACATTGCTGCTAACCCAAACCTCTCCTTGAAGGGTGAAAGGCTGGTTTTGGTGAAGTTTGGAAGGAGGAGAAAAGAAGAAAGCGCCACATTTAGTCCCAAACTAATGCATCAGTTCAGGACATCCCCCTGGGCACAGAGCTGCACTTCAACCCTTCCAAAAGAGTAATTGCAAGAGTAATCAGGACAAGCTGTACCCATGGCTTACCTTCAGCTATCTGCTGAAGGACATGATGAAGAGAAGAGCAAGGGAATAATCCAAAATAATCCTGCCAAAGAACAATTGTTTCCCCAAAAACATAGTTCTACAAAGAAAATAATCATGCTGTTGTTAAGAGATTTAATCAATCCAGCCCAGGAAGGCACTATCAAAATGAAACAGCATACATTCCCAATATTCCCATCTGCAGAGTCCGTTTTCCTAAATCTTTGCAGATAGATGAAATGGTGCCAGAGCCCCTTTCATAGATTACAAAAAAAGTAGCTTTTTTTCAAGGATTAATTATTAACTATAGTAAGGAGAAATTGCAGCAGCCAACAATTGTCTTATTCTCCCAAGTCCTATTCACAGTAAAGATGATATTGTATGGAAATTTAACTTGTATAATTATCGCCATATGCTGTCTCAAAGGGTTCCAGTGCACTTTAGCAATAGTACAATATTGGCTCAGGTAATGGCCAAACCATGCTCCCTCTGCATCTGCACAGAAATCACCATGGCTTCTCCTCACTGCTCAGACCCAGCCCTGGCTGGAAGTGGTGTGGAGCCCTGGCAAGGACACAGGGCCATGTTTCCTGCAGAGGACCATTGCTGCAGGGCCCAGATGCACTTGGACCCTGCAGGACTCTGCCTGCTGTGCCACAGCAGGTGGGCACACACTTCCACCAGCCCTTCCCATCTCTCACCACACGACAGCTAACTAGTGCTCTGTGGGCAGCCACTCCACTACCTAGGATTTAAGGCACATGATTTAAGCTGCTCAACTTTTTTTTTTTTTCAGGGCCTGCAGCAGAGCTCTATTTCTTCATCTCACATATTTCTCACCTTCCTGGAAATTTTCAGGCAGAAGGCAGATGCCTGAGGAAGTATCACTGCATGATATGCAGTGAAGTGAAGATGGAATACTGTATACATAAATACTTAGAAACCTAAACACACAATGTAGAAGATGTTTCGTTCCTTGTGTATAGCTCATTGACTGACAGTAAGTTATTGATTTATTTTGCTTTGAAAGCATCTTTTTACTTAAATAAATTGTCCCCTTCTGACTGGGGCTGAACACATCTGTTTTTCCCAGTGAATGCAGGCTGTGGTTTAAAGCAGAGCAGATCATCCTGGGCCCATCTCTGCCCTGGTCTTTTGCAGTGGTTGTGTTTTGCTGTGGACTTTGCCTCAGAAAATTGGTGCCCTAATTGGGTTGGTTCAGAGCAGCCCATATTCTTTCCTCTCTTCTTTGCTGGTAGATTGACCTGCTGACATTCACCTACGAAGGAGTCAGACCCCTCAGGTTACAAATGACTCCCACAACTTGCATTTCCATCTCCCTGGGTTTTGGCATCAGAGCTGAAAGAACAGTGGAGAGATTTGACTTTACACACAGAAGGACCAACCAAAGTAAAGTCATTGTTTCCTCATTTTCCTTAACAGAACTAGTTTGAAGGTAGTAAAAAAATCCCACGTCTGAATACTTAATATTCATAAGAGGTTTAGTCTTATTTCAACAACCTTGAATAAATGATAGAGAACGTGATAGCACTGTGGTTGCAGCTTATTCTAATGATCAAAGCACTTCATCATTGGGGAATAAATGTTCTACCTAAGCAAAAAAAAAATGTTAATCCCCAAACAAATTTATTACTTAGAAGAAAAATTCACTTAAAATTGTCCCATTAACTCTGTAAAGAGAAAGGAGATGGTTTATATTGTATCATAGATTTTCAAACCATCCTGCAGTATATTTAGCTGAAACAGCTCAAGTGAAAACTGGGAATAAACATTAGTTTCTGCAGTTTGAATATCATTGTGGAATTTTCCCAGCTGTACAGTGCAGTACACAGTACACCCTGTTCACAGTATTTGCAAGCTTCTTCCCTCTGAAATGACACACAAGCTGGGAAAAGAATTGACCTTCGGTTTAATTTACGACTCAGATTGATCTGCCCTCTCCATGTCAAAACCTTTGGTTTTTTGACCTACCAACACAAACAGATCCTTTTTACATTACTCAACCCTGATATCTGCAGCTCCTGAGTGAAGTCATTACTCCTCTACCTGAGGACAGGATGCTTGGCAGATTTTTCACATCCTGGCAGGTCCTTTGGGCTCCATTCCCACTTTAACAAGCATTTTAAAGCTCTTTCTTCCAGAGAATCCCCTTGCCAGTGAATCCTGAGTGATGTTCAGAAGGCATGCACTGTCCTCAGCCTTCCAAGATACATCTCCAAATCTCCTCCTAGGAGCAAGCATCTTACAGTGTTCCAGTCACAGAGCCTTGGAGATTAGATTTGCTTTTCTACTTCTGTTTATACAGGGGTGACATCTCCTTTGGACATGCCCCATTCCACTCTTTATGAACATGCCTGCAGCACCTGGCACTGGAGTGGTTTCTGTATCTCACTTGGATTTCTGTTTTCCATAGCGAGACAGTACACTGGACTTTTATTTTTAATTGAATAGATTGTATTTTGTGAAAGGGAAAGCTTTGCTACTGGAAAATAATAGTAGGAGGATAATGTCTGAGATGACTAGTGCAAATTTCTAATCACGTGTAAAATCAAAATGTACAGTTCTGAATTTTCATCCCCTTTATGAACTGGGACTGAAATTATCCCATTTTTATATAAAATGAGGGGGAAAAATCCCTACAGATAAGAAATGCTCACAACTCTATGAATATAGTTCTAGCCAGGATTTTCTTAATTAACAAGAGGATGGATGCATGGATTTTACTTGAGATTTTTGCTGCAGGAAAGATGGATTAGAAAGCTATCAGGGCAGGACTCTTTCATTCTTGGCATGTAGAGCACATATAACATGACCATGGACCCCATAGCAATATAATAAGCTAGTGAAGCATTCTGGAATTGAGGACAAAATGAAATTATTCATTGTTGAGATGTACAGAATTTCCATAGTGCAGAAGACACAATGAACAGTTCTTTACCACTCTTTTCCTAATCTAACCAAGCAGCTGCCATGCTATTAATTTGAACTTACATCATATATTCCAGTTGATTTTATTATGTCCCTTGTTACTGATGATGATCTAACCTCCAAAGTGTTTCTCTAGGATGAAAATACAGAAGGAGAGGAGCTGACACCCATGAGAACAAAGATAAATTAGTGGAAATAAATTATCCAGTTTCATGTATCAAAGTTTATTGGAAATAAAAGGAAGAATATTTATCAAAAGGTCTGGAGAACATGTGATCCTTGACTGTCAGCCTGTATTCATTTACAGAAGATTTATCATTCTCAGGGGCTTAATACATTTTTACAGACACTTGACTAGATAGACATTAATCATTGTACATTTTCAAGAGCCTAACTAAACTACAAATTCAAAAAGTAATAATTAAAATTTTTTAAATTGTGTCCTTATGAGTCTTGATTCATAGGGGCACTTGGGGGCATGCCATAGTTGTTAACAGGTTTGCTTATCTACCTGGCTGGAGTTAATCACCTTTTTGAAAATCATCTGTACCTTTCAACTTCATTACATAAAAGCAAGCTGGATCAAAAGACTGAATGAATTCTTGACTTCCTTTTCACTGATTTTAATTGACTCTCTGGTGCTTTCAGTAGGAGCAAATAGTGTGACCATCCAACTCACAGACTGAGCAGCAGCCCTAGAAAATTAACAGTGAAAGGAGATTATTTCTGTACACAGAGAAAGTGAACAACCTGGGGTCTTTCTAACTTGGAAAAGAAATTTGAATATACCTAGAGCTGCACCTGACCTCATGGGCATTGTTGTTAAAATGCTTCTCAAGCATCCTTCCCTGGCTGTGATCAGAGACAGGATACAGAGTCCTGGGGATCTCACTGGCTCATTTGTCTATCTGTAGCCATCATTCCTGCAGAAATCCACAGTTCTGTTTCTGTACTGACCCAGGAATTAATCAAGAAGTGTTCTTCTCGACAATAAGCTTCTCAGCTGGTTTGAAATAAATTTTGAAGAATAATGGGGAAAGTTGCTGTGCTGAAATTGTTATTTTTTTAAGCATTTTCTGTATTCTTTCTCTATCTTTGCATGTTTTCAAAGTGTGAAACCATCCTACCAACATTTGACTTCTTTCAGCATTATCTTCCTTGATTCTCACTCCAAGCAAACAGGAAAAAACATAAAAATATCAAACATTATTATAAACATGATACAAATTATAATTACTGTTGAAATTTGAAATTAAAAGGAAGCTGTTCTGTGCTGTGCATGAATAAAAGTCTTTACTATAGTTAGTCGGCAGTGTAGAGAAGAAGCAAAAAATAGCATAAAAACAAAACAAAACCAAAAAAAAAACCCAACACAGGAGCTCATAAATTAAAAAGAAGACACAGTATCTAATGGTGCTTATAGGCCAAAATCTTTGCAAAAGGGATTTTTTTTCTGGGCAGAAGGAATTGGTGCATTCCTGAATTTTGTGTTAGGATGCCAGCCAAAAGCCAATCCATCCCTTCTTTTTCACTCTTTCTGGTACCTGAGGAGAACAGCATAGGCTTCACTGGAGTCCCCTCTGTTGGAAAATGCAGCTAAGAACCTGGGCACCCAAAAATCACTAAAACTGAAGCAAACTTTTGGCTTTCCAGAATTAGCTGTTTCATGTCAAAGAGAGTTCTGGATGAACCAGTTTGCAGTTCTCAAATGTTCATTGGAAATTCATGCATGTGCTTGTCAGGCCAAGGCGAATTAGAAGCACTTCATGCAGTTTGGAAAAGCCACTTCCAGAAAACTTCTGATTGCCCTATTTGACACATCACACCTGGAACAGACATACTCCTGAGCCAAAGGGCAACAACAGAAATTAATTCCTTTCCTTTTTAGAAGTTTCTAATTATCTAAGGCCCGTGGACAGAATTTTCTGCACTCAAACTGTTTGGGATCCTGTGAGAAGGAACATACAGTGCACACTCAATGGATTTCAGCTCTGTGTATGTAATTGCCCTATTTTCCAGCTCCATTGCTCTGCTTGATTGCAATTACAACACAAACACCACTTAGTTGCCTTTCTGGCATTACAGAGAGCCAACTTTTGGACTGATTTTCTGATTAATCACATTTGTATGCCAAAGCCTAAAATTAGTTAAAGATTTTAAAAAACATATCCTTCAGAAAATGTGCCAGATTAAATTTCTTTCATGGGAACACACTGATTTCAGTAAAACTGAGTATCAAAAATGGAAACAGAGCATGGGACTTCTTGTATAATAATAAATCAAATTATGCAAATATAAATGCAGAGATCATATTGGAAAAGCTGAGATACAAAGCAATAGATTTTCAAAAATGCTATTCTTGGTGATTCAAGATGTAAAGTGACATTTGTTTTTTGATTTTCACCAGGAAAGTAGACATCTAGTGCCTTTCAGCTCTCTTGAATGCAACGTTTATCAAGACTTGATGATATTAAAGTTCCTACATTCCTCACACTACCTAGGACTGTTTGAAAAGCAAAGCCACTGCAAATAACTCACTAAAGTGAGATATAAATGCACCAGACTCTTAGAAATAATTTAGCCTCAAGTCAGAAAAAAAATAGCTCAAATACCTCAAAAGATCTCACCAATATCTCTCCCCTTATCCCTCCTTTGGTCCATTTGGAAATGTATATCTATATTTAATAAATATTCAAGAATGTACTTTGATTTGTGCACAAGTAATTGTGTGGAAATCTACTCATGGATTCAGAGTGATATGTAAAATTATACCTTACACATCAAGAAATTCATTCTAGAAGATCTTAACAAAGATAATGTTTACAAATACATTTCTAAAATATCTGATACATCCAAGTCCCCACCTCAGTGGGAGGAAGAAGGAACTACAGGTGACAGATACAGTCTACTTAAAAAATGTTGGTTTCAACCTGCAATTTGTGAGGATGCAGATACTAATTTCTGTATTTAGGTTTGTGCTTTCCTTTTAGATTCTATATTTGTCACTGACCTTGGGTTCAACAAGAATTATTTCTGCCTATTTAAAGTCTGTGCTGTGACAGCTTTACTGCCTAAGTTCTGCTCCTGTAGAATCTCTCTATGCTAGGTTGCTGACAGATACAAGGACAAAAAGAACTGAGATTTGCAAAAGTCAATTATTTTATATTCTTTACATTCTCTTTTGCATAACCCCATTGTACAGCTGTCGGTTTCTTACCAGTCCTCACTATATTTTCTTTCCAAGCAAATGTAATTTTCAAGGAACATATCCAACTGACAAATGTGGAAAATGAAACACACTGTCCAAAGAACAAGGTTAGCAGTGTTATGAGCTTCATATATTTTGCTTCAAATAGCAATTCACTACCAGCCACCATGACCACCTGGGCTCTCAAGAAACTCTAGGAGCTCTTCCATTCCTGACACATTTTTCACTTGTGTTGGGTCCTTCTGTCATCTGGGCAGAATTTTCTTCACAATTAACCAGAGCAAGAATTCTCACAAAACACTCATCAGACAGGCAGTGGTGTCTGGGGGTCTAATCCTTCTAGACTGAGCTGAGGAGGATTTCTGCTGCTAAAGGCAGTCTCTGGAGGGACCACTCAGTATCTTTTACAATCCATTCATACATTGCATGAGTGCACTGGAACTGAATTCACATGATACTAGGACCACTCAAAACATTTGGCAATTCTCCCCAGCAGGATCCTTAACAACCAGGCTGTGATGATGCTTAATCACCCTGCTGTGAATCTGGTTTGGCCACAAAGCATCTCTGCTTCCAGCTCAGAAAGGAAATTTAAAAAGTAATTAAAAAAAAGTGTTTGTACTTAAGGAGAAACAAAACTGTAACTGTGCTGCTGCCTTTCCTGTTCAGTTCATAATGAGAGGTATGGAGTTTAAACAAAAGGAAATTTGAGCACTCAAATAGTTTGCCAAGATCTCTCTGCAAACACATTCTTCCTCACAGCACTGAATACAGCACACAAACACCTTGAGGAAATGCAGTACCAGCAGCTGTCACAATGCATGGAATCACAGAATTTTTCAGGTTGGAAAAGACTTTTGGGACCATTAAATCCAATTGTTTATCCAGCACTAGCAAGTCCAACACCAAGCCACGTCCCTCAGGGCCACATTTACACACTTTGTAGATACCTCCAGGGATGGTCACACTGCCACTTCCCTGGGCACCTTGATCCAGGGCTTGGCAACCCTTTCAGAGAAGAAATTTTTTCCTAATAGCCAATCTAAAACACCCCTGGTGCATCTTGTCACCATTTGCTTTTATCCTACCACTTGTTATTTGGGAAAAGTGACCAAACCCCACCTCATTGCAACCTCCTTTCAGGGCAGTACATGGGGAACCGCATTAGGAAAATTATTTATCCAAAAAGGAACTCAGGAAAAGAAAATATTCCTGCCAGCATAGCAGAGGAACAGTTTAGGTGCAGGAAGGGTTCCTCTGCAGGTGCAGACCTGGACATAAACTGGTGAAGTCTCTTGGCCTTGCCAGTATCCCTCTTTACCAGAATATTTGTGGATCAGACTATACTGTGTAGCAAAATTTGGACATTACATCAAATATTCCCAGGGAAAATGTCATTCTGTGCCCTCTCTACTGAACCTGTTCAATCATTAATACACAACAGCCCCGGGTTCAAAGCAGGATCTGAGACTGCAGGATCTGCTTTGCCACCAGAGACAGAGCAATTTTTATTTTCAGTTTATTTTGGCCACAGTTTATGTGTGCTTTTGTGCATTGAAAGTTACAATCCTTGGACAAGCCGTTTCACCAAATACATTAAGGATCTGATTCATCCCTTATTGAATGGTGGCAGAGCTCCCACTGACAACATGAAAACAGGATTAAACACTAATCTTTTATGCAAACCTTGAATGCATTTTTTTTTCAGCTCCTAAACTGCAAACACCACTGAGATCACTGTTTTTTTCAGCTGTGTTTCTTTAAAATGTGCCTGCTATTGGGTTTGCTATGGCTTTTGTTAGGAGACGGGATGGAAGTGCAACATTCATGGCTTTTTTAATTACGAGAAAAATCATGAGTTCATCCTGATGCTAATAAATCACTTTCAGAGTTATGATCAAAGAGGTTGCAGACAAAACCCTTTTTTTTTGTGAAGAAATTTAGAGGCCAGCATAAGGAGTGTTATGGAAAATAAAACAGAATAGTGCTAAAGGGAAAAATGGGGTGGATTGTACCTAAAGGAAATTAGACCAAGTTCATTTTACTCCTGTGCACTTTACCTTTGGCCCATCTACTAATTGCTTAACTTATGAGTAGCAATGAGATTTGAATATTTTATGTTTAAGTGATGTTGTTTACAAAAAATACTGGTTGGATTTTGAAAGTCTATAACAATTTTAATTCATACCTGTCTTATCCAAACTGCAGGCAATTTATCATAAATACTAAATTCTGCCTGGAAAATGAAGAAAAGGGATTAAAAGATTTAAATCTCTTTAGAAAGTCTCTTGAAATGATAGATACCCCTTAAAAGGAAATAGGACTTGAGGTAGGACTGTGAACTCAGCTATAAACCTGGAATGGTTTCTGTGAAACTATTATAAATGTTCGGCTTGAAGTCTTTTCCTGGACTTTTCAACACATTAAAAGCAAAGATGAGTTTTTTTGCTTCTGCAATTGTGAAAATTTGAGAAACAGAGACTGATAGCAAAGAGATGAAAGAAGCTGATTTTTCACTTTAAAAGTAATATATTTAATTAAAGCTGATGTCCAAGTTACTCATCAGGTAGTGTTTTATTTCATTTGTTGAAATTTATTCTGAAATTTTACTTTGCCCAATATAGCATCAACTGACTTTTCCTGGCAAAAGACAGGAACCTCCACAGCTTTTAAGCAACCCATCCCAGGTGCCTGGGAGCAATACCTGCTCTACAGCATATGGGCACATCCTAGAGCAGCCACAGCCTTCTCACACTTCTGACTGTGGAGACAGTGAGAAACACTCAAGGAACCAGAATTTCCCAAGTTGTGTGGTGATACTTGGAAGAGCAAAATAGACAAAAATAGGAAAATATCTGCCAGATGTCTGTGGCTGACAGCGTCCTGAGACTGCCCTACTATGACTTACACCAGACTTCTGTATCACTGCACAGAGCAGGAGCTTGATTCCCTTTGGAATCCCTCAGGTTGTGGGGTTTTATTCCTGTCCTGTCTTCATCCTGTTTTGCCCCACGGTTCTGATTTTCAGCTGAGTGACCTCAGGTACCCAGGTACATCCCTGACTATCTGAGGAAGGATGAAAGCTCATATCAAAAGGCATTGAGTACCTCTGTGCAGCTGCTCCTGGGTTCTCAAAAGCCCCAAAAATGGGACATGGGGTAAGGGCTGTGGTACTGCCACCCATCTCACCTCTCCCAATAACCTCAGAGAAGCCATTGCATCTGAAAGTTTCCTTGGCCTGAAGGAAAAATGAAGTCACCTGCTCATGTCCTTTCTTTTCTCTTTCACTGCTCTTTTCGGATAAGCGCAGACCCTATAGCTTTTGAAAAGCCTGTTTCTGGGCCTCTAATTAAGCACCTGGGTCTTTTTAAAAGGAAATTCATAAAAAAAACAGTTCTTCATCATCTTTTGTGCCTCTTGAAAATACATCTTTTTGTCTATGAGTGCTCTTCCATAATTTTTTGCATCTGGACAGAAGGGAGCTTCCCTGGACAGGCTATAAATGTACAGTGAAACTCAGAGCATGTTTGTGTAAAGTCAGGTCACCAATGTCAGTACTTTGTTGACTCATTTCTGAAAGAAAAGTAAGAGAAAATACCAGCCCAGTCCTAAAATTTTCAACATTAATGTCTGCTTCTGTTTGACACCAGGAAATTCACTGGTATTCCCTTAGAACAAAATCAGCAGGGAGAGTGAAAAAGCCTGCAGTGTGATTAGGAAAAGGAAAGCACAGCTTTGTTTTTGTTTGAGCCAGTACAGTAATGAATGCCAGCTCAGAAAACACTCCACACCCTTATTTAGACAAAAACAGGGCAGGTCCAACCTGTGCAGGAGCTGCCCCTGTTCAGCTGTGGACACAGCAGACTGGGATGCACTCGCCCACCCGAGCAAGACCAAGAGCAAGCTCTGGCTCTCCTCCTCCTGCTGTGTCCCTGAAATGTCACAGGAGCGTGGATCTTCCTGGTGGCCCCAGCATTTCCTCCAAGGATGAAGGCAACAGAAGCACGTGGCATGTGACCTTGGCAGCCTTGTTTGCCTTATGCATCCTGTTTGTAAAGGCTTGGATTCAGTGCTGAGATCCAATGTCCTTAGGGTATTTTCTTACTGGAAGGGAAAGTTTATGCATATTTTAGGAAAATATGTTTTTGATTGGTTTGCTTGTTGTTCCTCTTTCAGGGTCTATTTTTTCCAAGTGTCAGAAAAATAAGATGCCCGGTTCCAAAGGGTCCTACAACTGCACCAAACATAATCCAGATATCAGAGAGAAGAAAACAGAGTATTCTCAACAGCCTTCTCCATGCATAGCTCATTATGTCCTCTGCATCAAGTGAATAAAAAGCCTGTGGGAAATGCTTTGCTGTAAGGAAATAGCATTTCTCTTCCTTCCAAAATGTACTTGCAAACACAGGAAGACACTCTGACCACTGCACTCAGGTTTGTTCCTAGCACAGCAACAAGAGGAGGGAGTGGGAACATTTAAGGAAAAAGTGGCACAGCTGGGCAGGGCACACCCCAAGCAGAAGCAGTCGTAATCACAGATCCAATGCCAAGGGCCATTGCCCTGGGAGCTGCCTGGCACACTTCTGAGGGCCCTGCCCCAATGTTCCTCTGCACAGAATTTAAGAGAGGCAAGTGGGAATTAATAGCTTTGACTGCCCTTAGACACAACCACACACAGCACGTGACAAACAGAATGTTTGGGAAAGAGGGAGACCGAGCCACATCTGTGTGCCAGGCTGCTCAGCAACTTCTTCTGGTTTCTTCATCTGGAAAAGTCTCAAGGTTGTTTAATTTCATCCCAAAATCCTGAAAGCCTGGAGTCCTTATATCAAGCGCCCTGATCACTTTACAGTGCTGGATGAAAAGTGAAGTTCACTGTGTACAACTTTCCCTGCCTGGCTCTGCAGCTCTCCAGCTGCAAGCTCAGCAACACTAAGTATTCAAGCACAGCAAAGCACTTTGCTGCAGCTGTGCCCAGCAACATAGGAAAGCACTTCCAGTAACTTTTCCTGTCAGTCTCAGCACTTGTGCTGCTGTTGCTCACCTCCCCGGGAGAGCAGAGCTCTCACTCGACTTACAAGAGCCACCTGCTTCCCTCTCAGCAAGCCTCCCATCCCCTGCCATGAATCTTCCTTGCAGACAAGGTTTGCTCCCCCAGCCCCTGCTCACCCAGGTCGGTTTGCATTGTTAGAATAACGAGCTCCATTTCAGGAGGATCATTCCTCCAGATGGATCCAAAGCATTTCACAAATTGTTAATTAAGCAAGCTAAACTCAGCAGAGGAAGCTCTCCTTAGAACTGCACAACAAATCCCTTTTGGATGTTAGAAAGCAGATGTCTCACGACCGGCACAAATAATAAGAGTTATTTGTAAGGAAAATCAGCCTGGGGAGGAAATACCTGAATGTATCACAGGTACTAGGTCAGGTAATCTATGGTTTCCTCTAAACAAGAAGCACCAGAGAAGAGAGGCTGGTTCTTTTCCTTCACAGCTCCCAGGGAGGGGCTGCACCAGACCCTCACTGAGCTCCTGGAGATGCATGTCCAGGTTCCTGCCTTCATGTTCTGAAGCAGAGTAGTCAATAGGAAAAAGGTTTTTCTTGATTTTCAATTTTTCATGTTCTTTATGTGCCTTTTCCCAAGAGGTTAAAGCCTGGTTCCTGACAGCCCCTAGATTTCACGGTGTTGATGGGAGTCAAACCACCTGAATTCTCCATAAGATTTTTGTGACTGCTGGAATTGCTAATGCTGAAAGAAGAAAAGTATCAGCAGAAAAAAGAAATCCCTTCAGGTATAAAATCCCCTTACTCTTTTGGCTTTGTCATGGCATGTGAGCTATACAAGCACAGGATGTGTCCTCAGAGTCTCTTCTGGCTCATTTTTGACTTTGCTGGTGGTGAATAAGGCCCTTGCCTACCTCATGTAACCACCAGTGAAAGCACTGCATGCTTGTCTGCATCCAGGAAAGCCATGGAATCCACCAGGTGGGAAAAGTGGACACCATGGGCCAAAATGTCCACCTACCTCTCACACGGGCATATTTCCCACTGCTCAATGTGGGTCTGTCACACTGGAGATTTTGGCCAGGAAGACTGGACTGAGGTCCCTCTTAAACACCAAACATCAGGAGGAAAACAAGAATATTGTAAGGCAGAGAAGAGAGATTGATTAGCTATCATTATAACCCTGGCCCAAATTGTCCCTGCCCCAGAAACCCAGGGTGAAGGTAGGTCAGGAAATATGGGATGTAGCTGGGCACTGGAGGCCAGACACGGAGACAACCAAGGACATTTTACCTGTGCCATAAAGTCAAGGACAAGTGGAGGTTGCTGCAGTTTCCTTGTAGGGAGGAATTATAAAAGTGGCTATGCTAAACTGAGACAAGACACCTTTTATGCCAGGATGGGGCTTTACTAATCATGCTTGTATCTGATTGTGTTCCACTTTACATCTTTGAGGCACGCTAAAAAACTGTGACTAAATAGGTGATTTCAACATGGAAATTTCCATTTTAAACTAGCATCCTTCCAAAACAAAAAAAATGTGGAATACAGACAGCTGACCAAAGGCTATCTTATTTGCATAATGAGTGTTCCTCATCAAACAGAGGCATTAAAGCCCTTTGAATTTAGATTTAACATTAGGTTCATTCTTGAAAACTGCCCCAGGGTGCAGAAATATGCATAAGTGTTTCTACTCTGGTGCCAGAAGTGATTGTACCTTCAGGAAGTGCTTTTTAAACCAGTTTCTGAGTCTCACTCAAACTGCTCAAATACTTGCTTGCAGTTTGCATGCTGAGTTTTGTTACAGATTCCATTGTAAGTGCTGAATCCCAAACACTCTCAAACTACTCCCTTTTGAAAAGCAGAGGAAGTCACATAGGCATAAGGGATGCTCATTTCCAACAGGGCTTGCCACAAACCATAGGCTCCTGCCTGTATATGATGGCTTTCTCAAGTCCCCTCATTCATGTAATAATAGCATTGATCTGCAAAGCTCGTTGATCCCTGGGGGGTTTGAAGAATGGTTAGAAGTCTTGTTTGGGAAGTTTTTTAAAGTTTCCACTTTTCCACTCTTGCAGTTTGTATAAATGCAAGGTAAGAAAATTGTTCTTCATGTTTCGTTATTGAGAAAGCAGCCACCACTGAGAAGCCACAATGAGACTCTCTTCAGGCAACAGCCCACTAGACAGATTGAAGTCTGTTATTTCTGCAGAGTTCCCATTCATATGGAATATTTTGAAATAGTATCATAAGCAGCAAATTTTAGAACACAACATTACAAAATACGGGGAAAAAGAGAAAAATGTGACTCCAGTCTAATTTCCCTGCAGCACTGAATTGAGTTTTAAAGGAAAAGAAACTGTGAATACAGACAAAGACATAGCTCTTTTTTTAAAAAGGATGAAAAAGAAAACATAAAAACTTGTCATTTGACTTGCTATTTACCCAGAATTTTCTAAATTCTTTGTATAAATTCAAAGCATATCAAGTAAGAAGAAAAAGAGACAAAGTTTCCCTATTAAACTTCTTGATGAAAAGCACATAATATTCTTCTTTTGACACTGTAGCTCTTTGTGAAATGTCACTGAGAAGTCTCAACACACAGTGATTACCTTTTTCGTTGTCAGCTACAAGAAAATCCAACCAGAAAAAGGGCTTGGATTAGGAATATTCCCCATTTTCCTACAAAATATCTGATGATGTAGAAATCAGTATTTTTTCCTTGTAAAAAGGAGGGGTTTGATTTTTACAGGCTACAAATATGGATCAAATATCATTCTGTTTTCCTGTGGTTCTCCATCCCCTCAGTACATAATTAAGTAACAATAAGGGTGACCTGGCATAAAGACAATCAGCAAAGGAATATTCAGGATCTCTGCTTCTTGGTGTCTTCTGGTTAAGGAGCAGCACTGGAAGCTCTGTTTTGAGGGACTACAAACAGGAGTAATCAGAGGAAATTCTGTGTTTAATGTTATAAATACCTCAAAGATCCATTTTGATGTTAAAACCTCAGTTGACAGCCTGTGTGTTACCTTGCAACTTGAACTCAAGCTCAAGCCTGTGATCTGACACAGACCAAGTGTCTCAGCCAAAACTCACACCAGTAGATGAAAGGAATTGGCTTGAACTGAGTTTGACCCATAGCCAGGGTACATGGACAGTAAAGCAGAATTTGGCATCATGTTGAAGATCATAGCTTAAGAAACTCAGCAGACAGGAAAATGTTTGCAAAATATCTCAGGGTCTGCACTTCATGATCAGCTCTACTAAATAAACAGATCAGCTCTCAATAGACTCTAGCACTAATTGCTACATCTTATCTCCATATTAAACATTTCTTTCACTTGATTGAGGAGCAGACTTATTAGTGGCTTGTCCACAGGACAGTAACACCTGAGAAATGGCACAATTTAAGATCTAGCCAGAGTTTTGCATTTATTTCTACATTAATGTATATAATTACATGCAATGGATAGACATGGAAAACAATCCAAGCTTTGGCATGGAGAATTTCTGTACACACATAGCATTTACAAACTGACGCCTAATTTAGTCTGTCAGAGTGGCACTATGAGGGACTAATTAAAGTCAAAGTAGAACAAATGCTTGTGCTCAAGAAAAACACCAGGGAAAACACAGACAGATTTTACCAATCTGCACATAGCCTGTGCCTGTCAGTGTGAAGAGTGTCTGAGGTGGTACATTTTATGCATTTTACCTGCTTCAAAGCAGAGTCTGTTCCACTAAGATAGCTCTCAATTTCAAAAGAGCAGATCACTGACACTCACTATTTGCCCAGACTTGCTTACTTTACCAGGCTTAAGATTTTGAATTTTGAGCCTCCATTATATTACATTTTTAAAGTTTTCTCTGGCTTTTCATGGCCCCAGAAATCTATATTCCAAGGATGATAAATCTCTCATGCCAAGAAGGAAAAACAAAATCAAATAAACAAACAAAAATGACAGGCAGGATGAAGAGAAGGAGGGGGGTAAAGAGACAGCGTGTTATTTCCAGCACTACTGTTGGACCAACTCACTGTGAGTTTATTGCATGAAGCAAGACCCCACAACTACCAGGGTATTTTGCAGGGCATTAAATTCATTCTGTGTAGGGCTGGGACAAAGGAAGAAAGGGTGCTGAGGCTGTTATAAGCCAATCTTTGATTATTTCAGCATATGAGGAACTTTCTTGCCAGAGGTCAGTATTTTGAAGATGCCCTGAAAAGCCCTGTTTTAAAATTCACAGAAGCTACAGGACTTTGAGTCAACTAGTCAAAGAGCCAGATACTCCTGAATAGCTGTTTACTGTTTTAATGTGCAATTACTCATTCTCAGCACCTGAAATTACCTCAGTTTTGCTATCAGCATTTGGGACATGGAACCTACAAAGTGTCAAAGAAGACCACATGTTTCTGCTTAGGCTTCAGAGGTTTAGCAAGCTTGGGAGGCAGGACCCAAAGCTGTGCATCCCCAAATCCACCACTTTGCCATACCAGTCAGCTGTGTGTCATTCAGTGGCTGTTCCCAGCATGGGCTTTGGCCACAGAGTAGTGCAACACTGGTGATAGCCCCAGGTGAGACCAAGCTCCCTCCCTTCCCCTGGGCAGAACATTTGAATGGCAGAAAAGAGGGAGTGTATGATGGCTTAGGGTATAAGAGTGACAGAGGTTTCATATTTGCACAGGAAGGCTTTCAGAACTGAAAGACATTTTAACACATCAGCCAGGAGCTTAAAGAAAGTCAGGCCAATGTTGGCTTTCTTAGCTTGGCTGCAGAATATTTTTCAATTGCTCCTGCAGGTTCACATGTACCCTCCATCAAGGCAAAGCTGGTCTCCTCTATTGCTTCATTCCCAGAGTGGTTTGGAGTCTTGTGATTCCCTGCACAGTCACTGGATCCCATTCCTCTGCCTTGTTCTGTGCTAGAGATGCTCCTCTCAGCCTACACAACCTATACATCCAGGCAGCAGGCTTTTGCTTTGTACAGTACCAGCCCAGCCTGAAGGGACAGAGGCTGGGTTTAGAGCAGTTTGTGTCTTCATTCTTGAGATGGTTTGCAGAAGGACAGGAGCTGAGCTTTCCTAGAAGAAAAATCAGAGGCTAACACAAAATTACACAGTATTACCTTCAGTCAGATAAATCACTTTTGGGAAGAGAGGTTCATAACAACTCCAGACATGCCTAATAGTTCCACTGTGAGTCTCTGGATAAAGCCAGGGACTGGAAACAAAATGAAATCATTACATGAAATTATTTGTACTACTGTAATGTTTGAGAGCCCCAGCTAAAATGAGACCTTACTTTAGCAGGTGCTGTGCAGAGCCAGACAGAGGCAGTTTCTGCCTGAATTATTTTGCCATCTCAACAGAAAGGAGAAAGGCAGGGGTGCACTTGTTCCCTCTACTCCCACAGGCATAAGCACAGAGGAGGTCTGGGGCCAGCCAAGGCTGGTGTGAGTGACAGCCAAGAGCAGAGGGTTTGCAGCACCACATAACCCAGGTAGCCTTATTTTTATTGTTGTTGTTATTAAATACATTATCAGAGCCTCCTCAAGCAGTGTAAACCAAGATGATTTCCTCAAGCTATGCTCCAAGAGGCATATTACACCCCCCACCAAACTTATTGAATTAAGTGAAGTGTGCATATTATCTTTGCTTATGGCTTTCAAGGCTCATGAATGCTACTGTAATTGTTTCATAACACAGATCAATAAGTAGAGCCCAAACATGCCCTGCCTGCCTCAGGGGAAAGGCATTAAGAGTAGCTGGTAACAGCTTTTTCGAGATCTTTCTGCCCACCAAAAAAAGGAACTCACTGTAAACTCTCACTTCTCAGGAAAAGATCTTATTTGCAAGTCAGCCTATGAATTGTTTTTTAAACAGAAGATGGCAAGAGCTTTCATTTGCAATTAAGGAATCAAGTTAACTGGCTAGTGTAATCTTAAAAAAATCCTAAATCTTAAAGCATTTTAAATTAATCCACATTTTAAAGGGCCTCCCTTCACCCCCACATCAGTGTTGTCAGGTTTCATGTATCACTTGGATGCAAACATATTCCAGAAAGATCACACTGGTGAAGTTTATGTTTACTTGAAGACAACAGTAAATTTAAAAAAATTAAAAAAATAAACCAAAGGACAATAAAATAAATTAAAAAAAAAAAATCCCCATTTCTTGCTGTGTTGAAGAAATTTTTGAGTGTGTTTGTCATTTGCTCCAAAAGGAAATATGCCATGCTATTTATGCAGCAAGTTAGCATATTTCTGAAGACATAAATAAAAATATCAAGGTGAAACACTGAAGAGTTTATTAGCTTAGTTATTAAGAACTCTTTACACTTAACAACCTAAAGCATACACGGAGTAATTTGCAATCAACATTTTTTCAGCTCTGAATAATCCATTCCTTAAGCAAGCTTTCCTGCTTCCTTGAAAACATCTTTCTTGTCTTCAAACTTTCAAAGAGGGAAGCCAAATTCATTAAAGCAACTTTTTAGCTATACTTTCATCTCTCCACCTTATTCCTCATATCTCCTGTTCTCAATTGAGCTAATTACTTTGTAATTGGAGCTGCAGAGCCTCCTTCCAGGGCAGATCTCAGCCCAGCAAGAACATCTCTTGTGGATGGGATCGCTGGATAAGGGACCTGTGCAACCCAGGGGTGTGACAGCTGGCAGAGCTGTTGGCGTGGGACACTTGGTGCCCTTTCCTGGTCACACCTTCTCCTCTAATCAGAAATCCTCTCCAGATGCCCTCCTTCCCCTGCCATCTCCTCTCCCATCTGGACAGTATTACCCCACTGCTCTCTTTCTAATAAATACGCACTCTCCCATCTTCTCCCATCTCCTTCAGCTCCTCCAATCCCTGCAGTACCTCAACACCTCCTCTCCCTTCACTCATCAGTTTTTTTCTTTCACCCTCCTCTGTTTTCCCCTTTTCCTTATTGGTTTTGTCTCTTTTCAACACAATCTGCATTGGAAAAAATATTTCTGCTGCTAAATAGAATTTGTGAGATGTGCTGTGCTTATTCAAGCCTTGTGCTCACAACACCCAGGTTAGCTTAATATATTCTCTTAATTATCTTGCTGGCTGGCTGCAATACATCATCTTAAACCAAGCCAGCAATATGTAGTGAACTTAAAGAAGCTCATGGAGTGTAAATGATCCTACAGGTCCTTGCAATGATCATGCAAGTGAGACACCTTCTGGCAAGGGTAACATGAAACAGACACAGATAGTTTTTGCAATTAAGACCTCTTTTTAAATAATCTATGAAAACATACCAAATAACAAGAGATGAGTGGGAACAGAGAAGCAAAATTCATGCTTCAAATATAAATATTGAAATTCTGGCCTTTTTACAGGCTTTTTTAGAGATGAGAATCACAGCACTTCAGCTTCTTTCCCTGATTGCTCAAATGACTCCCTCTCTTTCTCTGGACTAGAAGCCTTTGGGGATCATCTCATAGCAGTTCCTTAAATTTTCTTCAAATTCAAAAAAAGAACAAAGTTTCTGCAACACTCACCTGATAACTTTCAGGACAGCTATACCATGTGGCACGAAAAGATGCTCTGTGACCTCTCCCATGGGCTTTGCATTCACTTGTTCTTTGTGTTGATACCATTAATCTGAAATAAATATTATTAGACAGAGAGCATACAGTGAATATAACAACCTAAGACAGGCAGTGTGTTCCATTAGGGTTGACAGGAGAAGAGGTGTCTTTGCAAGAGGACAATGAGAAATGGAATCAGTAAATAAATGACATAATAACTTTCTTTATCATGGGCCAGGCCAAGGATCCCACTAAAAAAAGCACTACTAAAGCTATAGCAGAGACCACTCTGGGCAGCTCCTCATTTGTCTTGACACAACACAACATCAAAAGTCATTCTGTAACACTCAGTTCTTTCAATTGTTTTTACAAATCTATATACTTCTCAGTCTTGTATGAACACATTTTTCTGAGGACAGGAAAAAGAGACCCAGGAGCTCTTCTCTGAAATAATGCAGCATTTCCCAAATCGGTGACGAGTAAAAATATTTTCATAGACTAACTTAATTAAACTTTGAACGGTTTATTTATTTAAAAATAAACCAATCCAAACATTTTGGTAAGGTGATAATGCAACAGCTCAGGTGAAAATTAATGTAAACTAATCAATGTAAACTAAAGGGAGCACTAAAACAGATCCCTTTTTTTACATTTCTGTTGCCAACCCTGCATTCAAATATAATCATGCTGGCAGCAATATAAAGAAAAATAACTTTGTATCCAAAAATTAATTAGGCAGCCAAAATGCAGGATACCTTATGGAAACAGAAGCAACACATACAGAGCATCATCATTAGGATAATTTCATTTAATGTGACAGCATCTTGAATTATTAGAAAAACTATTTCAGTAGATAGGAAATTCCAAAACACACATCAGCTCCCTGAACTCTCACCACCTATTTCTAAACTCACAAACATTTTATACACATACAAGAAGAGTCTATTTGACTGATTGTAAATAGAAAAAGAACAGATTCTGACACACAGCTCTGTTTGCCATTTGTGGATGTGATTGAAAACAAGATCTCCCTTGCACTGCATTTGGCTGATTGAGTCCTACAGTCCCTGTTTGTATTATCAGGGGTTTGGAGACCATTGGATCTGAATGCAGGAAATTATTTTCTCCCTGTTCAGATTCATTGTAGTTTAGTGCCAACAGACAGAAGGACAACTTTTACCTTTTTCTGTAGTACAGTAAAATGTTTTCACAATCTCTTTCTACCCCTTTTTTTCCTCCCACAGTAGTTTTTAAAGCATTCTTAATTTTGATGACATCTTTTTTTCCTTGCTGGTGGTGCCTGCTGGTGTTTAATTTCTAGTTAATATAAGACATTACATAAAACTATCAGTAAGCAAATTAAAATGATCTAAACCATTTCTAAAACCATTAGAGAGGCAAGCATACCTGTGCCATAGCAAGGGAAAAGATCCTGTAATGTTTAATCTGCTTGTGATTTCTGGGAACCTGTCCAGTGATGTATGGCTGCTAGGGGAAGACAGTATTGTGACCCTGGGGACTCCACTGAGGAAGGGCTTCTCGGTACCTCTTTAACCTCCACTGCACAAAGTCCTTGTGCCTGAGGTGGCTTCCCTTAAAGGGAGACAGCAGTGAAGACAGGTGGGGCCAAAGGGAGGTTCCCTGAAGTTTAAGTCTTGAGGGATCTGGTAGGTCAGACAAAGGATGTTTTTTACGTTTTACCTTAAAGAAAAAAAAAAAAACAAAAGCATATTTTTTCCACATTAAAAAAAAAATAACAGTTTGTTTGGGTTTTTACAAAAACATTTTTTTGCAGGTTTCTTTTGGCTGAAACAATAAGTTCTTGGAGCTTGGGTTTCTGCAAGAAGCTGTAATATTGTCTGAAAAATCAATTAATAATAGTTAGCACATGGGAACAGCTCCTTAGTAAACTCTTCCTCCTTGTGTATGGCTCTTCAGAAGTTGTACCGAATATATCTCCTCCTACCGACAAGGGATCATTTCACTCCTCCCATTCTTGCCCTCTAGAAACACCCACGGGCTGAAAACTTCTAAACAGGGAGAAACGGACCTTAGACACGCATTTTTTACCTTGCTGGGTCCCGTGCAAGGGGCAGGCTGCTCTCCCGGCTGCTCTGCAGCCCAGCAGGCAACACAAGAGGGCTCTGTGGCTGCACAGAGCCGGTCCCGCCGCTCGGCCCTCCGCGATGGACGGATTCCTCCTCACCTGGTGGTTCCGAGCCGGTCCGGGCTGGATGCTGGCACCCCTTTCCCGCCGGTCCCGGGGCAGGGATGCCGAGTTCCCGGGGGTCCCGGGGCAGAGATGCCGCGTTCCCGCGGGTCCCGGGGCAGGGATGCCGCGTCCCCGCTAGTCCCGAGGCAGGGATGCCGAGT